>QRFJ01004052.1:0-199727 GCA_006176705.1 Cocos nucifera | reverse complement strand
TCCAAACTTCGATTTAAGTTTGGACAAGACTCCAAAACCCCTCTTTCTTCCTCTATTTAGCCTCTTGTCGTGCCACCAAATAGAGAAACCCCTCCTAGGGGAAATCAGCCCTTCTTTCTCTCTCCCTTCTCTTCTCTTCTCTTTTCTTCTTCCTTCTTTATTTTTTTCTTTTCTTTTTCTCTTCATTGTATTTATTTGGAGAGTTTTGAAGATGCTGGGAGCTAGAAGAACCTCAACTATGTGCAACTAAAGATCGAGATTCTGAAAAAGTAGATGAAGTCTTCAAGCATGAATTATATTTTTTTATTTTTTATGATTTTTTTTATATAATGAATAAATTATTTTTCTATCCAATCTTAAATTTTATCGTTCATACATGATACTATATATTAACATACTTATTATTGATTAATATCTAAATAGACTATATTTATGAAGATGGATTAAAATCGAAAGATATAGTCTATGCTCGATTTAATAGTTTATGTTAGAGAGAATCAGTAAAAGCTATGTTACTAATTTTTAAGAATTAAAGTATTGAATAACTTATGATTCTATTGAGATGGATCATGATCGGAAGATACGGTTCATGCCCAATGAAAATAGATTATAATCATAACTAAATTTTTAAAAATTATAAATTCTTGCATTAAAGAAAATTATCACAACCATGCTAGAGATGGATTCAAAATTTTAGAATACTTTTAATTAATCCTAAAACTCTAATTAATTATTTATTTATTTTTTATTTTAATTTGCTAAAATCTTAATTAATTTTTTTAATTTATTTATTTAAATTTTTATTTTATAAATTAATTTAAAATTTTATTTTTTAATTAAATTGAATGCAACTTAGCCTTCAATCTTCAAGAAAATCGATACCAGACTCATTACTATTCTAATCAATAGTAAGTTCGATTTTAATTTTTATTTAACGCTGTAACGACAAGCAGTCGTAGTCCTAATAGATCCAAATAAATTCATATGAATCAATTCAAGAGGCCTAGAGGTTGAAATCATATTTTTAGATTTGAAACTCTTCCTAGTTTATTTTCCAAGTTGACAACCATTACATATATGATCATAATAAAAATTTAATTTAGATAAACTTTTAACTAAATCTTTGTTAAGTAATTTTGATAGAATATGCATGTTTGCATATCCTAATCTATGATGCCAATGCCAACTAGTTTTTTTGATGTTAGCATTCATAACAACTAGGCATTGATCACTTTTTATCACTATTTTATTAAGATCGACCATGTAGATATTGCTACCAAATTATATTTTAAGTTGTCAACTAACAAAATATTATCTATGAAGGTAGATAGAGTAATCTAAATTTTATCAATATCGATAATTTTTTCTTTGTCATTATCATCAAAGGTGACTACTCCCCTTTTCTCCCCTTTTCTTTTTTTTAAGGATGAAGAATTACTCCTTATCACCTAATATATGTGATAATTATCATAAAATACTAAATAAAAGCATTAAAATATATAATAATTAATATTTATTTTAAGAAATTAATATTTTTATTAGTATTTTATAGGAAAAAAATTTATCAATATGAAGAGCTCAATTTATACGTTCAAATAAATTAAATTTTATAAAAATCAGAGCTAAATTGGAATTATTGTAGATGCCGGAAGTTTGAATGAAAAAAAAAAATTCCCGACCGGTTCAGACCGAACCAGTCGGCTCAGAAGAAAAGCCGGCCCGACCACCGCACAAACCGGCCCACGTGCGAACCAGCTCACCGACCCAGCCACCCTCAGCATGACGTCAGGCGGACGTCATCTCTTCGAGCAGTTTCTCATACTCGGTTACTGTAGCAGTGGACCGGGTCTTGTCGCGGTCTACAGGGGCGGACGAACACTATGCGCTATCGGACGGCGGACAAGCCTTCATACATGCTATCGGACGGTTGAGAATAGGCACCGGTTTTGATCTGAGCTTTCCTTCAGCTTCTTTTGCACGATCGGACGGCTAAGAACCATCCCGGTCAGGATCCAACGGCAACTATCAAATCCGGTTTGATTCAGGAATCCCAGCGCCCTTATGAAGCGATCCAGCGGCCAGAAATAGCTCAGAAATCCATCCAACGGCCAGAACTTCATCAGCTTCAAATAATTCGAGCCAAACTCCGAAAAGGACCACAAAACTCCTGATTTTCTCCTCTATTTAAGCCATGTTCACGCCAAAATCAAAAGAGAATCTTGAGAGTAGCAATAAGTCAATTTTTTTATTTTTTTATTTTTTTTATCTTTATTTTTTTTTTTCTTTCACCAAAGAAGAATTGAGGATATCAATGGTGGAAGATTTGTCAAGCATGCATGGTTAAGAATCTCGTATCTTCGAAAAGTAAGAAAAATTTTTAATATAAAAATTTGTAATCAAATCTTTTTTTTAATTAAGTAATAAAATTTATTTATCTATATTCCACATATCAAATCTTATTTTTATTTTAATTCTAAATTTCTTATACTTTATAATTAAAGAGACATATCATGATCATGAAAAGATACGGTCTATACTCAAGTTAGAATAAATTATAAAAATTATTAAATTATTATTTTATATTCTTTGATTGCATGATCTAAATAGTCTATATCTATGAGATGGGTCATGATTGTATTAGATATGGTCCATACTCGATAGAATAGGTTATGTTGGAACTAGGTCAAAGAAATAAATACAAGATTGTATGTCGATAATAAAAAGATTGCATAATCAATTATAAACTTGAATACTAAAGATGGAACTGAAACTCGAGATAATTTTTTTCTTAATTAATTCATTAAAAACTACTTTTAACTTTCTATTGCTTTTTATTTTTCTACTGCTTTAAGAATCTAAAAACCAATCAAATAATTTTTTTTAAATTAATTACCCTAGATCTCCGAGAAAATCGACACCTGACTCACCACTATCCTAAATATTGAAATCAGGTTTAATTTTTATTTGTTGCTCTAATGACAAGCATCAAATTTTTGATGCCATTATCGAGGATCTTGACATGGTTGATTTAAAAAATATATATATCTAATATAAAAAATTAAAAAAATTAAAAAAAAATTAAAAAAATCTTTTTATTATTCTTTAATTTTGATTAGTTATTATTGTCTTTCATAATTGATTTCCTGCTTTATAATTTAGATTAATTTATTGCTTTTCAGACTTAATCACTTGAATTTACTTTTCTTTGTAAAACTAAATAAATAAAAAACTTAAAATACACTTATTAAAAAGACGAAACCCTAAACCTTTAAAAATCATCGAAATCTCATAATACTTAATTAATTTAGCAAAACTAAAAATATAATATAAAATTAATTTTTTAATATGTTTGGATATCTTGCTTTATTTGCATTGCATATTCATAATATACTTTAAGGGTATAATCCACTAAACAAGATAAGATGGAGATTTGATTATCCTTCCTTAGTCCATAAACCACCATCCTTCATATTGCATTGACCCAGATCTTAACTTAAAAATTAATTAGATGTTGGCCTTTAAGGATACTCGAGCTTATTAGAATAAGAAAATTCTAGAGTTGGACTGGGTTTAAATTGGTTAATTATTTGGTGTTTAAGGCAAGTGGTTCAAAGATTGTGATTTTTAATTGGTTTCGTTGTCTGACCCGACCAACTCAGTTGGTGTCTAAGAAAAGTAATGAGCAAGAAATCTTCCACATCTTATACTTACCTGACCGAATTAGTTAGCCAATTTTAAGCTTGGAGTGCTCAAAGATGATCTTGGAATAGTTAGGAGCTGTCTAAATTTAGGTTAACCCTAGGGTAGAGAGTCCATATTTGCTTAATTTGATTGCTATTAACACTAAATTCAAACCTAATTAAAGCACTCATCTTTCTTTCATCTCTAGATTTATGACTCCTTAGGACTCATCTTTAGAACCCTTTTCTTTCTCTTCTCTCATCTTTCTTAAAATAATAATAATAATAATAAATTAAATTATAAAATAGCAACTTAGAAAAGAAAATCAAGTTGGTTAGGAAGAATAGATCCAAATCCTATCCAAGCCCAAGAAATTTCTGAGTTCACAACGAATGAAACAGATCAAGAACATCAAACCCTAATGGACCTTTGCTATCCTATGGGTTCAGCCCAATCATCTTGTATTCGATTACCCCAGACCAATGTAACTAATTTTGAAATTAAACCTCAAATCATCAACATGCTCCCTAAATTCATCAGAATTGAGGATGCATATATTTTCATTAGAGAATTTAAGAAAGTATGTGACACCATGAGGATACATCAACTCTCTAATGATTCTATTAAACTTAGGCTGATTAATTTTGTCCTCAAAAAAATACTAAAAAATGGCTATATAGTCTACCCAACCACTTGATCACAACATGGGATGGCTTTGTAAAAATATTCTTGAGAAAATTCTTTTCACATCACAAAACAACCAAGTTGAGGAATGAAATTAATCAATTTTATCAATTAGCGGATGAGTCATTCTGAAAATATTTAGACCATTTTAAGAATCTTTTGAGCCAATGCCAACATCATGAGATACAAATTTGGATGCTGTGTCAAATTTTCTATGAAGGCTTAGAATCAAGTTCTAGAACTATGCTAAAATCAATATGCTAGGGCCAATTCATGTATAAGAAAGCTAATGAAACCTGACAATTTTTAGAGGACCTAACAAAAAAGAGCCTGCAATGAGAGATAACTAGGGAATCTATACCAATAAGAGGTGGTATGCATTAAGTTCCATTAACTCTAGCTTTAGAAGCCAAAATTGTGATGTTACAACAAAAATTTGAGGCCTTAGAATTACAAAGATCGGCCAATATAAACCAAGTGTCTGCATCCATGTGCAATGGTTGTAATGCACCAGACCATATCATAGAGGAATATCCTTTTTTGATAAAATCAATAGAAAATGAGTTTGCACAAGTTAATACAGCATACCAAAGATCAAATAATAACCCCTATCATCTACTTCTAACCCAAGATGGAGAAACCATCCTAATTTTTTGTAGTCACAAGGTCTGAATATAGGCAGTTCTAGCTCAAACCAATCAAATCCAAAGTCTAACCCTATGCTAAACATGAAGGAAAATCCTGATTTTCCAGTCCAGGTTCGTCCAGATCTGATCAGATCAAGAGATATATTTCAAAAATTTTCTCCTGATCTCAATCAGATCTTGATAAGTTTCAGATCTGATTATTATTATTTTAATAAATAAAATAAAATAAGATAAATTAAATCAAATTTAATTTACCTGATTTGGGCAATCCTATTACCCTGTAGATGATCCTGATTGCAGCGGAAGGTTCTGGATCTTAGCCACGCAAGCGCCTGGCCTCTATCGGTATCCACTCGGGTTGGATCTGGAGATCCTCTTCTTCTCTATCACACCTCCAAAAATTAGATCTGGATCTGATCTGGAGGATCTTCAAAACTCTTTTGAAGATCTGCAGTCGTCCTTTTGCAGCAGTGCAGCCTTCTTGCTTTTGATCGCCTTTCCTTTGATCTGAATCGCACCAACCTAAGTCCAAAACACCTTTTGGACGTGGAGAGCAAGGGGAGAAGAAGCTATGGCATGGAGAAGGAGGGGAGAGGCAGCCTTGGGGCGTGGGGTTTCTCAATTGCATTCACTTTGAATTAGGGTTGGGCGCAGGGTCTTATTTATAGACCTCTTGTGATCCAACTCCTCTTCCTCTCAACCAATCACAACCCTTTGTGAAATCAGATCTAAATCTGATTGGTTGGAATAGAGACCCCTGGATTCCTCCTTAGAGGGCGCCTAAGACCAGTCAAACTGGATTCTTAGTAGAACTCTGATTGGAATCCAAAAGGGAGGTGGAGTCCTTGTCCAACAAGGACTCCTAGGCGCCTCCTACTTGGGCTCACGCCACCCTTGGCGTGCGCCCTTCTCCTTGCCAGGTTCTGGCAGGGGGACAGGCCCCCACCAGCTCTCCAATAGGTGCATGACATGTGGTCAAAAGTCAAAGGGTCAATGGTCAACATTTGACCAGTCAAAGGTAGACTTTTGACCAAAGTCAAAGAACAAGAAATGGCAGGTGACCAAAAATGGCAGGTAATGTCTTACAAATAAGACAACCTATTCTGACTTGGACAACCTCCAGTCAGACCATATGAAGGCCTCTGATTGAGCACAAACTCCTTTGGCTCAGTCAGGACAACTTATTTGTGATAGCAAAAGAAGAACGTTAGGTTCAATCGAGTGCTAGCACGATTTTCTTGAACCTAATTGAATCTCATTCAGATCAATTGAACTAGATCAGTTCAATTGATGATCACCAGATTCAAATCCCTTATTTGTGTGACCCAGTTAGGTTCAGTTCTGTATGGTAATGGGATATGTCATGATCTCTATCATAGACATCATCGAAACTCCTTTCGATGGATCAGAACTCTTCTGATTCGAACAGCTAGAATGATCGATCATCTAAATCATTCTAATTGCTCCCAAAATCCACCAGTGACACCTAGCAGTATATGGTGGCAACCCATCAGAGCTGAATGCGAACCTCTTGGTGCAGCTACCTATGTGATTAAGTTCTTCTATCTTGAGCCCCGATCAGATTAGGGTTAAAGGTGAAACTCGTCAAACCCTAGTCTCTGTCATATGATGTAATCATTCGATTCGAGTCCAATGTGAAAATCTAAATAGAAACTCTTTCTATTATTTCACTCTACCATGGCCATGGATTTGTGGACTTGATTCTCATGATCATCATAGGGCTACTCCTCTACCACCGAGGTAGATAGATTCCATCTTGATGCAATCCAGTTCCTACAATGAACATGTCATAGCCAACATACACCTCAGGGTTCCATATGGCTAGGAGACCGAGTAATGGTGTAGTCAAACTATAACACCCTCAAGGTGAACTGCCGATGCATCTCAGGTCAAAGAACCAGACACACTACTGCAGCATCGAGTCAGTCATTGACGAGAAGGTAGACTCCCTAATGACTACTCGAGGTGGTCACGCTCAGTGCCCTCGTTCTCTAACGAGTACCTATACTCTCGCTCCGATGTCTCCACACCGTAGACTCAAGACTCATCTACTAAAGAGAAGCGATCGTACACCAACCTTCTGGATCAATCACCATCCTCGTGATGATCCTATGGTCAGGGAGCTGTTTATGAGTTAATAATGATTATTCATGTCTTAAATTTTCAACTCTTGAAAATATGAATTATCATTACCATTAACTCAAAGGATGTATCACAGACACTAAATACACATGTGTGATAGAAAATAACCCATTTTATTAATTATAGTCAAAATTATAATTTTGCCCCTAGAAGTGTATTACAAGTGTCAGCCAATTCTGGCTTCTAGGGCACATATATCTAACAATCTCCCACTTATCCTAAAGCCAATTGGCTACAAGTCTAAGTCCCATCTTCTCAAGGTGGGCTTCGATCTTCTGCTGGCCCAACGGCTTTGTAAGTGGGTCTGCCACATTATCTGTGGAGTTGACTCTCTTGACCTCAACATAACCTTTCTCAAGGTAATCGCGGATGAGATGGTATCACCGTTTGCTAGGAACTCTTCCAGCACAAACAGTCTGCCAGATGTCGACTTTCGATCATCTATATCAGACATGAAGTCCGAGTCTGTGTATCCTTGAACTTGGAGTTCTCCATTACCAAAGACCAACATCATATCCTTAGTTCTTCTCAAGTACTTAAGGATACATTTCACAGAAGTCCAGTGTTCTTCACCTGGATTTGACTGATATCTGCTTGTGACACTCACAGCATGGGCTATATCAGGTCGTGTACATAGCATGGCATACATGAGGCTCCCTATTGCAGAAGCATAAGGGATCTTGCTCATGCGTTCTATTTCCTCAGGTGTGCTGGGGCACATCTTCTTGGAAAGATGAATACCATGTCTGAAGGGTATTAATCCCCTCTTAGAGTTTTCCATACTAAACCTCTTTAGTACTTCCTCTATGTACATCTTCTGTGAAAGTCCTAGCATCCTATTCGGTCTATCCCTATAGACCTTAATTCCTAGAATAAAGGATGCTTCACCTAGGTCTTTCATGGAGAATTCCTTAGGACAACCACATCTTGACTGATGTCAACATGGGAATATCATTCCCAATAAGGAGGATGTCATCCACGTACAATACGAGGAAGACAACAGCGCTCCCACTGACCCTTTTGAAAACACATGGTTCCTCTTCATTTTTGATGAAACCAAACTTTTTGATCACATCATTGAAATGAGTGTTCCAGCTCCGAGATGCTTGCTTAAGTCCATATATGGACCTTTGCAGCTTGCAAACCTTGTGATCAGTATCACTGGATGTGAAACCTAGCGGCTGTTCCATATAGATATCTTCCTCAAGATATCCATTCAAGAATGCCATTTTCACGTCCATTTGCCATATTTCATAATCGAAATAGGCTGCAACAGCAAGCAATGTGCGGATGGATTTTAGCATAGCTACCGGGAAAAGGTATCCTGATAGTCAATGCCTTCGCATTGACTATAACCTTTTGCCACCAGTCTAGCCTTGAATGTCTCCACATTTCCATCTGCACCAATCTTTCTCTTGAAGATCCATTTACACCCAATAGGTACTATACCTTCTGGTGGATCTACCAAGGTCCAGACTTGGTTTGAGTGCATCGAGTCAATCTCTGACTGCATTGCCTCTAAGCCATTTCTCGGAGTCGATATCTGATATCGCCTCGTTGTAGGTTTTGGGATCATCACCATGAGCACCATTACCTATGAGGAACATTTTCTCTACATCCTCTGAAATAATACCTAAGTATCTTTCAGGGGACGGGAAACTCTTTCCGATCTACGAGGTGGAGGAGGTAGTGTTCTTATTGGCTCAACCTGATTTGGTTCCACTTGGTCCTTAGCTCTTTCCACTTGTGAGACTTTCTCATCAAGCTTAATCTGCTTTCCAATGCCACTATCTTGAATAAACTATTTTTCAAGAAATATGGCATGTCGACTCACAATCACATTGTGGTCTTCTGGAATGTAGAAATAGTATCCTAATGACTCTTTAGGATATCCTATGAATCGAGCTCTGAAAGGACCTAAACTCTAACTTGTCCGCTTGTTGTCTTTTGACATGAGCCGGACAACCCCAAATTCTGAGATGACTCAGACTTGGTTTCTTACCGTGCCATATCTCATACGGTGTGGTAGGAACGGTTTTAGAGGGAACCCTATTCAGTAAATAGATTGAAGTTAACAATGAGTATCCCCAAAGAAAATCAGGGAGGTCTGTGAAGCTCATCATGGATCGAACCATATCCAATAGAGTCCGATTTCTCCGTTCTGAAACCCCGTTGAGTTGAGGTGTTCCTGGTGGAGTCCATTGAGAGACTATGCCATTTTCCTTAAGATAGTCTAGGAATTCCCGGCTAAGGTATTCACCTCCTCGATCTGATCGAAGAACCTTAATGGGTTTTTCCAGTTTGTTTTTCTACTTCATGTCTGAATTCTTTGAACTTTTCAAAAGCTTCAGACTTGTGTCTCATAAGATACACATACCCATACCTAGACAGATCATCGGTAAAGGTAATGAAGTAGACAAAATTGCCTCTAGCCGGCACATCAAATGGGCCGCACACATCAGTATGTACTAGGGCAAGGAGATCTGTGGCCCTCTCCCCATGTCCAACAAAAGGGAGTTTAGTCATTTTGCCTTGAAGACAAGATTCACAAGTTGGATATGACTCAAAAGTCAATGGACTCAATAGCCCATTTTTCTCCAATTTGTTAATCCTATCTTCTGCTATATGACCTAATCTCAGGTGCCATAGATATCTGTCGTTTGGACTATCCCTAGGTCGTTTGGCATTCACGTTTTGCTCGATAGTTAAAATAGGTACATCAATATGCAACTGATAAAGACCATTAACAAGGAAACCATTTGCAATTTTATTTCTTTCATAAAGAATGTTACAATGGTCCTTAAAGAAGGTGATCACATAACCTTCTTGTGCTAAGCATGAAACAGAAATCAAATTCCTGCTAGCTGCAGGCACATAATAACAGTCTTTTAAAACTAAGTCTAAACCAGATGGTAATCGCAGAGGGTATGTTACCACGGCTACTGCAGCAACTCTTGCTCCATTACCGACGCGTAGGATCATGTCTCCATCCCTCAGCCTCCTGCTATCCTCAAGACCCTGCATAGAAGTGCACAGATGAGCACTAGAACCAGAGTCAAGCACCCAACTGGATGCAGAAGAAACCGTAAGGTTAGACTCAATAACGAGCATACCTCCAGAAGGACCTTCCTTCTTGTTCTTCAGGGTGGCCAGGTAAGTAGGGCAGTTCCGCTTCCAATGGCCGTCGCTGTTGCAATGGAAACACTTTCCTTTGCCATCGACCTTCTTCTTCGATTCTGCCTTCTTCTTCTTTGATCCTTCCACCTTTTGCTTTTTCACAGACTTCTTTTTCTTTCCATAAGACTTTCTTTTGGAAGAAGTCCGTTCCATAGCAAGAACTGAGCCTTTAGAACCTTTCATAGAAAGCTCAGCGGTAACCAGCATATTCATCAACTCGGCCAAGGAATTCTGAAGTTTATGCATGTGGTAATTCATGATGAATTGCCCATATGCATCAGTCAAGGATTGCAGAATAATATCATTCTGCAGGTCCAAGTCCAACTTCACACCGAGCTTCTCAAGCTCTTCCATGTCCTTGATCATTGTCAGACAGTGATCTTGGACTGACTGCCCATCACGCATCTTAGCCTTAAAAAGTCATTTTGTGACTTGATATTTGGCTGCGCGACTCTGTTCACCAAACATCTCCTGTAGGTGAGCCAACATTTGGCGAGCAGTCCCGATATCTTCATGTTGGCGCTTGGAGCTCATCAGACATCGAGCCCAACATGTAGTATCTGGCCTTATTGTCTTCGTCAATCCATTTTTCCAGAGACGCTCTCTGTTCAGTGGATGGACGAGCTGGTAAGGTGGGAGGGTCCTGATCCAAAATATGTGTTAACTTCTCTGAACCCAAAACAATTTTGTAGTTCCTGAGCCAATCTTTATAATTGGGTCCAGTCAGTCAGTCTATGTGTGTCTAGGATACGTGCCAGGTTGGACAAGTGGGTTGGACGCAGACATTTTCCTGTAGAGAGTCAAAGATTCTAGTTAGATACTGTAATTTTGACTTGACCAATTTGTTTAGGGATTTTATTTTTAAACAAATTAGCTCCCACTATTTTCTCGGATCCCTACACTCCCTCTGTAGAGATGCGAAAATCTCCGCGATTGATGATTTCTAGTGGGTGGTGCGGTCTCACCAACTGACTCATCACCTCACCTAACAGTTATTGGTGATGGGTTAGCCAATGAGTGAACAACTCTTGTTCAATGATTCTCTAATCATGGTGCACCCAAACTTGGTCTCTAATTCATGAATCTCACCGTATCCGGAATATTGATCCACTCCTTAGTTAAGTCAGACCCACCATTTGCATAGACTGGGTTCCTAATTGGGTCTCTCACCGTATCCGGAATATTGAGCCCAACTCATCCTCCAGCCCATAGCATCCAATGCCTAATAGACATGGTTGCGTCTTCCCGGTGCAACTGAGCCACTGTATCCAGCCGAGAACAATCAACCCCGGGAAGGGCCCGCACGTCTACAATGGTGGAAGACCTCGGACTTAATCTTTTCTTAGGGAGAATTGATTCAGGTCTCATTAAACTAGACTTGGCTTAGTCATAACAATTATGACTAACCTAGTGGCATGGGTCAGCTCGGATTATTGACCACCTCAGATCAGAACTGTGTCAACAGATATGGCCAGGTAAGTGAGATCGGTGGAAGGAATATGCCGTTAACTCGCACAAGAACGCATTCAGGTCGAGTAGCTTCCAATTAAAAACCAGTCGGTCGTCTGTGCCAAACTTACCTTAGACACCAAATTGTTGAGTCAGAACCAATTGGGTTAGCCTACAATCCAGACTCTAACCTCTGAGCCTAATTAGGTCTTGCTTGATCGTGACTCGATCTTGACCCAGACTTAATCCTATTAGGCTGGTCAATTTAAGCATTGTTGATCCCATCTAACCAACTCTTGATTCGGTTTGATCAACCGCTTAGACCTAATTGAGCTACCCAAGCCCGAACCCAGTATTATGAATATGTCTTAGATCTGAAATTCTCAATTTTTAGACCTAATTAATATTCCATAAACTTAATTCTTAATTAAGTTGGGTTCATAAACAAAATATGCACAATAAATCCTAGGGTTTCAGGATCTAGGGTTTTGCAGAAAGTAAGTTTTGGGTTTCTGATTAAGGACGAACACGCAGCACCCCTACACGTCATAAGAACACCCCATCGAATGGAAAGAGAGGGCCTTTAAACCCTTCTTCGTTCTTATGATCCGGACGGCCAAGAGGAACGCCTTAATCAGGAACATGTAAATCTACAAAATAGTTATAGATCTATATCATATATCTCATATACAAATTTAGATCTAATCAAGGCATATTTTGCATACATCTCATGTATCATAATCATGCATGTTTTCAGATCTAAATTATCACATAATAATCTAAAAAATTAGATTTAAATTGATCTAATCAAAATAAATTCTAATCTAGACAATTATGTAGAACTATTCTACAACTAGTCTAGACATGCATCAATCATATCTCATATGATATTTAAAATTAAATAATTTTTATTTGCTGTTTATCAGATGTTATTATAACACTTATAATATCAGAAAATAGTAAATAAGAAGATCTAAAATATGATTTAATCAGATTAAATCAAAGACATGCAAAACTATTCTATAGAACTATTCTATTCTAGAACTAGTCATGCATATCTTCATGTTCTTAGATCCAAATTATTTAATTTTAATTTTTTTGATTTCAGATCTGATCACATCTCATGTGACATCTGAAATCACTTTATTTTCTAATTAAAATAAAATTAAAATCAGATCTAAATAATTTTAGAACCATGGCTCTGATACCAGTTGAAGGAAAATCCTGATTTCCCGGTCCAGGTTCGTCCAGATCTGATCAGATCAAGAGATATATTTCAAAAATTTTCTCTTGATCTCAATCAGATCTTGATATGTTTTAGATCTGATTCTTATTATTTTAATAAATAAAATAAAATAAGATAAATTAAATCAAATTTAATTTACCTGATTTGGGTAATCCTATTACCCTGTAGATGATCCTCCTGATTGCAGCGGAAGGTTCTGGATCTTAGCCACGCAAGCGCCTGGCCTCTACCGGTATCCACTCGGGTTGGATCTGGAGATCCTCTTCTTCTCTATCACATCCTCCAAAAATCAGATCTGGATCTGATCTGGAGGATCTTCAAAAACTCTTTTGAAGATCAAGATCTGCAGTCGTCCTTGCAGCAGTGCAGCCTTCTTGCTTTTGATCGCCTTTCCTTGATCTGAATCGCACCAACCTAAGTCCAAAACACCTTTTTGGACGTGGAGAGCAAGGGGAGAAGAAGCTATGGCATGGAGAAGGAGGGGAGAGGCAGCCTTGGGGCATGGGGTTTTCTCAATTGCATTCACTTAGAATTAGGGTTGGGCGCAGGGTCTTATTTATAGACCTCTTGTGATCCAACTCCTCTTCCTCTCAACCAATCACAACCCTTTGTGAAATCAGATCTAAATCTGATTGGTTGGAATAGAGATCCCCTGGATTCCTCCTTAGAGGGTGCCTAAGACCAGTCAAACTGGATTCTTAGTAGAACTCTGAATTGGAATCCAAAAGGGAGGTGGAGTCCTTGTCCAACAAGGACTCCTAGGCGCCTCCTACTTGGGCTCACGCCACCCTTGGCGTGCGCCCTTCTCCTTGCCAGGTTCTGGCAGGGGGACAGGCCCCCACCAGCTCTCCAATAGGTGCATGACATGTGGTCAAAAGTCAAAGGGTCAATGGTCAACATTTGACCAGTCAAAGGTAGACTTTTGACCAAAGTCAAAGAACAAGAAATGGCAGGTGACCAAAAATGGCAGGTAATGTCTTACAAATAAGACAACCTATTCTGACTTGGACAACCTCCAGTCAGACCATATGAAGGCCTCTGATTGAGCACAAACTCCTTTGGCTCAGTCAGGACAACTTATTTATGATAGTAAAAGAAGAACGTTAGGTTCAATCGAGTGCTAGCACGATTTTCCTTGAACCTAATTGAATCTCATTCAGATCAATTGAACTAGATCAGTTCAATTGATGATCACCAGATTCAAACCCTTGTTTGTGTGACCCAGTTAGGTTCAGTTCTGTATGGTAATGGGATATGTCATGATCTCTATCATAGACATCATCGAAACTCCTTTCGATGGATCAGAACTCTTCTGATTCGAACAGCTAGAATGATCGATCATCTAAATCATTCTAATTGCTCCCAAAATCCACCAGTGACACCTAGCAGTATATGGTG
This sequence comes from Cocos nucifera, assembly GCA_006176705.1. Lineage (NCBI taxonomy): Eukaryota > Viridiplantae > Streptophyta > Magnoliopsida > Arecales > Arecaceae > Cocos > Cocos nucifera. Next base: position 185,282 of record QRFJ01004052.1, on the reverse strand, counting down.
GCAACCCATCAGAGCTGAATGCGAACCTCTTGGTGCAGCTACCTGTGTGATTAAGTTCTTCTATCTTGAGCCCCGATCAGATTAGGGTTAAGGTGAACTCGTCAAACCCTAGTCTCTGTCATATGATGTAATCATTCGATTCGAGTCCAATGTGAAAATCTAAATAGAAACTCTTTCTATTATTTCACTCTACCATGGCCATGGATTTCTGGACTTGATTCTCATGATCATCATAGGGCTACTCCTCTACCACCGAGGTAGATAGATTCCATCTTGATGCAATCCAGTTCCTACAATGAACATGTCATAGCCAACATACACCTCAGGGTTCCATATGGCTAGGAGACCGAGTAATGGTGTAGTCAAACTATAACACCCTCAAGGTGAACTGCCGATGCATCTCTCAGGTCAAAGAACCAGAACACACTACTGCAGCATCGAGTCAGTCATTGACGAGAAGGTAGACTTCCTAATGACTACTCGAGGTGGTCACGCTCAGTGCCCTCGTTCTCTAACGAGTACCTGTACTCTCGCTCCGGTGTCTCCACACCGTAGACTCAAGACTCATCTACTAAAGAGAAGCGATCGTACACCAACCTTCTGGATCAATCACCATCCTCGTGATGATCCTATGGTCAGGAGCTGTTTATGAGTTAATAATGATTATTCATGTCTTAAATTTTCAACTCTTGAAAATATGAATTATCATTACCATTAACTCAAAGGATGTATCACAGACACTAAATACACATGTGTGATAGAAAATAACCCATTTTATTAATTATAGTCAAAATTATAATTTTGCCCCTAGAAGTGTATTACAAGTGTCAGCCAATTCTGGCTTCTAGGGCACATATATCTAACAAAACAACCCACCAGGCTTTAATAATAATGAAAAGAAATTAGACTCTCTAGAAAATATCCCTAATATTTTTATGCAAACCACTAGTCAATTGCTAACATCAAACTTCCAAACCATTGCCCGTCTAGAGATGTAGATGGGTCAAATAGCTATGGCTCTTAGTGGAAGGAAAAAAGATAAATTACCAAGTCAACCAGAGGCTAACCCCATAACCTAGAATAATCAAAGACCATAACAAGGATCCCAAATTAAGCAATTAAATGCTATCTATATACTGAGATCTGGAAAACAAATAGACAATCAAGTGGGTACATCTGAGGAACCAGAAGAAGAAATAAAAGATCCACCATCTGAACTAATTTTCGACCAAAGCCAATCCAAGGAACCTGTAACATCTGAATCTAATGAAAATCTTAATGCACCAGCTAAGCCCATACCTAAATCTGATGGACCAACTACTAAAGTTGTAGCACCCTTTCCCAATAGATTGAAGGCCAATCAAAACTCAGTCCAACTGGATAAAATTTTAGAGGTCTTTAAGTAGGTAAAAGTGAACATCCCTCTATTAGATATGATCCAGCAGGTCTCAATCTATGCTAAATTTCTTAAGAATCTATGTACCAAAAAGAAGACCACTAATGTACCTAAAAGAGCCTTTCTGACAGTAAGTGTAAGTTTTTATCTATCAAATCATATGCCAGTTAAATACAAAGATCCAGAATCTTCCACTATTTCATGCACTATAGGAGAAACCCACATTGATAAAGCTCTCTTAGATTTAGGGGAAAGTGTTAATATTTTACCATATTCGATATTTAAGCAAAATGACTTTGCAATTAGCGGATCGATCCTTAAAAGTTTCAAAGGGGGTAGTAGAGGATGTATTGATTAAAGTTAGTGATTTTATTTATCTTGTAGACTTCGTTATTCTAGAAACTAAATCTATCATGAACCCAAAGGGTCACATCCTAGTTATATTAGGTAGACCATTCTTGGCCACAGCCAATGCACAAATCAATTGCCGAAATGGATTGATGAAACTTACCTTTGGCAACATGTCGATAGAGTTAAATATTTTTCATCTGAATAAAACTAAGGAGATAAGCGATGTAAACTGGATTCAAGAAAATACCTATGAACCCATTGACTTGAACGATGATGAGTTTGATTATGAATTTTTGATCGACCAAGAAGGTGAAGAGGTCAATGACCTCTCATCAATTGATAATCATAGGATGAAGTCAAGATGGGAGCCTCCAGTAGAACCACTTGAGATAATGATTGAACCATCACTCAAACCATTTGTGGAGGAAGCACCCAAGTTAGAGCTCAAATATCTTCCTAAGCACCTGAAGTATGCTTATCTAGGTCCATCAAAAATCCTACCAGTAATCATTTCAGCAGACCTAGATCCTATACAAGAAGAAGAATTATTAATCATCCTTAAAGAAAATAAAGAAGCATTAGGATGGACTATGGCAGATTTAAAGAGAATTAGACCCTCGATTGTCCAACATAGAATCCACCTACTAGAGGAAGCTAAACCAAAAAGAGACCCCCAAAGGAGACTCAACTCAGCCATGAAAGAAGTAGTAAAGAAAGAGATAATAAAACTCCTTAACAATGAGCCCAGTTCAAGTAGTACCCAAGAAATCAGGAGTTACTATAGTACAAAATGATAATAATGAGCTGATACCAATTAGAATTCAAACTGGATGGAGAATCTGTATTGATTATAAAAAATTAAATGCTGCCACTCGAAAGGACCACTTTTCTTTGCCCTTTATAGATCAAATGTTAGAATGATTAGCAGGACATGATTTTTATTATTTTCTAGATGGATACTCTGATTACAATCAAATACCTATAGCCCCAGAAGATCAAGAAAAGATGACATTTACTTGGCTATCACTCCAAGTTGCTATCATAGCCTTCTTCTTTGTTCTTTTGAGAGCTTTCTTCAATTGAGGATAATCAACCCTAAAATATCCTGGTTTCTTGCACTTGTAGCATGTGGGCTGATCATTTTTCTTCTCTTTCTCTTTGCTAGGTTCTCCTCTCATAAAGCTTCTTTTCTTGAATTCTTGTCTTCATCTATCTAAGAATTTTTTGAAAGTTTTGGTCACCAGGGCCATATCTTCATCATTTTCGTCACTGATGGACAGATCATCCTCCTCTTCTATAGTTATGGATTTCAGAGCAATGGACTTCTTCTTGCTGTCTTCTTCACTTTGTTATCCCATTGCTAGCTCATGCATCATGAGAGATCCAATGAGCTCTTCAAGTGGAAGTGTGTTCAGATCTTTTGCCTCTTGGATGGTTGTCACTTTGGCTTTTCATGATCTAAACAATAATCTGATTATTTTTCTCACCAATTCACTATTAGTAAGACTTTTTTTATACTTTTTAGACCATTTATAATATCAGTAAATTTGGTATACATGCTGGTAATAGATTCAGTTGGATCCATTTTAAATAATTCATATTGATGAACTAGCATGTTTATGTTAGATATATATACTCTAGAAGCCAGAATTGACTGACACTTGTAATACACTTCTAGGAGCAAAATTATAATTTTAACTAATATCAATAAAATGAATTATTTTTTATCATATATGTGTATTTAGTGTCTGTGATACATCCTTTGAGTTAATGGTAATGATAATTCATATTTTCAAGAGTTGAAAATTTAAGACATGAATAATCATTATTAACTCATAAAATGCTTCCGACCATAAGATCATCACGAGGATGGTGATTGATTTGGAAGGTTGGTGTACAATCGCTTCTCTTTAGTAGATGAGTCTTGAGTCTATGGTGTGGAGACATCGGAGCGAGAGTACAGGTACTCATTAGAGAACGAGGGCACTGAGCGTGACCACCTCGAGTAGTCATTAGGAAGTCTACCTTCTCATCAATGACTGACTCGATGCTGCAGTAGTGTGTCTGATTCTTTGACCTAAGGTGCATCGACAGTTCACCTTGAGGGTGTTATAGTTTGACTACACCATTACTCGATCTCCTAGCCATATCGAATCCTGAGGTGTATGTTGGCTATAGCATGTTCATTGTAGGAACTGGATAGCATCAAGATGGAATCTATCTACCTCGGTGGTAGAGGAGCAGCCCTATGATGATCATGAGAATCAAGTCCAGAAGCCCATGGCCATGGTAGAGTGAAATAATAGAAAGAGTTTCTATTTAGATTTTCACATTGGACTTGAATCGAATGATTACATCATATGACAGAGACTAGGGTTTGACGAGTTCACCTAAACCCTAATCTGATCGGGGCTCAAGATAGAAGAACTTAATCACACAGGTAGCTGCACCAAGAGGTTCGCATTCAGCTCTGATGGGTTGCCACCATATACTGCTAGGTGTCACTGGTGGATTTTGGGAGCAATTAGAATGATTTAGATGATCGATCATTCTAGCTGTTCGAATCAGAAGAGTTCTGATCCATCGAAAGGAGTTTCGATGATGTCGATGATAGAGATCATGACATATCCCATTACCATACAGAACTGAACCTAACTGGGTCACACAAACAAGGGTTTGAATCTGGTGATCATCAATTGAACTGATCCAGTTCAATTGATCTGAATGAGATTCAATTAGGTTCAAGAAAATCGTGCTAGCACTCGATTGAACCTAACGTTCTTCTTTTACTATCATAAATAAGTTGTCCTGTCTGAGCCAAAGGAGTTTGTGCTCAATTAGAGGCCTTCATATGGTCTGACTGGAGGTTGTCCAAGTCAGAAAAGGTTGTCTTATTTTGTAAGACATTACCTGCCATTTTTGGTCACCTGCCATTTCTTGTTCTTTGACTTTGGTCAAAAGTCTACCTTTGACTGGTCAAATGTTGACCATTGACACTTTGACTTTTGACCACATGTCATGCACCTATTGGAGAGCTGGTGGGGGCCTGTCCCCCTACCAGAACCTGGCAAGGAGGAGGGCGCACGCCACCCTAGGCGTGTGCCCAAGTTGGAGGCGCCTAGGAGTCCTTGTTGGACAAGGACTCCATCTCCTTTTTGGATTCCAATTAGAGTTCTTCTAAGAACCAACTTTGACTGGTCTTAGGCACCCTCTAAGGAGGAATCCAGGGGACTCTATTCCCACCAATCAGATTTAGATCTGATTTCACAAAGGGTTGTGATTGGTTGGGAAGAAGAGGAGTTGGATCACAGCTTAGTCTATAAATAAGACCCTGTACGCCCAACTCAAAGAGATTTAAGAGTTTCCCATACCCCAAGGCTGCTTCTCCTCCTCCTCCTCCATGCCAAACCCACCTTCTCCCTCTCCTCTCCACGTCCAAAAGGAGTTTTGGAGCTTGGTTGGTGCGATCCAGATCAAGAGAAAGGCGATCAAAAGCAAGAAGCTGCACTGCTGCAAAGGACGACTGCTGATCTTCAAAAGGAGTTTTGAAGATCCTCCAGATCAGATCCAGATCTGATTTTTGGAGATATGATAGAGAAGAAGAGGATCTCTAGATCCAGCTTGAGTGGATACCGGTAGAGGCCAGGCACTTGCGTGGCTAGATCCAGAACCTTCCGCTGCATACAGGATCATCAACGGGTAATAGGATTACCCAAATCAGGTAAATTAAATTTGATTTAATTTATCTTAAATTTTATTTTATTTATTAAAATAATAAGAATTAGATCTAAAATATCTCAGATCTGATATAGATCAAAGAAAAAATTTTTTTTGAAAATATATCTCTTGATCTGATCAGATCTGAACGAACCTGGTCCGAAAAATCAGGATTTTTCTTCAACTGATATCAGAGCCAAGGTTCTAAAAGTATTTAGATCTATTTTTTTAAATTTATTTTAATTAAAAAATAAATAATTTTAGATGTCACATGAGATGTGATCAGATCTAAAATCAGAAAAAAATTAAAATTAAATGATTTGGATCTAAGATTAGAAAATATGCATGACTAGTTCTAAAATAGAATAGTTCTATAGAATAGTCTTGCATGTTTTTAATTTAATTTGATTAAATCATATTTTAGATCTATTTATTTACTATTTTTTGATATTATAATTATTATAATAATATCTAAAAAATAGCAAATAAAAATTATTTAATTTTAAACATCATATGAGATATGATTGATGCATGTCTAGACTAGTTGTAGAATAGTTCTACATAGTTATCTAGATTAGAATTTATTTTGATTAGAGATCAATTTAAATCTAATTTTTTAGATTATTATGAGATAATTTAGATCTGAAAAATATGCATGATTTGATACATGAGATGTATGCAAAATATGCCATGATTAGATCTAATTTGTATATGAGATATATGATATAGATCTAAAACTGTTTTGTAGTATTGCATGTTCCTGATTAAGGCGTTCCTCTTGGCCGTCCGATCATAAGAATGAAGAAGGGTTTAAAGGCCCTCTCTTCCCATTCGATGGGGTGTTCTTATGATGTGTAGGGGTGCTGCGTGTTCGTCCTTAATCAGAAAATCCAAAACTTACTTTCTGCAAAACCCTAGATCCTGAAATCCTAGGATTTATTGTGCATATTTTGTTTATGAACCCTACTTAATTAAAAATTAAGATTTATGGAAATATTAATTAGGTCTAAAATTGAGAATTTCAGATCTAAGACATATTCATAATACTGGGTTCGGGCTTGGGTAGCTCAATTAGGTCTAAGCGGTTGATCAAACCGAATCAAGAGTTGGTTAGATGGGATCAACAATGCTTAAATTGACCAGCCTAATAGGATTAAGTCTGGGTCAAGATCGAGTCACGATCAAGCAAGACCTAATTAGGCTCAGAGGTTAGAGTCTGGATTGTAGGCTAACCCAATTGGTTCTGACTCAATACAATTTGGTGTCTAAGGTAAGTTTGGCACATACGACCGACTGATTTTTAATTGGAAGCTACTCGACCTGAATGCATTCTTGTACGAGTTAATGGCATATTCCTTCCATCCGGTCTCACTTACCTGGCCATATCTGTTGACACAGTTCTGATCTGAGGTGGTCAATAATCCGAGCTAACCCATGCCACTAGGTTAGTCATAATTGTTATGACTATGACAAGTCTAGTTTAATGAGACCTGAATCAATTCTCCCTAAGAAAAGATTAAGTCTGAGGTCTTCCACCATTGTAGATGTGCGGGCCCTTTCCCGGGGTTGATTGTTCTCGGCTGGATACAGTGGCTCAGTTGCACCGAAAAAGATGCAACCATGTCTATTAGGCATTGGATGCTATGGGCTGGAGGATGAGTTGGGCTCAATATTCTAGGATACGGTGAGAGACTCAATTAGGAAATTCCAGTCTATGCAAATGGTGGGTCTGACTTAACTAAGGAGTGGATCAATATTCCGGATACGGTGAGATTCATGAATTAGAGACCAAGTTTGGGTGCACCATGATTAGAGAATCATTGAACAAGAGTTGTTCACTCATTGGCTAACCCATCACCAATAACTGTTAGGTGAGGTGATGAGTCAGTTGGTGAGACCGCACCACCCACTAGAAATCATTAATCGTGGAGATTTTCGCATCTCTACAGAGGGAGTGTAGGGATCCGAGAAAATAGTGGGAGCTAATTTATTTAAAAATAAAATCCCTAAAATAAATTGGTCAAGTCATAATTACAGTATCTAACTAGAATCTTTGACTCTCTACAGAAAAATGTCTGCGTCCAACCCATTGGCACGTATCCTGGACACACATAGACTGACCGGACCCAATTATAAAGATTGGCTCAGGAACTACAAAATCATTTTGGGTTTTGAGAAGTTAACCCATGTTTTGGATCCAGGACCCTCCCACCTTACCAGCCCATCCATTCACTGAACAGAGAGCGTCTCTGAAAAAATGGATAGACGAAGATAATAAGGCCAGATATTACATGTTGGGCTCGATGTCTGATGAGCTCCAGCGCCAACATGAAGATATCGGGACTGCTCGCCAAATGTTGGCTCACCTGCAGGAGATGTTTGGTGAACAGAGTCGCGCAGCCAAATATCAAGTCACGAAATGACTTTTTAAGGCTAAGATGCATGATGGGCAGTCAGTCCAAGATCACTGTCTGATGATGATCAAGGACATGGAAGAGCTTGAGAAGCTCGGTGTGAAGTTAGACTTGGATCTGCAGAATGATATTATTCTGCAATCCTTGACTGATGCATATGGGCAATTCATCATGAATTACCACATGCATAAACTTCAAAATTCCTTGGCCGAATTAATGAATATGCTGGTTACCGCTGAGCTTTCTATGAAAGGTTCTAAAGGCTCAGTTCTTGCTATGGAACGGACTTCTTCCAAAAGAAAGTCTTATGGAAAGAAAAAGAAGTCTGTGAAAAAGCAGAAGGTGGAAGGAGCAAAGAAGAAGAAGGCAGAGCCGAAGATGAAAGCCGACTGTCAAAGAAAAGTGTTTCCATTGCAACAGCGACGGCCATTGAAAGCGGAACTGCCCTACTTACCTGGCCACCCTAAAGAACAAGAAGGAAGGTCCTTCTGGAGGTATGCTCATTATTTGAGCAAAACATGAATGCCAAATGACCTAGGGATAGTCCAAATGACAGATATCTATGGCACCTGAGATTAGGTCATATAGCAGAAGATAGGATTAACAAATTGGAGAAAAATGGGCTATTGAGTCCATTGACTTCCGAGTCATATCCAACTTGTGAATCTTGTCTTCAAGGCAAAATGACTAAACTCCCTTTTGTTGGACATGGGAAAGGGCCACAGATCTCCTTGCCCTAGTACATACTGATGTGTGTGGCCCATTTGATGTGCCGGTTAGAGGCAATTTTGTCTACTTCATTACCTTTACTGATGATCTGTCTAGGTATGGATATGTGTATCTTATGAGACACAAGTCTGAAGCTTTTGAAAAGTTCAAAAAATTCAGACATGAAGTAGAAAAATAAATTGGAAAAACCCATTAAGGTTCTTCGATCAGATCGAGGAGGTGAATACCTTAGCCAAAAATTTTTAGACTATCTCAAGGATAATGGCATAGTCTCTCAATGGACTCCACCAGGAACACCTCAACTCAACAGGGTTTCAGAATGGAGAAATCAGGACTCTATTGGATATGGTCCGATCCATGATGAGCTTCACAAACCTTCCTGATTTTCTTTGGGGACATTCATTATTAACTTTAATTTATCTACTGAATAGGGTTTCCTCTAAGACCATTCCTACCACACCGTATGAGATATGGCATGGTAAGAAACCAAGTCTGAGTCATCTCAGAATTTGGGGTTGTCTGACTCATGTCAAAAGACAACAAGCAGACAAGTTAGAGTTTAGGTCCTTTAGAGCTTGATTCATAGGATATCCTAAAGAGTCATTAGGATACTATTTCTACATTCCAGAAGACCATAATGTGATTGTGAGTCGACATGCCATCTTTCTTGAAAAATAATTTATTCAAGATAGCGGCATTGGAAAGCAGATTAAGCTTGATGAGAAAGTCTCACAAGTGCAACGAGCTAAGGACCAATTGGAACCAAATTAGGTTGAGCCAATAAGAACACTACCTCCTCCACCTCGTAGATCGGAAAGAGTTTCCCATCCCCATGAAAGATACTTAGGTATTACTTTCAGAGGAAGTAGAAAAAATATTCCTCGTAGGTAATGGTGCTCATGGTGATGATCCCAAAATCTACAACGAGGCGATATCAGATATCGACTCTGAGAAATGGCTAGAGGCAATGCAGTCAAAAATTGACTCGATGCACTCGAACCAAGTCTGGACCTTGGTAGATCCACCAGAAGGTATAGTACCTATTAGGTGTAAATGGATCTTCAAGAGAAAGATTGGTGCAGATGGAAATGTGGAGACATTCAAGGCTAGACTAGTGGCAAAAGGTTATAGTCAACGCGAAGGCATTGACTATCAGGATATCTTTTCTTCAGTGGCTATGCTAAAATCCATCCGTACATTGCTTGCCGTTGCAGCCTATTTTGATTATGAAATATGGCAAATGGACATGAAAACAACGTTCTTGAATGGATATCTTGAGGAAGATATCTATATGGAACAGCCGCTAGGTTTCACATCCAGTGATACTGATCACAAGGTTTGCAAGCTGCAAAGGTCCATATATGGACTTAAGCAAGCATCTTGGAGCTGGAACACTCGTTTCAATGATGTGATCAAAATATTTGGTTTCATCAAAAACGAAGAGGAATCATGTGTCTTCAAAAAGGTCAGTGGGAGCATTGTTATCTTCCTCGTATTGTACGTGGATGACATCCTCCTTATTGAAAATGATATTTCCATATTAACGATAGTCAAAATATGGTTGTCCAAGGAATTCTCCATGAAAGACCTAGGTGAAGCATCCTTTATTCTAGGAATTAAGGTCTATAGGGATAGACCGAATAGGATGCTAGGACTTTCACAGAAGATGTACATAGAGAAAGTACTAAAGAAGGTTTAGTATGGAAAACTCTAAGAGGGGATTAATACCCTTCAGACATGGTATTCATCTTTCCAAGAAGATGTGCCCTAGCACACCTGAGGAAATAGAACGCATGAGCAAGATCCCTTATGCTTCTACAATAGGGAGCCTCATGTATGCCATGCTATGTACATGATCTGATATAGCTCATGCTGTGAGTGTCACAAGCAGATATCAGTCAAATCCAGATGAAGAACATTGGACTTCTATGAAATGTATCCTTCAGTACTTAAGAAGAACTAAGGATATGATGTTGGTCTTTGGTAACGGAGAACTCCAAGTCCAGGGATACACAGACTCGGATTTCATGTTCGATATAGATGATCGAAAGTCGACATCTGGATGTCTGTTTATATGCAATGGTGGTGCTGTCAGTTGGAAGAGTTTCAAGCAAACGGTGATAGCAGATTCCACCATGGAAGCAGAATATATCGCTGCATCAAAGGCTACGAAGGAAGCATTCTGGTACAAGAAGTTTGCTGCAAAAATTAGAGTAATGCCATCAGATGCCATTCCTCTATATTGCGACAACAATGGTGCCATAGCCCTTGCTAAGGAGTCGAGGTCTCACCAAAAATCCAAGCACATTGAGCGGCGATACCACCTCATCCGCGATTACCTCGAGAAGGGTTATGTCGAGGTCAAGAGAGTCAACTCCACATATAATGTGGCAGACCCACTTACAAAGCCGTTGGGCCAATAGAAGATCGAAGCCCACCTTGAAAAGATGGGACTTAGACTTATAGCCAATTAGCTTTAGGACAAGTGGGAGATTGTTAGATATATGTGCCCTAGAAGCCAGAATTGGCTGACACTTGTAATACACTTCTAGGGGCAAAATTATAATTTTGACTAATATCAATAAAATGGGTTATTTTCTATCATATATGTGTATTTAGTATCTATGATACATCCTTTGAGTTAATGGTAATGATAATTCATATTTTCAAAAGTTGAAAATTTAAGACATGAATAATCATTATTAACTCATAAAATGCTCCCAACCATAGGATCATCACGAGGATGGTGATTGATCCAGAAGGTTGGTGTACAATCACTTCTCTTTAGTAGATGAGTCTTGAGTCTACGGTGTGGAGACACCGGAGCGAGAGTATAGGTACTCGTTAGAGAACGAGGGCACTGAGCGTGACCACCTCGAGTAGTCATTAGGGAGTCTACCTTCTCGTCAATGACTGACTCGATGCTGCAGTAGTGTGTCTGGTTCTTTGATCTGAGATGCATCGGTAGTTCATCTTGAGGGTGTTATAGTTTGACTACACCATTACTCAATCTCCTAGCCATTCGGAACCTGAGGTGTATGTTGGCTATAGCATGTTCATTGTAGGAACTGGATAGCATCAAGATGGAATCTATCTACCTCGATGGTAGAGGAGCAGCCCTATGATGATCATGAGAATCAAGTCCTGAAGCCCATGGCCATGGCAAAGTGAAATAATAGAAAGAGTTTCTATTTAGATTTTCACATTGGACTTGAATCGAATGATTACATCATATGATAGAGACTAGGGTTTGACGAGTTCACCTTAACCCTAATCTGATCGGGGCTCAAGATAGAAGAACTTAATCACACAAGTAGCTACACCAAGAGGTTCGCATTCAGCTCTGATGGGTTGCCACCATATACTGCTAGGTGTCACTGGTGGATTTTGGGAGCAATTAGAATGATTTAGATGATCGATCATTCTAGCTGTTCGAATCAGAAGAGTTCTGATCCATCGAAAGGAGTTTCGATGATGTCGATGAAAGAGTCGATGATGTCATATGATAGAGATCATGACATATCCCATTACCATACAGAACTGAATCTAACTAGGTCACACAAATAAGGGTTTGAATCTGGTGATCATCAATTGAACTGATCCAGTTCAATTGATCTGAATGAGATTCAATTAGGTTCAAAAAAATTATGCTAGCACTCGATTGAACCTAACATTCTTCTTTTACTATCATAAATAGTTATCCTGACTGAGCCAAAGAAGTTTGTGCTCATTTAGAGGCCTTCACTTTATTTGACTGGAGCTTGTCCAAGTCAGAAAAGATTATCTTATTTTGTAAGACATTACCTACCATTTTTGGTCACCTGCCATTTCTTGTCCTTTGACTTTGGTCAAAAGTTGACCTTTGACTGGTCAAATGTTGACCATTGATGCTTTGACTTCTGTCCACGTGTCATGCACCTATTGAAGGGTTGGTGGGGGTTTGTCTCTCTACCAAAACCTGGCAAGGAGGAGGGCGCATGCCACCCTTGGCGTGTGCCTAAGCTGGAGGCACCCAGGAGTCTTCTGTTGGACAGGGACTCTATCTCCTTTTTGGATTTCGATTAGAGTTCTCCTAAGAACCAACTTTGATTGGTCTTAGGCACCCTCTAAGGAGGAATCCAGGGAACTCTATTTCCATCAATCAAATTTAGATCTGATTTCACAAAGGGTTGTGATTGGTTGGAAAGAAGAGGAGTTGGATCACGCTTAGTCTATAAATAAGACCCTGCGCCCAACTCAAAGAGCATCTTAATTCTCCATACCCCAAGGCTGCTTCTCCTCTCCTCCTCCATGCCAAACCCACCTTCTCCCTCTCCTCTCCACATCCAAAAGGAGTTTTAGACCTTAGTTGGTGCGATCCAGACAAAAGAAAGGCGATTAAAAGCTAGAAGGCTGTGCTGCTGCAAAGGACAACTGCTGATCTTCAAAAGAAATTTTGAAGATCCTCCAGATCAGATCCAGATCTGATTTTTAGAGACGTGATAGAAAAGAAGAGGATCTCTAGATCCAACCCGAGTGGATATCGGTAGAGGTCAGGCACTTGCGTGGCTAGATCTAAAACCTTCCACTACTTACAGGATCATCAATGGGTAATAGGATTACCCACTTCAAGGTAAATTAAATTTGATTTAATTTATCTAAATTTATTTTAATTTTTAAAATAATAATAATTAGATCTGAAATATTTCAGATCCGATCTGGATCAAAAAAAAAAATTTTAAAATATATCTCTTGATCTGATCAGATCTGAACGAACTTAGTTCGAAAAATCAGAATGTCCCTTCAGTTTATTTTTGTTTCTTTAACCTGATTGTCCCGTCATGTGTTACCTTAAGTCAATCACAAATTTTCTTTACAAAATTGCATGTGAAAATTCAGTTAAACACATTTCATCAAGGGCACAATAAAGAACATTCATTGCCTTAGCATTTAGTTGGACATATTTCTTGTTCGATTCATCCTAATCTTTCTCCAACTTAGGAGAAAACATACCATTCACAATGATTGTTGGTGTGTGCGACCCATTTACAATGATACTGCATATGTCATAATTAAGGGTTTATATGAAAATGTGCATGCAAGCTTTCCAATGGGTATAATTAGACCCATAGAAAAGAGGTGGCCTATTAGTGGATTGCCCTTTGGCAAGAGGTCCTCCTAGTTGGGTTGTCATGATCTTTTTCTTTTAGTTAATTAAATCAACAATTAGCAGAGAACCAAGGCTCTAATACTAATTGTTGCCTAGCTAGACAACTCAAGAAGGAAGGTGAATTGGGTTTTAAAAATTTAAATCAAGTATGTGTAGAGATTAACTACTTAATGTAAAGTGAGTGAGCAGTGAGAGCAAGAGAAGTAAAAGAAAAGTACACACAAAAAAAAATAAAATATAGTAGTTCAATGCACTCCTAGCACCTATGTCCACTCCCCAAATAATACTATTAAAAATTTTACTATAATCCCTCAAGATTACAACCGGATAGTTTTTTCGGGCTCACTATTCTAAACTCAGATGATTTTTTCTTAGATTCACCAACCACAATCTTTACAATCCTCAATCAAGATAATACAAACCAACAAAAGGAATGTAAAAATTCAAACCCTTAGTTTTAGCCCCTATTAAAACCTAGTACATGAAAAGGAAAAAGGAATTTGTACAACACAAGATGCTCCCTAAATTGAGTTGAGATGTTGTCGATGCAGTTCATTGGTTGCCTCTTTAATTGCTAGAAGTTATTGCTTTTGAGGTCACTTTAATTCTAGAGAGAAAGTTTGATTGGAAAATGTCTGCTCATGAAAAATTGGGAGTTCTTTCTTTTCTCTCGTTTTCTTTTTCTTCAAAAGGTATTGTCTCTTCTCTTTTATATCTGACCATTTCCACCATGCTTGAAATGATTAGAGTCTAGAAAAAAGTTGAATCTGACCATTGGAGATGAGAACTAGCCGTTGGAGGTGAAAAAAGCAAGTTTGGAACGATCCATTGAAAAGCTATCGCTATGTTTCCAGACCTCTCGGATTATCTCGAGACGTCTCATTGCACTTCGAGACTTCTCAATTTGACCATAGGATATCTCATTCTTAGTCGATTGAAAATCTACTTTTTGAAAAAAAAAATTGCCGTCTGAGATCGAGACCTCTCAGTTTTGATGAAGATGTCTCGCCGCGACTTCAAGATCTCTTGAGAATTCTTCAAGACGTCTCGGTCTCAAAGCACAGAAATAATATGTCTGAGATGAAGATGTCTCAAGCTCAACTCGAGACTTTCTGAAACTATTCTAGAGTCATGTTTCACTATGCCAAACACCAGAAGACGTCTCAGAAATTTATGGAGATATCTCGAAAATGCTCCAAGGCCATGTTCAAAAAAAATTTATCACCGAACATGCTCTTTTGATCCTGATTTGAATTGCTTTTAATTTCTTGCTCAATTTTGTCAAAGAGCTCTCTATCTTTTGATCTTTGGAATGCTTAAAAATGATTTATTAGTAATCATGTGCTTTAATATTTGGTCATCATCAAAATCACTTAGGAGAGTCAATAGTTTTCTTTTCTTCTTAAGGCCCACTATGCCAATCTTCTTCAACCTTAGAAAACCCTCCTTAATTTTTAATCTTTAATATCTTCCTCTACCAATGTCCAAAAACTTTGAATCATATATGGATTTAAAGCTCTTAACATGCTCTTTCTAACCATATAAATTTTGAAATCTGAAACTGAACCAATTTTTAATTATACCCTTTCAAAGTTACGATTTCAAAAATTTGAAACCTCAATTTCTCTCACATGGCTTATCCAGTTACTACAAAATTTTATCATCTTATGCCACACACCATAGACTTTTTCTATACAAAAATTTATATCCTAATTCATAGTGTATAGTAAGATACAAATTTTTCAATCCATAGGACAAAATTGTGTGCAAACAACTAATTAGTCACAAAAATTATTCAATAATCAGTTACTAAAACACCAAATCATGCCAAAAAACAATCTAAATTGCTTTGATACCAATGAAGAATAAAATTAAAATTTCTAAATCAAATCCTAACTTATAGGTTTCTAGTCCAAATGGATCTCTGGCTGTTTTACCGACTAGTTCATAGTATGATCAATGTGAACACACTAATTTTTCATAGTCTAAAAGCCTCTAAGAAATAATGGGGTAATGGAGAGAGAGACACTTGAATTCTAAGAAAGAGGGAGAGTTATTTTTTGCTTTGTTTTTTCTTTAAGATGTATATCTTCTTGATAGATTGCGATATTGTTGTTAAGACATTATATTTATCAGTTTAATTTTAACTTCTTAAAATAATTAAAAATAGATAAAAAGTAGTGAGTCGGATTGAATCCATAGGGAAGGCAGTGTTTTGATTTTGAAATATTTAATTTTTATGAAAAAAAAATTTAAAAAAATTTGAATTCAAAAAATAAAAATCAAAATAAAAAATAGAAATTAAATAGTACAGAAAAGTAAACTTGGCACTAAGATCTACTAGTTAGATCTTAGCATCTACTTGCGATAAAATTAAAGACCAATTAAAATAAAGAATAAAAATTTAAATTTATAATTAAAAGTAAAAAGCATGAATTTAAAAAGCATGAAAAATAAAATTTATATTAATTAAAATTTAATTTTAGAATTTAGATACATAAATTTAAAAAGAAAAGAAAAAAAAAGTAGAAGTGATCTTGATCACGGATTGGCATCGGCATGAAGATGGCATAGGAGATAGCTCTTCTTCGCAACATCTGTTATCTTGAAGCAGCCTCTAATCTAAGCATGGCTCCCACCCTATACCAATTCCTCCTTTTGATTGAAGATGCTTTGATTTGATGGCCGGGGGTCCTTAAATAGGTGTTGGAGAAGAGGTACAGTTGCTTTCAGCCGATATGGGACCAAAGAAGAGTGTTTGAATCGTGTATATGGAGGAATCTGGATGGAAATCGGATCAAAACACCTAAAAAGAAGCCAAACAGAACACTGTCTACTATCTGGATGTCGTTGGCTGTTGGATCTACATCAAACGGTCCAAAAATCACTAAAAACCCTCCTTAAAAGCTTAAATCAAGTTGGATTTGATGATGGCCATCTAATCATGCTTGATCTAAAAGATTTGGACCGTCGATCGCCTTTTGGGAGATTAAATTAGCGTTGAAAGCTATTTTGACCATCAGATCAAGCTCTAGAATGCGCACTGCCATTCGATCGAGCCCTAGATGAAATCTAAAACCAAATCGAAGAAGGATTTTAGCCCAACCATCCAATCTTCACCACAAATGACCACAACGATTCGATCGTGCGATTACTGTGTTATGGACTGCTATAGACCTGGCACATGTGAAGATCGGACCAATCAGCACATTGTTTGGATGTGAAATGACCAAAATGCCCTTGCTTAAGGGTCCATAGTGAGCTGCATGGTTTTCTGATGTCAGCATGACATCAGCGGCTCACCATATGGCATCGACTGGTCTAGGTGCACGGCTTGTGTCGTCTGAGTCAGCTTGGCTGGCTGGCTAGGCATGTCTGGATGTGCCGGTTGATTTGGCATGGTGGCTTAAGCCGACTAAGCTATTTCGTATTTTATTTTATTTTTTTATTTTTTAAAAAATTAATATCTGATTTGTTTTAGCTCTGATTCATTCCAAACTTATTTTATTATAATCAAAAAAATGAGCTCTTTCTGTTGATGAATATATTTTCTAAAATAGATAAATAAAATATTAATTTTTAAAAATAAAAATAAATTAATTAATAATTTAATACTTTTATCAATAAATTTATTGTAATTATCACATCCTCCAACTTAAACTTTGCTCATCCTTAAGTAAAGAAAGAATTTAGTTTTAGATATCTTTTAACTTTAGAGTTTTAAATTTTATCAGAATAATTTTTAAAATGGTCATTAATATTTAGTAGAGCATAAGTGAGGTGTATCATTTGACTACTAATACTTGCTAATATAAAAATTAAATAAAAAATATTAAAAAATTTTCAAACTTTTTCTAAATTATCCCTATTTTTATCTCTAAATTATCTAAACTTTCATATGGACAAGAGTATTGTCACTTCCGTTCTTTATTTATTGAACTTTTTTTATTCATATTGTCCACTTTTTTATGCGAATATTATTGCTTACTTAGGCAATGGGATCTAGTTACTTGATGAAAAATCAATATATTTTTTTAACATTGTATCGCTATTTTATGTCATAACCTCTTAAGCTTTCTATTTGATCCATGTAGTGAGTTTTGGGCCATTAACTCCCAAACCAGTTGGCTTTAGAGCACTAGGTATAAAATATCCCTCAGGCTTACTAGCTTAAATCAAATAGACTACGAGTTAAGACTAGCTTTACAACAAGCTTCTTTGCCCTTCTCATCTTTTGATGCGAAACTCAATGCTTGCTTAGATAAAGAAGCCCAATTACTCAGTGAGAAGTACTTAAAAATTATTTTATTATTAATTTTTTTATGAAGAAATGTATAGTTACCCTACATAAGTCCATAAAAAATAGACTCTTTTTTTATGCTGGTAGAAAAAATTAAAAAATACTCAAAAAAAAATATTTATGTTCTAGACTTAACTTTTTATTGAGTTTTCTTAATACTTGATTCTCAATATCTCACAAATTCTCTGATCTGTGCATCATTTTTTTTTTGAAAATATGCTTAGTTCAACTTGATTCTTAAGCATAATCGGATGTCTAAATGCTAAATATTAATTTTTTTAAGGATTTTAAAATTTTAAAAAATTTTATTCTCTCCTCCAACTTAATCGATATTATCCTCAATAGAGAAAGAAAAATAAAAGGATGTAATAGAAAAGAATACACCTGATTGAATTATTTTTTTTTCTTTTTTGGTCTAGCATGAGTCTTTAAAAATTAGGCTCTCCTTCCAATTTATTCAACATATCCTAAAAAGAAAATAAACTTAAAAAAAAATAGATGCAAGAAAACTAAATATCGGATTGCCTCCGAACAAGCATTAAGTTTACCATCTTCAATCAGACACAATGTAGCTTACCTATCCCATATTAAAAATTGGATTAACAAATTCCAACGATTTTAGATTGCCAATCTCAGAAAGTTGATTTATAATCCCATTATTGATATATTTATTGTTAATTTTGGAAACATAGGATGTGACCTCAATCTTAGATCCTTGTTTATTAAGAATTTCTCCTATTTATTCTTCTAAAATGCTCATGTTTTGAGTTTTTGGATTACGAGTTAAGTTTGATGCAATGGGTACTGTAAGGATAACTAAAGACGATTTCAATTTTGAAGGTAAATTAATATGATCTTATTTAGATAACTCTATTAGCTCTTCATTGCGTGCCTCTAGCATTTTACTTGAAGAACTGGATTGTAGGGTTGAAGGGAACATGACTTTAGGTTTATATGTCTCAGATAAATCATCCATTCTCTTCTTTCTTATATCTGTCTCATTTGAATTGGAACAAGCATCAGTACTAGTTTTGGACTCAGGTTCTTTTATGTGGTTAGTCTCAGTACTAATCTCTTCTTCTAAATTTTTATATTAGCTAACATTAGTATTAGCCTCTCTCACCTAGTCTTTATATGGGTCTTCAAGAATCCTATTACTTCTAGGTTCAGAGATTACTTTGGCATTCTCAAATTAAGGATTCTTAGGTAGGACATTAAATTGATAACTTGGTTCATGTGGTTGATGAATACTAGGTAGGTTGTTTCTTGGATTTGCTATCGGTAGGCTCGGTAATTGATCTAGTTCTCTTCTCATAGTAGACTCAGCTAATTATTCTATTTGTGCTTTTAGCTTGGCAATAGATTTTTATTGGGTTAGAATTAATTATTGCAATTGATTAAATCTATCATCGGCTAAATTGGTCTATTGAGGAGGTAGGTATGTTGGCTGATTATAATATGATGGCTGAGTAGACTGACTAGGCTAACCACTATTATAGGCATAGTTTTGATATTGGAGCCTATTTTGAAAGTTTTGTACTGGTGGAATTTGGATTTGAGCCTGAGTCCATTGAGATATCCAAGAAAAATTGGGATGACTCCTCCAATCTGGGTTATATGAATTTGAAAATAGATTATTGATCAGTTTGGAGTAGCCTTAAACAGTTTGGACTAGTGTTCTTGAATGAAAGGTAAAAATTATGTAGCCATGGAACATTCACTCGCATGATGAGCTAGGCTAGCACAAATAGAATAAATCTTCTGATAATTAAAAGGTGGTGTGAATTATGCAAGAGATTGTTGACTTAGGATTAGGAATTGATCTAATTTCTAGGCAAAAAGATTGACTTTATCTAATTTTTGTGCTATTAAGTTCAAGTCAGCCTTAGAATTATACCATGGATCATAAATTTTTGCCAACTTTTGGTAGAAAGATAACGAAATATGATTGATCGAATTTTCACTCAAAGTTTCAAATAAGACATAGGCTTCATCCTCACTCTTGTTCATGAATGCACCTCCATAAGATGCATCTACCATCTGTTTATATTGATCTTCTAAATCCTCATAGAAAGTTTAAAGTATTTGCTACTTAGATATACCATGGTGTGGGTATTTTCTAAGAAGTTTCTTAAGTCTTTTTCACGACTCATGAAATTATTCTCTTGAAAGCTGAGCAAATCTAGTGATGGCTCGCCTCATCGTGTTGGTTCGATCTATGGGATAAAATTTCTTAAGAAATTCACTTTGCAATTCAGCCCAAGTTTGGATTGATTTTTTTATTGTGCCAAGCCGGTACTTGGCTTTGTCTTTTAATGAAAAAGAAAATAAAATTAGTCTAAGAGCATCATTAGATAAATTTTGGATTTTTATCGTAGAGCAGATTTTTAAGAATTCATTCGGATGTTTACAAGGGTCTTCATTGGTGTTTCCATAAAAAAATAAGAGTATCTAGATTGTGGTCGACTTAATCTTATAGTGGGTTGCGGGGATATTAGATAACTAGATACAAGTTGATGGATTATAGATAGAAGGAATAAAATATTTCTTCATCTGCCTAGATGGTTCATGATTTTTAGCCATTTAATTATCTGATTTAATATGAATCGATCATCAGTTTTAGGGTTAGATTTAACTAAGTTAGAAAAACGATCTTATACCATGTATTAGTGTAACCCTACCATATAGTTCAAAAAAAAAATTATTTATTTTTATTTTTATTAATTTTTTATTATTATTTTAAAATTTCTTAAAATTTTTTATTATTATTATTTTGAAATTTTTAAATTTTTTTAATTTTTAGAAATTATTATTTTATTTTTAATTATTTTTTATTATTTTTATAATTTTATTATTAATTATTAATTTATTTTAATTTATTTTTTAAAAGAGAAGAGGAAAAAAAGAAAGAGAGAAAAGAGTTCTAAAGAAGAAGTCCTAAGGAGTCCTAGAGCTAAGAAGAAAGAGAAGAATTAGGTTATATTTGTGTTTGATGTTAATTACCAAATAAGTTAGATAAATAATCTTGACTAAGGATTATCCTAGATCTAGACAGCTCCTAACTGCCATGATTACCTTCAAGCCCTTCAAGTATAAGATCAGTCAATCAACTGATCAGATAAGTATAAGATCGGTGGGAGTCTCCCGTTGCTTTTCTTAGATATCAATTATGCTTGGCCAGGTAAGCTAACGAAATTAATTATAAACCACATTCCTTCAGACTCCATCATCCTTGAACCACTTTTCCTAGATACTAGTTAAATTGACTAACCCTAATCCAGTCCCACTCTTAGGATTTCTTATCGTATTGAGCTCGAGTTTCTGAGATCGATGTCTAATTGATTTTAAAATTAAAGGCTTAGGTTAATGCATGATACTGATTGGTTGTTTATGGGTCAAGAAAGGATGATCAAATCTCCATCTTATTTTGATTAATGGATTGTGCCCTTAATTTGATTTAAGATGAATATGCACAATCACTTTCAGACAAAGGGTTCTATATAACTAAATTAGATACATGCAACTGATTGAACTTTAGATGCTTATCTTGTCTCCAGCAATCATCAAAAATAAAAATAAAAATAAAAATAAAATTAATATGATGGATGCTCTAAGTAATTAGGATTTCTACTCTTATCATGAAGTTTTTAATTAGATTTAAGTGGATATTTTTTAAAATTAATTTAATAATAAAGTAAAAAAATAAAAAGAAAAGAGGACTAGGGTTAGGATTGCTTTCACCAAACAGGAAGCTTTCTTTCCTTTCCCTAGATCTTTTTTGTTCTTTGATCTCTTTTTCTACAAAATAAATAAAAAAAAGTTAGTAAGCAATATTTATAAAAAAATAAAAAAATTATTTATAATTTTTTACAAGAAAATTAAAAAAATCAAAAATTTTAATTTTAATGATATTTCTTGGCAACGACATCAAAAACTTGATAGATCGTGATGTTGTCATTAAGATACTATATTTATCAGTTTAATTTTAATTTTTTAAAATAATTAAAAATAGATTAAAAATAGTGAGTTGGATCGAATCCACAGGAAAGATAGTATTTTAATTTTAAAATTTTTAATTTTTATAAGAAAAAGATTTTTAAAAAAATTTAAAGTTATAAAATAAAATTAAAAATTAAAAATAAAAATTAAATAGTATAAAAAAATAAACTTGGTACTACGATCTACTAGTTAGATCTTAGCATTTACTTGCGATAAAATTAAAGAGCAATTAAAATAAATAATAAAAATTTAAATTTATAATTAAAAGTAAAAAATATGAATTTAAAAAGTATAAAAAATAAAATTTGCATTAATTAAAATTTAATTTTAGAATTTAAATACATAAATTAATAAAAAAGAAAAAAATAAAAAGTAGAAATGATTTTGATCATAGATTGGCGTTGGCATGAAGATGGCATAGGAGATAACTCTTCTTCGTAGCACCCGTTGCCTTAAAGCAATCTCTAACTCAAGCATAGCTCCCACTCTATATCAATTCCTTCCTTTGATCGAAGATGCTTTGATTTGATAGCTTACGAGTCCTTAAATAAGTGTTGGAGAAGAGGTACAATTACTTTCAACTGATATGGGACCAAAGAAGAGTGTTTGAATCATGTATATGGAGGAATTTAGGTGGAAATCAAATTAAAACACTTGAAAAGAAGTCAAAAAGAACACTATTTACTGTCTGGATGTCGTTGGCCATTGGATCTGCATCAAACGGTCCAAAAATCACCGAAAAACCCTCCTTAAAAGCTTAAATCAAGTCGGATTTGATTATGGCCGTCCGATCATGCTTGATTTGGAAGATCTAGACCATCGATTGCCTTCTGGGAGATTAAATCAGCATCGAGAGCTATTTCGACCATTAGATCAAGCTCTGGAACATGCGCTGCCATCCGATCGAGCCCTAGATGAAATCTAAAACCAAATCAAAGAAGGATTTTAGCCCGATCGTCCGATCTTCATCATAAACGACCACAGCCATTCGATCGTGTGATTACTGTGTTATGGACCGCTGTAGATCGGGTGCATGTGAAGACCAGACCAATCAGTGCATCGTTTGGATGTAAAATGATCAAAATGCCCTTACTTAAGGGTCCATGGTGAGCCGCGTGGTTTTTTGACATTAGCATGACGTCAGCGGCTCACTAGATGGCGTCGGTTGGTCTAGATGCACGGCTTGCACCAGTTGAGTCGGCTTGGCTGGCTGGGCATGTCTGGATGCACCGACTGATTTGGCACGACAGCTTGAGCCGGTTGAGCCATTTCATATTTTATTTTATTTTATTATTTTTTTTAAATTAATATCTGGTTCGTTTTAGCTCCGATTCGCTCCAAACTTGTTTCGTTGTGATCAAAAAAATGAGCTTTCTATTGATGAATATATTTTCTAAAATAGATGAATAAAAATATTAATTCTTAAAAATAAAGATAAATTAATTAATTAATTAATATTTTTATCAGCAAATTTATTATAATTATTACTTCTCTATCTTGCAGTTTTTTCTTCTTTTAAATGGGTTTGATTATGATGTAACAAATTGTTGATGTAGCGCAATAATCTTGAGGACGCATTGTAACAACTTGGCACATGATACAATCGCTAGAGCCTCTTGTGTATTTGGATGGAAGAGTTAAGTTGCCTCCATCATAAGAAGATTTCATCCGACTTGGGTCATTCACTAAGCTGGCTGGTTATTAGGTCGAATTGAGTTACTTGGCTTTACGAGCATGCTGCTCCTGATTTGTTTATGTTGGCTTTTAAGTCGACAAGGAAAAAGTGGGCTTCCAACCAAATTGCCCCATTCTTTTGTGGATAAATATCATAAAAAAGTTGGTCTACTTTTTCATTGACCAACTTATCCATGTTCTCATATTTTTTAATATAAAAAAATTATTTTTTCTTGAATAGCATTTATGCATGAAATGAAGAAAATCCTTATCCACTTAGAAGGTGGCTAAATCATTTTTCGATTAACCAAAAAAGTAACTCTTTTAATTCATTCCTACTATACCGTTAATAATATAATATAATATAATATAATATATCATAATAATAAATATTGGTGTAGAATCTGATTGATGCCAGATCAAGCTGGAGTCAAAAAAGAAGAGATCACCGTCGGTGTCCTGCAAAACAAAGTCCCACCTAAAGTCGATGGTGATGGCTCCGATAGGACCCTTCGACGATCAAGTCAGCTCTTCTGGCTAATAGAAATGGAGTGCTTAGATAAGAATTCAATAAAGTTTCAAGAAGAAGAAGAGAGTATAGAAAAAACGTATCTGGAGGATCCTTTTTTATAGATGGAGCCTGTAGCAAACTGATAGTGATGGTTGTAACCGTTCGATAGTGGGCTACTCGGAACCATGTGAAGTTTGTTACAGAGAAAGATGTCCGTTGTTGTGATGTAGCCATTCGATAGTGGGCCATTCGGAGCCATGTGGAGTTTGTTATGGAGAGAGGTATCCGTTGTTGTGATGTGGCTATTTGATAGTGGGTCGCTCGAGACCACGTGAAGTTTGTTATGGAGAGTGGTGTCTGTTGCCATGAAGTAGCCATTCATTGAGATTTAATAGTTGAAGTTCGGAAAAAGCAGGCATTGGTTGGTGAAGGGCTTTGATCAATTCCAGAGGAGTTCGGACTCCTAAAGAGAACACGGCTAGAGGAGATCATCCGGAAGGAATGCTAGTTAAAATCTGGAAGAAATCAACTAAAGAAATTCGGATGGAGTTCGACTAATGGAGAAGTCCAGGAGTAGTCCAACTGGTGGAGAAGTTCGATCGGAGGAGAAGTCCGGAAGGAGTTTAGCTCTTGATGGGATTCGAAAGGAGTCCGGCTCCTGGAGTTAACCGACTGAAGAAAAAATTCGAAAGAAGTTTGGCTTCTGGAGGAACTTGACTGAAGGAGAGATCTAGAAGGAGTTCGGCTTCTGTAGAAATCCAACTAAAGGAGGAGTCCGGAGGGAGTTTGGCTTCTGGAGAAACTTGATTGAAGGAGAGATTCGGAAGAAGTTCGGCTCCTGAAAGAACCTGACTGAAGGAGAGATCTGGAAGAACTTCGGCTCCTGTAGAAATCCAGCTGAAGGAGAAGTTCGAAAGAAGTTCGGCTCCTAAAAGTATCTAACTGAAGGAGAGATTCGGAAGAAGTTCGATTCCTGTAGAAACCCGATTGAAGGAGAGATCCAGAAGGAGTTCGACCATTGGGGAGTTTGGCTGGGAATCGACCGCTGAGGAGTTCGATTGGGTTCGGCCGCTAGAGGAGTTCGACCGCTGAAAGAGTTCGGCTACTGAATGAGTTTGGCTACTGGAGGAGATCAAGTGGGGCTCGATCGCTGGAGGAAGAATTTTCGATTGAAGCTCTTTTATGATTACCAGTTATATTAGGCTAAGCATTAGGCTGGACTTCAGCGGAAGCGGGATTTATCCCCAATAATAGTCTCCCCACTTTCGAGTTCAAAATTCGAAGGAAGGAAGTACAAAAAAGATGATTATCAAAGTTCTTTTCTGGGCTACACCCAGTGGGGTTGAAGCTCGGGGGAGACCTTATCTCTAGCCGAGGTTGACGTTGAAGTTGAGGCTCAGGATAGATCTTGCCTCCAGCCGAGGTCCAAGGAGATCTTATCTCCTGTTGACATTGCGGTTGAAGCTCGTGGGAGATCTTGTCTCCAGCTGAGGTTGAAGTTGAAGTTGAAGCTCGATGGAGATCTCATCTCCAGTCAAGGTCCAGGAAGATCTTACTTTTTGTTGATGTAGACGTTGAAGGAGCTCGGAGGAGATCTTGTCTCCAGCCGAGGTTGAAGTTAAAGTTGAAGCTTGGGGGAGATCTCATCTCCAGCTGAGGTTGAAGTTAAAGTTGAAGCTTGAGGAAGATCTTGTTTCTAGCCGAGGTTGAAGTTGAAGTTGAAGCTCGGAAGAGATCTCATCTTCAACTGAGGTCTAGGGAGATCTTATCTCCCATTGACGTAGACGTTGAAGGAGCTCGGGGGAGATCTTGTCTCCAGTCGAGGTCCAAGGAGATCTTATCTTCTCTTCTCACCTCGTCTAAAATAAACAAGGCCTTCGGCTTTGCTCACATTAGGACGAGATTCTCCTCCTATTCCTAACGAACTGGAGGGGCACATAAGGGCCGTTGTCAGGGCCTCTCCCCCTATCTCATCTAAAATGAATGAGGCCTTCGACTTTGCTCGTGTTAGGATGAGGTTCTCCTTCTATTCCTAACAGGCTATAGGAGCGCATAAGGGCCGTTGTCAGGGCCTTTCTTCTCGTTCCATCTAAAATGAATGAGGCCTTCGACTTTGCTCACGTTAGACGAGGTTCTCCTCCTATTCCTAACAGGCTATGGGAGCACATAAAGGCTGTTGTCAGGGCCTATCTTCTATCCCATCTAAAATAAACGAGGCCTTCGACTTTGCTCACATTAGGACGAGGTTCTCCTCCTATTTCTAATGGGCTATGGGGGCGCATAAGGGCCGTTGTCAGGGCCTCTCCCCCCATCCCATCTAAAATAAATGAGGCCTTCGACTTTGCTCACATTAGGATGAGGTTCTCCTCCTATTCTTAATGGGCTGTGGGGGCACATAAGGGCTATTATCAGGGCCTCTTCCTCCATCTCGTCTAAAATGAATCAGGCCTTCGACTTTGCTCGCGTTAGGACGAGATTCTCCTCCTGTTCCTAATAGACTGTGGAGGCACATATGGGCCGTTGTTAGGGCCTCTCCCTCCATCTCATCTAAAATAAACGAGGCCTTCGACTTGCTCATGTTAGGACGAGGTTCTCCTTCTATTTCTAATATGGCCACTATTGATTGCTTCTTTCCTATCATTAGGTAGTTTTTGCACTGAGAAGTAATAATGTTGAAATAGAGAAGTTTTATTGAAGAAAAATTACCGATAGTACATTCTCAGATTCTTTAAATCTTAAGTTCATGGGAGCGTTGTTCCTCTGCACTTTTTCAGGCGGTAAGTCCTGGACTAGACGACCTCCTCTATTTCATATGGACCTTCCCAATTTGGGGCAAGCTTCTCCTGGCTCTGAAGCTAAGAGATGACGACTCGTCGAAGTACTAGGCCCCCCAGAGATAGCATCGATGATGCCGGAAGGTGGTCGATCTTCTTGTTGTTCCTCCCTCATTGATGGTTCTAGCTGCGGTAGTGCCATTGGCTTGCTTCAGGCCGACGTCTGTGGAGCATTGAAGGGGGTGTAGTTGTGAACCTTCTGGGGGGAATTTCTTCATGCCCTTCCGTTGGGACTTCTTTGATGATGAGCTCGAGGAGAAGTTCGGCCTCGCTTGTGCTCGGAGGGAGTCCATGAGCGTGGTTGAGCTTCATTCAATCCTTTGATGAAACCTCCTAGGTGGAGAACTTCATGCCCTTTTGTCGAAACTTCTTTGATGATGAGCTCGAGGAGGAGTTCGAACTCGCTTGCGCTTGGGGGGAGTCTGTGAGCGTGGCCGAGCTTCATTCGGCCCTCATGTGAAACCTCTTGGGGAGAGAACTTCGTGCCCTTTTGTCGGAGCTTCTTTGATAACGAGCTCGAGGGGGAGTTCGGCCTCGCTTACGCTCGGGGGTAGTCCGTGAGCATGGCCGAACTTCATTTGACCCTCCATCAGCTGTGGGTTTGCTAGACTTGCTCGTCTATTACTCTCCTACGGCTTCTTCATCCTTCAACTTGAAGGCTTCTTCCGCATGGTCATATCCCTCGGCCCGAGCTAGCAGATTGGCAAAGTCCCTAGGGTACTTCTTCTTCAGAAAGAATAGCAAATCGTTCTTCTGGAGGCTGCCCTTGAGTGTGGCCATCGTAACTGACTGGTCCAGATTTTGGACCTCCAATGCAGCAGCATTAAATCGGATGGCATAAGCCCGGATAGATTTTCTCTCCTTTTACTTGATGTTCATCAGAAAATTTGAACCTCGATGCGGACATCGACTGCCGATGAAGTGAGCCGCAAACTGATGGCTCATCTGATCAAAGAAGAAGATCGTATCCAGCTTCAACGTCGAGTATCAGTTTCTTGCTGCTCCCTTTAAAGTAGATGAGAAAGCTCGGCATAATATGGCGTTTGGTGCACCATGAAGCAGCATCATGGTTTGGAAGGCTTTTAGATGATCAACCAGATCAGAGGTTCCATCGTAGCTTTTAAATCATGGAAGCATGAAGTTTGGCAAAATAGGCTCTTGCATAATTTGGAGAGAGAAAGGAGGATCGATGCGGACGTCATCATAGTGAGTTGGGGCGACGTGGCCGAGCTCCTCAATCTGCCGATCCATCTCTCGTAGTTTCTGATCGAGGTCGTCAACTCGATCGCAGGTCTTAGAAGGCTTCCGACCGTGGATGGGGAAGGTCCCTTCCGAAGAAGAACCATGAGCCAAATAAGGATCCTCTACTCTCTGTTTCTCCTTTCCTGGGATGATGGGTATGCTAGCCCAAGTACCCCTCCTTGGGACTGGCTCCTGACATCTCGACGGCGGGTTTCCTGATGGAACCACCATCAGGGGCTGCTGCATGGCCTGCACCATTTCAGTGAGGTCCTGAACCTACTGCATCAATAGGTTAAACTGCTTTGGATCTACTATAGCCGTCGGTGGAGGTGGTGGTTGAAGCACTAGTGATGGGGCAGGAACAGATTGGTTTGGCTCAGACCTGACGATAGAAGCGGTAGATCTCCGGATAGTCATCTTTTTTGGAGGCATTTCTTGGGATCGAGGAAGGGGGTGGAGATGAACCTTGAAGGAGAAGGTCGGTAGGGTCGACTAAGCACTCCTTTAAGAATAGGATCGACTAGCCCTTCCTCTAGCGTCAATTCTGTTGGTGCAGAATTTGGTTGATGCTGGATCGAGCTAGAGTCAAGAAAGAAAAGATCGCCATCGGTGATCTGCAAAATAAAGTTCCGCCCGGAGTCGGTAGTGGTGGCTCCAGCAGGATCCTCCGACGATCAAGTCAACTCATCTAGCTAACAGAAATGGAGTGCTCAGGCAAGAATTCAGTAAAGTTTTGTGAAGAAGAAGAGAGCTTCGAGAAAACGTATCTGGAGGATCCCTTTTTATAGACGGAGTCTATAGCAGACTGATAGTGATGGTTGTAACCATCCGATAGTGGGCTAGGCCACATGGAGTTTGTTACAGAGAGAGGTGTCCGTTGTTATGATGTGGCCATTTGTTAGTGGGCCACTCGGGGCCACGTGGAGTTTATTACGAAGATAGGTATCCGTTGTTGTGATGTGGCCGTTCGATAGTGGGCCGCTCGGGGTCACATGAAGTTTATTAGGGAGAGTGGTGTTCATTGCCATGAAGTGGCCGTTCGTTGAGATTTAATAGTCGAAGTTTGGAGGAAGCAGACGTTAGTTCGTGAAGAGCTTTGATCAATTCTAGGAGAGTTCGGACTCCTAAAGGGAACACGGTTAGAGGGGATCATCCAGAAAGAATGCTAGTTGAAATTTGGAAGGAATCCAGTGGAGGAATTCGGATGGAGTTTGACTGATGGAGAAGTCCAGGAGGAGTCTAACTGATGGAGAAGTTCGATCGAAGAAGAAGTCCGGAAGAAATTTAGCTCCTTATGAGATTCGGAAGGAGTTTAGCTCCTAGAGTTAACCGACCGAAGGAGAGATCCAGAAGGAGTTCGGCTTCTAGAGGAACTTGACTGAAGGAGAGATTCGGAAGGAGTTCGACTCCTATAGAAATCCAACTAAAGGAGGAGTCCGGAGGGAGTTTGGCTCCTAGAGGAACTTGAGTGAAGGAGAGATTCGGAAGGAGTTTGGTTCCTGGAGGAACCTGACTGAAGGAGAGATCTGGAAGAAGTTCGGCTCCTAAAAATATTCGACTGAAGGAAAGATCCAGAAGGAGTTCGATTCCTAAAGGAATCCGATTAAAAGAGAGATTTAGAAGAAGTTTGGCCGCTGAGGAGTTCGGTTGGATTTGACCGCTGGAGGAGTTCGGCTACTGAATGAGTTCGACCGCTGGAGGAGATCAGGTGGGGCTCGACTGCTGGAGGAAGAATTTTCGATTGAAGCTCTTCCACGATTACCGATTGTGTTAGGCTAAGCATCAGGCTGAACTTCGACGGAAGCGAAATTTATCCCCAATAATAAAAATAATATAATATATAATAATATTTATATTAGATATTATAATATATTATTATAATATAATATATTGTAATATGATATAGAATATTATATTATAATATTATTATGTTATAATAAATTATTATAATATATCATGATAATATAATACTATAATAATATAATATTATTATATTATATTAAAATAAGATATTAACATAATATAATATAAAAAATATTATATTATATTATTAAATATTATAATATATTATTATAATATAATATATTATAATATGATATAGAATATAGTATTATGATATTATAATGAATTATTATAATATACTATATTATATTATCATAATATACTATGATAATATAATACTATAATAATAATAGAATAATATATTATTATATATGATAATATATGTTATGTTATATTAATATAAGATATTAACATAATAATATAATATAATATAATATAATATTATATTACTATATATAATAATATATTTATATAATACTATACTAATATAGTATATTAATATAAGATATTAACATAATATAATATAATATAATATAATATAATATAAAAAAATTATATTATATTATATGATATTTTTAGATATTATAATATATTATTATAATATTATATATTATCACATGATATAGAATATTATATAATAACATTATAATAAATTATTATAATATATTATATGATATTATTAAAATATATTATGATAATATAATACTATAATAATAATATAATAATATATTATTATATATAATAATATATATATGTTATATTAATATAAGATATTAACATAATATAATATAGTATAATAATATTATATTATATTATATTGTATATTATATTATATTATATTTATATAATAGCATAGTAATATATTATATATATAATAATATATACTAATATAATATATTATACTATATAATAATATATGTTATATTAATACAATATTGTTGGTGCAAAATCTTGTTGACGTCGGAGTCGATGCTGGAGTTGGAGAGGACGAGATCACCGTCGATGACTTGCAAAATGAGTCTTGTCCAGAGTTGGAGGTGGTGGCTCCAGCAAGATCCTCCGATGGTCAAGTCAGCGCTTTCGGCCAATAGAAATGGAGCACTCAGAGAAATTTAGAATAGAATTTTTAGTAGAAGATGAGAGCTTAAAGAGAAAACGTATCTGAAAAGTCCCTTATATAGACGAAGCTTGTAACAAACTAATGGTGATAGTCGTAATTGCCTGGTAGTGGAATATTTGGGGCCACGTAGAGTTTATTATGAAGGTAGTATTCGTTGTCGTGACGTGCCAGTCTATTGGGATTTAATAGTTGAAGTTCGGATGGGATAGCTATAGGTTGTGAAGAACTTTATGCCAGAGTAGATCGAGAGAGGTTTGGATGTTTTCGAGATCGTTTGTGTGTTGATTGATATTTGCTTTATTAAAAATATTAAAATTTTGAGAACTTGTAATGTGTAATATCGATAGCCACTTTTCAATAAATATAATATAATATAATATAATATAATATTATAATAATATAATACTATAATAATATAATAATAATATATCATTATATATAATAATATATATTATATTATGTTAATATAAGATATTAATATAATATAATAATATAAAAAAAATATAAATAATAGATTTTCGAGTCATTTTTTATACATAAAATAATATGAATAAATTAGTTTTCTATCTAAATATTATTTAAAAAATATTTATCTAAAAAAATATAATTTTTTATATAAATATTTTATTATAAAAGATTGATCGCCGAGAGAATTTTCGAATGAGTGTAAAATTGCTGCATGAGTCAGAGTTGAAAGAATCCAATAATACCATATCATCGCGTTCATTGAATGCCATATCAACTGCTCTGTCAGACTTAATTTGGTTGTTATCCTAACGAGAAACAACATTTATCTGGATCCTAAAAGGGGACTTGCCATCACTGGCGGCAGAAGAGTATCATTATCCGGTTTATCTCCGATATTTGGGGACTTCCGGCGACTTAGCCGGATGGTGGTTTGATGAGCCGGCGGCTTAAGCTATCGGGCTCCCCGGTGCATTTCCGTTCGTAAGCGTACGGTACATAGCGGTCACCAATGATTAAACCGGAAAAGCATCACCTGTCCACTTACGTGGCTGCACCGTACGGACACGTGTAGGTCTCTCTTTTTTGAACAGGGCCACGTATACCGCCCGCCGGAACATGCTGATCAAAACCGTCGTCCGCCTTGCCTCGCGGAAACCCACCGTGGAATCTATCTATATATTCGAGTCTGGAAACACCGTACTCGGAAAGACACGCGAGGGCGACAATCCAGGGTTTCCATTTTGGAACCCTCGCTATATCCCCTCATCGTCATCCTATTCCTCCATTCCGAGATTAGGGTTCGGACGATCCATCGGCTTCGAGCAGCGATGGGGCGCTCCCGCGGAGTGCCCAGCTCCGGCGATGATGAAGCTAACCAGAGGTCAGGATCTCGTACTATTCCCTCATCTTTGAATCTCTCTCTCTCTCTCTCTCTCTCTCTCTCTCTCTCTCTCTCTCTCTCTCCCCATCACTTTCCCTCAACGTTTAACTTTAATTCGTTGTCTGAGGTTATTGGTGTGTATGTGACGGAATTTGTTTGTTACGAGGAACATCGGTAGTTTAATCGCAGAAGTTTTGCCGGATTTTGTGTTTTTGATCTGGACATTTTAAAAAATTAGTTTTTTCTTTTTCCCGAATTGTACGCGGCAATTTGGCTGTGTATGTATGTTAGTGAACAAGTTATCGATTTATTTCCACATGGATTTAGTGGATGAAGGCATACAGAGTTGCAAGATTTCCGTAAAAGAAAACTACTATAGAATGCCAAGAAGTCATGGGTTACAACCCGAAAATAATTTGAGGCGCAAATTTATTATCTTGCCATGCTTTTCCCGGTCGGCTGGTCTTTGAGAGGAGAGGAGCCATTACTCTGTGTTGGGACAATCAGACCTGCTTTCCCTTATTCGATATCAGCCACCGATTCCGCATTGGCAAAAGATGCTGGATGCCGGACTCCACATCAGCAACGGATGTCGGACCGAAAGGTCCAACCAGTGTTTAAAATAAGACTGCCACAGAAGTTACCGGTGCAACCGTAGCATCTGCACTCTACAGGATTCAGCACCCCAACATCCCATCGGTGTCACAAAACATAGAGAATGGCCTAATGGCCCAACTGTCTAATGGCCAACTCTCGATCACCTTCCCAGGCAGCAACCAATCTAAACAACTTGGTACACTACTACCGACGACACTTGGTATAAAATGCAAATCATCGACTTCTAGTCGGTATATCAAAATCACCGATCTCCGGCCGATATTTTGGAATCTACAATCATAATACCACAATTATGGGTGACAACTGCATACCATAACCATTAGTGCGTATAAACTGTCCACTAATTCCATGATTATGGCATGATAATATGGGTTAACTACCCCCTTAGTGTCACAATAAGCAGGACCCATGTGCCCAACGGTTATACCCGAATTGTCTATAAATGGGAGGTAAGGGAATAGCAATGGTAAGTGAAACTTTTTGGCTAAAACTCCATTGAATTCTACTATAAATTTTCTGTTCACTACTCCTAGCTGATTTAGGCATCGGAGGGTCCTCACTAGATAAAATTCTGGCCAGTGGACTTAATTTGCAGATGGCTCTTCATCGGAGTCCGATGGGATTGGCCGGAACAGATTGGCATGCCAGGTATGGGAAAAAAAATCCAATCATGAAGACAAGAGCTCAGAACATTTTCATCGGCTCCACTAGGCAACCTTCCCATCAGGAAGATCTCCCACCTCCACCAGTAGAGTCCAGTTCCTCATGTTCGGTTATTACTGCGGATGCTTAATAATTCGCTGCCTTAGTGCAGTAGATAAAGACACTGACGGAAGCAGTTCATAGCCTCCAGCAAACACAGCCATAGCAACAGCAGCAACCGATGGTGGAGGAGCTGGCGCCGCATACATTTCTATCCAAGCACAGTCACCGCGCCCCATGGTGATCTCCTTCTCCATCTCTGGAATGACGACCTGCTCGACATTCTCATCATATTGAGCCACCACCATCCCGACACTCCCACCTTGCCGCTCGTTAACAACAACGGTCTTCTTTTGCTTCTCCTTCTCCCCGTCATGGTATTAAGAAGGGAAAGAGGCCGCGTTCGTCTTCAAGTTTTTCATCCTTAAGTTTTTCGGAGGATTCTATCCCTGAATTCTCATAGTAACGGCGGCTCGACGATCATGAGTGCAAGCTCAAAGACATTGACCGCTGACTTGCCTAGCTCCAAGTGGATGGTCGAGGATCTTCCAACGACTTCGACATCTACACCACTTGGCCTATCACTTTAAATGCGCTGATCGCCATCTTCCCCCCTGCAAAGCTGATAAGAGGAAACGACGACGTTTTCTTCCCCCTATCTAATGAAGGTTCTACTCTTGCATGCTCTCTTCGAGCGGGTTCCTAGTGTGGACGACTATGAGCGGAAGCTTTGGGAGTTAGATCGCCAAATTGAAAAGCTACAAACAGACTGAGAAGGAGATTGAGGGGCAAGTTCTCATGATCCATTGGTTAATCTATATGTCGACTCCTATCGGTCGACTCTACATGTTGACTCCTGTCAGTCGACTCTACATGCCGACTCCTATTGGTCGACTCTACATGCCGACTTCCGTCGGTCGAATCTACATACCGACTCCTGCCAGACAACTCTACATGTCGATTTCGGTCGGTCGAATCTACATATCGACTCCTGTTGGACGACTTTACATTCGGACTCTGGTCGATCAAAATATGTTCTGACTTTGGTCGGTCAAAAAATATTCCGACTCCAGTCAGACAAAAAATATACTGACTTGACTATGGTCGGTCAAAAAATATACCGATCCAATTTCGATTGGTTGAAGGATATTCGATTAGTCCCTGTATATCACATATTTACAAAAATTAGGCCGAAATAGTTGGTTAACACCCGACTAAAAGGCAAACTTTATGATATCGGTTGACAAATTACCGATTACTATTCGTTTATATTAGCAACAGTCATCTATGACGAATGATGATCACATTCAAAGAGACTCAACACTTAGACAAATTCCTTTCATTATCAACTAAAGACTACAAAATCGGACTAAGGTTCGGTAACGAAAGGAAAAGAATTTCATTGTCGACTGAAGGCTATAAAAGTCAGACTAAAGTCCAATAATAAAAAGAGAGAAACTACACTAACTGCCGCTCGGCTTTCGATGCTGCTGCTTCGGTCACCGCTACCTTTTTGGGCTTTTGGACATCGATAGTAACCAGTTCTACTTCAGCCGATGCTGATGTGACTTCTTTAGTAACTAGAGTAGTTTCTTCGGCGATCGGTGCTACTTCTGCCGCTCTTTCCTCTGGAGCCACCAAAGAAGTGGTCTTGCCAATTTTTGATGGTGAACTATTGACTGAAACATTATGTTTTGAAATTTAAATATCTATTCAGAATATCAAAATTCTCCAAGTATACTAATGCTAATATGTAAACCCCATGAAGTTGAATCAATTAAAACTGAGTAGGTTAGTGAGACATTATTAAATGAACTCTAAATTGAGTAAAATTTTAGGTCGAGTAACTCTCAATTGACTAATTCGATGAGCCCCTCATTGAGACATGTTACTTCATACAACCGCAAGGCACTTTCTACTTGTCTTGAATCAATGCATAAACAACATGTTTCTGGTATTACAATGAGAAAGGTTTTAGTAGAACCACATCCTAATTTTTCAATCCTTTTTTTTTTAAAATGTAGGTAGTCCATGTAAACCATCAAGTCCTAGTTTTGGTTGATTTTGCTTGTAGCCAATAAGGATTATGGATGTGAAGATGGTGAAAAGAGAACATCTATGAAGTATTGAGAATCATTTTTTGCAATTAGCTACATCTGTTTAATTTTGAAATAGATGACAATGTAGAGAATTTGATAATCCTAGGAATTATCATTTTATTTACAGTCATGGGTGCTGATATGTATTGTGTTCTCCTTCGCAACATATATGGTTTTTTAGGGATGTTGGAGTACTAGTAGGATACAAACTTTTAGTAAATTTAGCTTTGTTTTGTTTATCCTTTAGTTCAATCTTAATTTAATATTTATTCTATTGAATGAAATTTGAACAAAATAAAAAAAGGAGTCTTTATGCCTCGTTTATTGAGGATCTCATTTCAAAAAAAAAAAACGTCATTTAGGGACTGATGTATCTTAAATGGTGTAACCGCAAGCATACGGTATGCAAAGTAGCACGTCCGGTGAATATGGGTCGATTCCACGAGGAATTGTTTGTTTGAATTGCGCTCAAAATCCTTGCTCAGGCGAGCTTTAACAAAGAGGGAAGATTGTTTGCTACTTACTATTAAATAATAAATTAATTTTAAAGAATAGTAATCTAAAGATCTAGGATTTTTGAATCCACTAGACCAAGACTTAGAGAGCCTTTCTATGATTTCTCTTATAATGTCCCTTGATTAAGATGTAATACATGGACAAGCATTCATCCTAATTAAAGAACTCTCTTTTCAGCTGCTTTTCTTGTGTTACCCAAGTATGAACTATGAAAGGGCTCTGACCCAACAATAATCCATCAAAGTTTTTCATAAGAAAGAAGAGAAGAAATTAACAAGATTATAGGTCTTCTACCTATTACCCTTCTTGACCGAATCAAGTATGAACTATAAAGGGATTGAAACTCAATGATAGTCTATCAAGTCTCTTGGCAAGAAGCTTGAAGGAAGAACTCTGAAAAAATTAAAATCAAGGAGAAATCCTAAAAAAAAGCTTCTAATCATGGTTTAGCTTCATCACAAATCCCAGAGGATTGCTTAGCTCGATATGATTTGATGAAAAACTATAAACCCGATTAGAAAACATAAAAGAAATATTATACTAATTGCTGAAAATTAAAATTATAGAAAATAAAAGAGATGCAAAAATTAAATAAGTAGGAAAAGAACATGAAAATTAAACTATCTTATGTGCTGAAATTAAACTGCAAAAATTAAATTGCACGAGCGATAATTAAAAGAAAAATAAAATTTTATTATCAAAAAAAAATTGCTTGATATGAAATAAGAACTAACTCCTAAGCCATTAATAGGGCTTGAAGTTGAAACAAGAAAATAATAAACAAAAAACTCTCCTTTGGCACACCTTCCCTTGGCTAACTCTTCTTCTTGTATGTTGGAAGGATGGAAGAAAGTGGGAAAATAGTGGATAAAAATTTTATGGGTAGTTATTCCCGCTTGTCACATAGGCTCCTATAAGAGTTGTGGTGTAGAGAGATATCTCAAGATAGTGGTACTGGGTTTTATTTATAGGTGTTAGGAGGGGGAAGGATTTTGTATATTTTAGGTGTGGGACTAATGACAAGGTGCATCTTGAAAGAATGGATAGATGAGATTAGATGATAAGAAGCTTGGATGGATGAGATGAAGATGATGGGAGATAAGATAAGAGGAAGAGTTGCCGTTCAATCCAAATTCTCTCTCCAAAAAAAAATTTCAAAAGTTATTTTCTTTCTACTTTTACATGCTCGGATCTTTTTGCTTTACACCACATCGTGCGTACCCAGCTCTCGTGGTGCACTAGCATGCTTCCTTCCTTAAATTCTTTCCTTAAAAACCTAGCCCACCCTCTTTCTTTATGTTTTCTTGCCTCAGGTACAGCCACCTTTTCTTTCCGTATGAACCAACCAACAACTTCTACAAAGCCATTTAGCCTTCTTTATATATATATATATATATATATTCTTTTATCCATTGAATCCCCACCATGTATCCATGTATCTTTTTATGTCGTGCACGAGACAAGCTGAAATTTGGACTGGAGCTTCATCTGCATGTATTGGAGGGCCATTTTTGGTTGGTTTGTGGTTGTCTTCATAATTAATTATTCCTGAAAAAGATCATAAAAAGTATCAAATACAAAATAAAAAAAATAAATAGCATAGATTTTAATACTGTTTATGTTATAATTAATATATTCATAACAACCCCTAACTTAAACTTTACTCATCCTCGAGTAAAAGAAATATTGATATACAATACCGACTTTTCTCAACATAAATGTTCATTTAATAATTTTAGAAGTAAATGATATCCACCTACAAAATTATCAAAGCATGTCATTGGGATATTAAGATTATCCGATAGAATGATTGGATAAAGAATATAAAATTTTTCAAAGCTTTTTCTTGACCTACTCCTACCTTTATCCTTGGATCGTCTAACTTTAAGATGGGCTAGAGGTTTTATATTCGCACATTCATTCCTTTATTTATTATATATATATTTATAAAATATAGTTTGTGTAATGTCTTAATCACTTAAGCTTTCTATTTAACCCTTGTAGCGAGTATTAGGCCAATGACTCCCAAACCAGTTGGCTTTAGGGCATTAAGTGTAAAACATCCCTTGGGCTTACTGACTCGAGTCAAACAGGCTATGGATTGAGACGTGGCTGAATGAGTTTTTTTTTATATTGCCCATTTTTTTAACGCAAATATCATTGCTTACTTAGGTAATGAGATCCGTTACTCGGTGGGGAACCAATGTTTTTTTTTTTTTGAATGAACTATATGCATCAACATATCCTACTTATATCCATAAAAGGTCGACTCTCTTAAATATTAATAGGGAAGGCTAGAAATGCTCAAAATTAATTTTTATTCGAGACTCAACCTTCTATTGAATTTCATCAATATGCAGTCCCTCGATACTCTACAACTTATTTAAAGTATGCATCAAATGCTGCTAAAATGTTTAATATTACTTAAGTTTGAGGCATAGTCAGATATTTGAATATCAAAAAATTTGTGAGTGCAAAGATTCGAAGTAAAGTTCAAAGTTTATCCCTCACCCCCCAGCTTATTCTATATTGTCCTTAATGGAGTAAGAGAAATAAAAGATGCAATAGGTAAAAAGAAAAGAATACACCTGACTAGATATGTTCTTGATTCAAAGGTGTTTTTAGATGTTCTTGAGGATGCATATTTGGCTCTTCCCCCCAACTTATTTGATATTGATTCTACTGAAGTAAATAAACTGAAAAGAGAAATTAAAATACAAGGATTCGGGTTGCCTCCCAGGAGCACTAAGTTTAAAGTCTTCAGCTAGACTTTTATTAAAACTATTCCTAAGAAATTGGGTTGTGTTCCAACAAGTGCTAAGTTTATAGTCTTCAGCCAGACTTAACTATGATCTTCAAATGTTATTTTAACCTGGGTCATATACCGGGTTGAAAAATTTACCTAGATTTTCACCACCAATTCTAGAGAGATGGTCTCCTTCCACATAACCAGTTTTGTTATGAATCTCTCTTAGTAGATCTAACATCCCCTGGATTGGACCTAGGTCTAATTTAATTGTTACTGGTATAGTTTCTGATGGACCTAGATATTTATACTTCCGGTATTCAGGGAGTGTCTTCCGATCCAGTGGTGGTGTTTCCTTAATAATTGATTCGATTGGTGATTCTAGTTTTAATCGAATATTCATATGATTAACAATTGCCCAAATTTCATTTCTAGATTCTTGGTTCAACCTGGGATTAATTTTGATGTCCTCATGGCTTAGATCATTGGGTTTGTAGACATCTTATTGGGTCAAGTTTTCTTCATTGAGTCGGTCCAATTCCTGTTCTAGGTTAAAAACATTTAGTTCAATGGTCATATTCCCAAATGAGAGCTTCATGAGTCCATTTCGGCAATTGATTATGGCACTAGTAGTCGCTAGAAATGGTCTCCCTAAAATAATCGAGATATGATCCTTTGGATTTGGAACAGGTTTAGTTTCTAAAATGACAAAAACTATGTTAAAGATGAAATTATCAACCTTAATTAATACGTCCTCTACCAGTCCTTTAGGAACCTTAGAAGATTGATCTGCTAGTTGCAAGGTAATCCTTGTAGATTTCAGTTCTCCCAATCATAATTGCTTATATATATAGAGTATGGTGGAATATTTATGCTGGTTCCTAAGTCTAATAAAGCCTTATCAATATTGGTCTCTCCGATAGTGCATGAAATTGTAGGAGACCCTAGATCTTTGTACCTAATCGGCACTTGACTTGATAAATAGGAACTCACACTTACTGTTAGAATGACTTTTCTGGGTAAATTGGTTGTCCTTTTCTTTGTGCATAGGTCCTTTAGAATTTTAGCATAGGTCAGTACTTGTTGGATCATGTCTAGTAGAGGGATATTTACTTAGACTTTTTAAAATACCTCTAATATTTTATTTAAGTGTTTTGATTGTTTATTGGACCTTAGTTGATTCGGAAAAGGAGCTGTAAGCTTGGTGAGTCTTATGAGTGGGTTTGATGAATCATCAAGTGCTGATGACTCAGGCTCCTTAGACTGGTTCTGATGGGTGGATTATTCAGAAGATGGTTGAGATGAGTCTTCTTGACTCTCAGGTATACCCACCTTATTGTCCACTTGTTCTCCGACCTTAGGGTGTAGATTGCATTCACTTGGTTTCCATGTTGAGGTCGTGGACCATTCTGGGATTTCGGATTGGGTTCAAGTTGGCTAGGCAGCCAACCTCTCTCTCTCTCTCACTAATGGTAGAGGCTAGCTGACCTACTTGTATTTTCAATCGGGCAATGGTTTGGGTATTGGCATTTAAAAGTTGGCCGTGGTTTGCATAAAGTTATTCAAGATGGCATTAGTGTCAGCAGTTGATTTCGTTAGGACTTCTAGACTCTTTTCTAGTGCACTGAGCCTTTTTTCATCATGGTTAAATCCTGGTGCATTGTTCAGTATTGGGTTGGGTCTTAAGTTAGATTAGTTAAAGTTAGGACCGCCTGAGTTTGAGCCTTATGACCATGAAAAGTTTGGATGATTCCTCCATTCTGGGTTATATGTGGGTGCATAGGGGTTATTCATGGGTTTTTGGTATGCAGCATTCACTTGTGCACATGTGGCTCTAGTTGGGTTCATTACGAGAGGACATTCTTCAAGGACATGGTCTGGTGCATTACACCTGTTGCACATGGGTGCATACATATGGTTTACACTGGTTGGTTACTTTAGTTCTAAGGCCTCCAATCTGTGTTAAGATTGCAATTTTAGCCTCCGCGACTAGGGATGTCGGCATTTGATGTATTCCACCTCTTGAGGGAGTTGATCCTTGTGGTTTCCTAGTCATTTTCTATTGTAAACTCTTCTTGGCTAGGTCTTCTAAAAATTGCCAGGCCTTATTGGATTTCTTTATACATAAATTGACTTTAGCATATGGACTGTATCATGGTATGTGCATTGGGTCAAGAGGTTCTTAAAACGGTCGAAATAATTCCAGAATGATTCACCAGCTAGTTGGTAAAATTAGTTTATCTCATTTCTAATTCTAGCTGTCTTATGATGGAGAAAGTACTTTTCAGGAACACTTATAAAACCCTCCCAAGTCATTATAGATTGGTTTGGAAGACTGTATAACCACTTTTTAGCATTATCGTTTAGGGCAAAATTGATTAATCTTAGTTTGATCTCATCCTCAAAAAGTTATTGCAGCCTCATGGTTGCATAAATCTCTTCAAATTTCCTAATGAACATATATGCATCATCTATTCCAGTGAACGTTGGAAGCATATTAATCATTTGAGGTTTAATTTCGAAGTTATTTGCAGTAGGTTGGGGTCGCTTGATGCAAGAAGGTTGGACGAACCCAACTAGGTAATAAAAATTCTTAAAGGTTTGGGGCTGATTGATTTCTTTCATTTTAGCGATTTTAGGGCTTGACACAGGAATCGAATCAAATCTAACTAGTCGATCTAAAATCCTTCTTCACAAGGAAAGTGGAGAATTCACTTTTTCTCTTTTTATTTATTTATTTAAATTTTTTCTTGGATTTTTAATAAAAGATCAGAATGAAATGTAGTTTTTTATTTATTTTATTTTTTTAAAGAAGAGAGAAGAGGAAGATAGATAATGATAGAGTTCTAGAGATAGATTCTAAGGAGTCTTAAATCTAGAGACAAAAGAGAAGAGTGAGAAGAATTAGTTAAGATTTTTTTTTTTAAACTTTTCAAACACTTATCAAGCAAATATCTATCCTAGTTTATCTTAATTTTAGACAGCTCCTAATTGCCAAGGCCGTCTTGGAGCTCTCCAAGTCAGAAACCAACTAGCCAAGTAAGGGTAAGATCGATGGGAGTCCCCCAATTGCTTTCCTTAGATATCAATTATATTGGCCAGGTAAGTGAATGGAACCAATTAAAGAACCATCTTTCTTCGGGCTCTTGTCCCTGAAACCTTTTCCTAGACACCAGTCAACTAGCCAATCTTGATTTGGTCCAACTCTTTCGGATGACTTGTCCTAATAAGCTTGGATGTCCTTAGGATTGACGTCTAATTGATTTTACTTAAGGGTTAGAGTGAATGCAAATGAGAGAACTTGTTTGTGGGCTAAGGAAGGGTGATGAAATCCTCAGCTTATCTTGTTTAGGTTTATGCCCTTAAAATAGTTTAGATATGCTTATGCACAATCAATAAGAATAAACAAGTTTCAATTAAAAACTAATAATGAGCCGAGATCAAATTAGTAAGCTAAAGGAAAATGAAAAGGTTAGATTATGTACCTGATTTCTAGCACTCACCAATTTTCTACAAAGCAAGATAAAAAAGTTAGAAAGGTCAGACTAAAACTAAACTAAAAGCACGAAGAACAAGAATTTACAACGCAATTTAAAACACGCCAATTCCCCAGTAACGGCACCAAAAATTTGATGCATCTTAAATAGTGTAACCGCAAGCGTACGGTATACAAAGTAGCACATCCGACGAGTTCGGATCTATCCTACGAGGAATTATGTGTTTGAATTGCGTTCAAAATTCTTGCTCAGACGAGCTTTAACAAAGAGGAGAGAAGATTGTTTATTACTTACTATTAAATAATAAATTAATTTCAGAGAATAGTAATCTAAAGATCTAGGATTTTTGAATTTACTAGACCAATGACTTAGAAAGCCTTTCTATGATTTCTCTTACAATGTCCCTTGATTAAGGTGTAATACATGGACAAGCATTCACCCTAATTAAAGAACTCTCCTTTCAACTGTTTTTCTTGTGTTACCCAAGTATGAACTATGAAGGAGCTCGGATCCAACAATAATCCATCAAAGTTTTCCACAAGAAAGAAGAGAAAAGGAATTAATAAGATTATAGGTCTTCTACATATTACCCTTCTTGCACTGAATCAAGTATGAACTATAAAGGGATTGAAACCTAATAATAGTCCATTAAGTCTCTTGGTAAGAAACTTGAAGGAAGAACTCTAGAAAAAGAAAAAATAAAAAATCAAGGAAAAATCCTAAGAAAGAGCTTCTAATCATGGTTTAGCTTCATCGCAAACTCCAGAGGATTGCTTAGCTAGACATGATTTGATAAAAAACTATAAATCCGATTAAAAAATATAAAATAAATATTATACTAATTGCTGAAAATTAAAATTGCAAAAAATAAAAGAGGTGCAGAAATTAAATAAGCAGGAAAAGAACATGAAAATTAAACTATCTTATGTGCTGAAATTAAACTGCAAAACTTAAATTGCACGAGCGATAATTAAAAGAAAAATAAAATTTTATTATCAAAAAAAATTGCTTGATACAAAATAAGAACTAACTCCTAAGCCATTAACAGGGCTAGGAGTTGAAACAAGAAAATAAAAAAAAGACTCCTCTGGCACACCTTCCCCTGGCTAACTCTCTTTCTCATATGTTGGAAGGATGGAAGAAAGTGGAAAAAGGGTGGATAAAAAATTTATGGGTAAATATTCCCGCTTGTCACAAGGGCCTAACAAGAGTTGTGGTGTGGAGAGATATCTCAAGGTAGTGGTACTAGATTTTATTTATAGATGTTAGGAGGGGCAAGGATTTTGTATATTTTAGATGTGGGACTAATGATAAGGTGCATTCTGAAAGAATGGATGGATGAGATTAAATGATAAGAAACTTGGATAGATGAGATGAAGAGGATGGAAGATAAGGTAAGAGGGAGAGTTGCCGTTCAATCCAAATTCTCTCTCAAAAAAAAATTTCAAAAGTTATTTTCTTTCCATGTTCACATGCCCGGATCTTTTTGCTTCACACCGCATCGCGCGTACAACTTTTGGACCCAGCTCCTATGGTGCACCAGCATGCTTCCTTAAATTCTTTCCTTAAAAACATGGCCCACCCTCTTTCTTTATGTTTTCTTGCCTTAGGTACAGCTACCTTTTCTTTCTGCAGGAACCAGCCAACAACTTCTCCAAAGCCATTTAGCCTTCTTTATGTATATATATATATTTTCTTTTGTCCATTGAATCCCTACCACGTATCCATGTATCTTTGTATGTCGTGTACTTGACAAGCTGAAATTTAGACTAGAGCTTCATCTGCATGTGTTGGAGGGCTGCTTTTGGTTGGTTTGTGATTAAGTCTTTATAATTAATTATTTCTGAAAAAAATCATAAAAGGTATCAAATACAAAATAAAAAAAAATTAAATAGCATAGATTTTAATACTTTTAATGTTATAATTAATATATTCA
This sequence comes from Cocos nucifera, assembly GCA_006176705.1. Taxonomy (NCBI): domain Eukaryota; kingdom Viridiplantae; phylum Streptophyta; class Magnoliopsida; order Arecales; family Arecaceae; genus Cocos; species Cocos nucifera. The sequence continues at coordinate 140,542 of QRFJ01004052.1, read as the reverse complement.
TTACACCCCCTCAACTTGAACTTTACTGATCCTCAAGTAAAAGAAATATTGATATATAATACCGACTTTCTTCAACATGAATGTTCATTTAACAATTTTAGAAGTAAATGATATCCATCTACAAAATTATCAAAGCATGTCATTGGGATATTAAGGATATCCGATAGAATGGTTAGATAAAGAACATAAAATTTTTCAAAACTTTTTCTTGACCCATTCCTACCTTTATCCTTGGATTGTCTAATTTTAAGATGGGCTAGTGGTTTTGTATTAACATATTCATTCCTTCATTTATTATATATATTTTTAATAAAATACAGTCCGTGCAATGTCTTAACCACTTAAGCTTTTTATTTAACCTTTGTGGCGAGTATTAGGCCAATGACTCCCAAATCAGTTGGCTTTAGGGCATTAGGTGTAAAACATTCCTCGGGCTTACTGACTCGAGTCAAACATGCTACGGATTGAAACTTGGCTATATGAGTTTTTTTTCATATTGTCTACTTTTTGATGCGAATATCATTGCTTACTAAGGCAATGAGACCCAGTTACTCGGTGGGAAACCAGTATTTTTTTTTTTTTTTGGGAACTATATGCATCAACATATCCCACTTATACCCATAAAAGGTCGACTCTCTTAGATATTGAGGCTAGAAATGCTCAAAATTAATTTTTATTCTAGACTCAACCTTCTATTGAATTTCATCAATATGCAGTCTCTCGATACTTCACAATTTAACTAAAGTGTGCATCAAATGCTGCTAAAATGTCTAATGTTATTTAAGTCTTAAGCATAGTCAAATATATGAATATCAAAAAAATTGTGAGTACAAAGATTCGAAGTAAAGTTCAAAGTTCTGACTTAACTAGTAAAAGACATAAATCTGGAAGTGATCCTAAAACCTAATTGCATTTTGGGAAAAGTTCGCAATATCGTATTTGTTTAGAACAAAAACCAATGAACTAAGGAGAGGAAGAGGGAGAGGAGTCAATTTGACAAGTTGTATTGATGTGTATATATTATGTTTACGTATTTGATCTACAATGATGTCATCTAATATTTCGAAAGAGACGATCTTTTTTAGTGTTTTAATTGGTTTAACTAGTTGTATTATCATGGTTTCATGAATTTTGATACATATATGGTTTAGTTAGTGAAAATTTTAGGAATCTAATCAATAGACTAATTTATTTTTGTGCTTATTATTAAAGTTAAAATAAGTTTACCAATATCCTTCAATTTGTTAAATAAATGATAAATCTAATTTTATTGTTGGAATCCCATGATTATAGGAATCCCAAATTATGGTATCTATTGATATCCATGATTTGCTGGAATCCCATGATTATAGGAATTCCAAATTATGGTATCTGTTATTATGGTATCTGTTGAAATCCTATGATTATAAAAATCCTAAATTATTAGGAATTATTTTTAGTTTCTGTATATAGCTGATTCTCCTAATTATTTTTGTTACCTTTTGTAATTATTTAACTTCCTATTCTAGGACAAATTAATGTATATAAATAGGAGCTATGTAAATAGCATTATGATTCAGAAAATATACAAAGAAAATTTCTCCAAATTTTTGTTTTTCTTCATGGTATTAGAGCTGTGCCAGTTTTTCATGGCATAATTTTTTACAGAGCCATATTAGGGTTTTTTGGGTTAAGCTTCTAGCGATCTATTACGGGGTTGAGCCATTCTTTTCTTGCGTTTTACCTCGTGTGTCGCGCCTCTGCCCAGCCTTGGTTCTTGACCTGGTTTGCTTTTTTTTACTGTGCTAAGTGTTTTGTTTCTTCAGTGCTTTTTCTCCTATTTGCTGAAACATGACTGAGGGAAAAAGGGCAATGACTGAAACAAAATCGGGCTTTGTGAATGATAACCCATCTTTACAAATCATTCCCGTAAAGCTCGATGGAACTAACTATCTGGCTTGGTCTAGATCCTATCTTTTGTTCATTCAAGCTAGGGGACTACAAGGGTATGTTATTGGGGATAGTCTGAAACCAGAAATTACCAGTTCCAATTATATTCAGTGGGAATCTGAAAATTCACTTGTAATGTCTTGTTTCATCAATTCTATGCAACCTCAGATTGCTCGGGGGTATTTGTTGTCGAACAGTGCAGCCACTATTTGGAATGTAGTTTCTCAAACCTACTCTCAAATGGACAATGATGCATAGATTTACGAGCTCCGTAATAAAGTTCATAGAATGAAACAAGGTGAGATGACTATTGCACAATGCTTTACTGAATTAAGTGGTTTATGGCAGGAACTGGATTACTATCAGGACTTTCAAGCCATATGTGTTGCTGATGTTGTTAAGTTTCAGAAATTAATTGAAAAGGAATGCATATATGATTTTCTTGCTGGCTTGAATATAGAGTATGATCAGATATGGGTCCAAGTACTTGGAAAGGATCTTATGCCTTCTTTGAGACAAACATACTCATATGTCCAACAGGAGGAGAGTCGAAGGAGTGTTATGATCCATTCATCCTCTGTTGATAAGGTAGGGCTAGTAGCTGCCTCTTCACAAGAGCAATCACATGTTCCTCATCATGGTCCTCCAGACAAGGATCAGTTATACTGTGACTACTGTGGCAAGTCTCGGCATACTAAAGAATATTGCTGGAAACTGCATGGTCGCCCAACCAAAGGGCGTGGTGGTAGGATTTCAACAGATACCATAACAACAGATACCATAATTTGGGATTCCTATAATCATGGGATTCCAACACTCCTCCTCAAGTTGGTCCATGGATATTACATATGCTCAACTTGCAAACTAAAGTATGGAATACTCTACTACTCGGTCCCTTAGTAAATACATTAGCCTTATTTCTCCACTCAGTCACCTCTTCAGAGGGAGCATAAGGATGAAGAGGTGTCCTCCTCATGTTACCCTCTTCAGGGGAGATTCTTAGGCTTGGGACATACCTTAATGAGGATAACAAGGACTAACCACCTCAACCTCTAGGAAGATTGGATAGACTGGATTTGAGAACTTACACACGTCGGAACAAGACAAATACAGCCATTGAGCATGATACACCTGATCAACCGGCATCCTTGAATTCAGTTCCTGAACATTCTAAAGATATATATGGTGAGTCTTCTTTGATCCTTGATGATTCTAATTCTAATCCTAATTCTTCTTTTGATGATCTTGATGTTCCCATTGCTATCAGAAAAGGAGTCAGAACTTGTACTAAACATCCCATTTCCAATTTTGTTTCCTATGATTATTTATCTCCTTCCTATAGAGCTTTTGTCTTGTTTGTTTCTTCTATTTCTATCCCACGGGATTAGAAGGAAGCATATCTTGATCCAAAATGGAAGGTAGCCATGGTTGAGGAGACGAGGGCTTTGACAAAAAATGAGACATGGGACCTTGTTACTCTTCCATTAGGAAAGAGACTAGTGGGATGCAAGTGGGTGTTCACAGTAAAACATAGGGCTGATGGTTCAATTGAAAGGTACAAGGCCAGGTTAGTGGCAAAAGACTTCACATAGACCTATGGAGTAGATTATCAGGAGACCGTTGCCTCTATTACAAAGATGAATAATATCAGAATCCTGTTATCCTGTGCAGCAAATCTTGAGTGGGACTTACACCAGTTTGATGTCAAGAATGCTTTTTTGCATGGAGATTTAGAGGAAGAAGTGTACATAGAGATTCCTCCAGGATTTAATGATGAAAAAACCAAAGGAAAGGTTTGCAGATTGAAGAAGACATTATATGGCTTGAAGCAGTCACCAAGAGCATGGTTTGATAGATTCAGCAAAGCCATGATTTCTTTTGGCTACCATTAAAGCAATGCTGATCATATCTTGTTTATGAGACATTGTAGAGGTAAAATCACATTACTTATTATTTATGTTGATGATATAGTTGTGACTGAAGATGATAAGAAGGAGATTGCCCATCTAAAAAGGCTCTTAGCCCAAGAATTTGAAATTAAAGATTTGGGTAAGCTACGGTATTTTCTTAGAATAGAGGTTATCAAGTCTAATAAAGGGATCTTTATTTCTCAAAGAAAATATATTCTAGATCTTCTAGAAGAAACTGGCATGTTGGGATGTAAACCTTCAGATTCTCTTATTGAGGCTAATCACAGATTGCAAGCAGGAGTTGGAGACTTGGTTGACTCAAGAAGATATCAAAGGTTAGTTGGAAGATTGATTTATCTCTCACACACTAGACTAGATATAGCTTATGCTATTAGACTGGTGAGCCAATATATGCATGATCCTCGTGAATCCCACTTAGAAGCTGTGTTTCGCACTTTGAGATACCTGAAATATGCACCAGGAAAAGGGCTACTTTTCTCAAAGCATGGCAACCTACATATAAAAGCTTTTACAGATGTAGATTGGGCTGGATCTCTTGATGATAGAAGATCAATATCTGGTTATTGTACATTTGTTGGAGGTAACCTGGTTACCTAGAAAAGCAAGAAATAGAATGTAACAGCAAGATTAAGTGCAGAAGCAGAATATGGAGCTATGGCTCAGGGATCTATGAACTATTGTGGTTGCGGAAATTGATGAAAGAGCTGAAGGTTTATCTTTGTTCTGTGACAACAAGGCTGCTATTAGTATTGTCCACAATCCAGTTGAGCATGATCGAACCAAACATATAGAGATTGATCGACACTTCATAAAGGAGAAGATAATGGATGGCTCATTAGCTGTTTCTCATGTGACTTCGAAGGAGCAGTTGGCTGATGTATTTACCAAGGGACTAAGCAAAAGAGTATTCCACACTTTAGTTTGCAAGTTGGGCATGTGTAATATTCATGGACTAATTTGAGGGGGAGTGTTGGAATCCCATGATTATAGGAATCCCATGATTATAGGAATCCCAAATTATGGTATCTATTGATATCCATGATTTGCTGGAATTCCATGATTATAGGAATCTCAAATTATGATATCTGTTATTATAGTATCTGTTGAAATCCTATGATTATAGGAATCCTAAATTATTAGAAATTATTTTTAGTTTCTGTATATAGCTGATTTCTCTAATTATTTCTCTTTTCTTTTGTAATTATTTAGCTTCCTATTTTAGGACAAATTAATGTGTATAAATAGGAGCTATGTAAAGAGCATTATGATTCAAAAAATATACAAAGAAATCTTCTCTAAATTTTTGTTTTTCTTCATTTATAATATGATCTATTAGTATCTTCTTTATACTTTGTTTAAGGAACACCATTATAACCATAATTTTTATTGACCGTGACACAGCAAAGATTCTTATAGGGGTAGTCGCCAATGATCAACAAATATACATGCATCATTTCTTGGTCAAAATCCTAGTGATGACAGGATTGTATGAAGTAAAAGCTTCACTGAAGTTGTGATTTATTTACATAATACTAAATCCGTTATTTAACAAGTAATTTTCTTGTTTATTTTCTACTTTATACAAAAAGATATTACTAGTCTCATCGATCACCTTTTCAGAAAAATTCAATTAATACAAAAGAGATCAAGGTTTTACATCCCGACGTGATGCCGGCCGTCTCGTCCCGTTCTTGTGAGAAATTGGGCCAGGATGGGGTTGGGACTCCGAAACTCATCCATGTAGGAAAAGAAGAAGAAGAGGAAAGAAAGGAGGATGAAAAAGGAAAGAAGTGAAAGGAAAGAAGAAGAAAAACGAAAGAAAGAAAGGAAGGGAGAAGAAAAGAAAGGAAAGAATGAAGAAAGAAAAGAGAAAGAAGAAGAAAAAAGCAAAAAAAGAAAGAAACGAAGGGATAAGAAAAAGAAAAAAAGGAAAGAAAGGAAGGTATAAGAAAGAGAAAGAAAAGAAGGAAAGAAGAAAAGAAAGAAAGAAAGGAAAAAAGAAGGGGAGAGAGATGGAGGATATTTATTGGGATGTATGATTGAGATGGCTGTCGGGATAGAACCGGACAGCGGGGCATCCCAGTTCTTGAAAATACTAGGATATCTCTGTCCCACGGGATTTAAAATCTTAAAAGAGATCAAAGAATTCCAAAGCATTATATTCTTAGCCAATATGTATAAGTTCAAAAATCTCATTTAGAATGTCTTGAGGAGAAGGGAAGAGTGAACAAAGAATATTTTGATCTCTTTTTTGCATTCACTGTAAAATAAATCTTGTCTCACATTTCTGTATTCCTTTTTGTTTCTAATACCAGCATTGAATAATACAATAGAAAACAAAGAGTATCTAATCGTTATATATGCAAGTGCATGAGTTCAAATTCTGTTTATGATAGTCTTAGGGAAAAAACAAGCCAAGCTTTTAAAGGGTAGCATGACATAAAAGGATTAGGACCTGGTCATTAAAGATAAAAATGATAAATACACATGATAAAAATACAGGTTTACATAAAAAATAATCCTTAATTTATTATTTTTTTCAGGGAAATATTTTATCCTTTCTTTCCTTTCCTTTCTCCAACTTTTCTCCTCCACCTTTTGTCATTCTTTTCTTAAACTTCTGAACTTTGGTGGATGATGTAAATAAAAGAAAAGTCCATCCTGCTGTAGCTCATGACATCATTTACATTTATTTGGTGGTCTATAAAGACACATGTCGGGTGTTCTATATGTATGTGATTGCATTAGCTGGTGCATCAGTTTCCTTTAAGGTTATGCTTCATATTTTTTATGTTTATCTAATGGGCCCCATACTCTTGCAAAACTAATATTAAAGAAATCAATACCGAGAAGAAAACAACCAGATTACAAGAGACTACAAGTAATGGCAAACAAATTAGCAGGAAGCTCGTGCAGCTAAGTCTTGCTAGCGAAAAAGATACATGTGGGATATATTATAGTTCTTACAGGTTGAGGGCTAAATCATATTAAAGTTTCTTTTATCATTATTTTGGTACTACTGTGTTGATACATGACATGCTTATTGCTCGTTGTTGCATGCTAGAGGTTCAAAATATATTTAACTAGTTAGGATGATTACTGTTTAAGTGTTGTTTAATTGTACTTTGTGAAATATTCAATACAAATTCTCTTTTGTGCATAATATTTTTTTGATGATTTCTCCATTCTTATAAACTGCCTCGATGTCTTATAGTATTTATTATTTAGTAATGTCTGTCCACTTTGCATATCATAGTTTGCATTGTTGACACACAGGAATGTGTGTATATATATGTATATGTTGATTTAGGAAAAAATTGTGAATGACGTGGAAGGCATAGGTACATCCAAGGGTTGAGGAAAACTGGGGGTTTACTTTGCCTTCATCCCTTGTTGCCTAATTTCATAAAACTTCATATGAAGTCTTTTGTGAATGCCGACAATCAAAGGATGATTTAAGTCTTTTATGTGAATAAGATGGTTGGTGAGGATGTAGAAAAACCTATTTTAAATTCTTTATGGGCTTTTTAGACACTTTTTAGTTGATCCGTAGGTTTTTTCAAGTAACAAAGATGGGGTTATACAGAAATCTGGATTTTCCTTGTAGATTTTGACAATATGAAAGATGAGATGAAGGTTTTTAGTTCCGGTACCGGTGCCTATTCCGACCGGCTAGCGACATGGTTCCGTACCGGATCAGACCGACATGAACCAAAATAAGGAAAGGAATGGGAATCGGGAGGAGAAAAAGAGAGAGAGAGAGAAATAGAGAGAGAGAGGGAGGAAGAAAGAAAAGAAGGATGGAAAGGAGTCGGAGGGCCCGTCGGATGGCCTCTGGCTGGCCGCTGTGGCCACCGGACGGTGCAGTCTATGTGCGCGGCGCTGCGGGCGTGAAATAGGGATGTGCCCCTATTTCACGGATTTTTTTAAAAAAACAAAAACTTAAGTGAAGCCAGCAAATGGTTTGCCGGCTTTATTGTTTAATAGATTTTTTTTAAAAAAATCAAAAAATATAGCAGGTAATCCAATTGCTGGCTTCATTGATTTTATTTCTTTTTAAAAAATCTTTTAAATAGTGAAGCCGGCAAATGGTTTGCCGGCTTCAGTGTTAATTTTCGTTTTTAGAAAAAGGGCTATGCGTGTGAATTTTGTTTTTAGAAAAAGGGCCATGCGTGAACGGGGGTGACAGCCCCTGTTCTGCCACCGCAATGCCGCCCGTGCCGCTTCCGCCGCCTGGTGGCCATGACGGCCTCTTCGCTGTCCCATCCTCCCATTTTCGGTGGTCCCCTCTCTCTCTTTCTCGCTCGTTGCGGCAGTCCCATCGGGCAAACCGAGCCGCGGCGGCTTCCGCCACCCTCCAGCAACCGCAGAGGGTCATCGTCGGCTTCCGATGGCATCCTCCTCTCTCCCTCTCCTCTCTTTTCTCCGCCTTTATTTTCCTCTCTTTCTTCCTCGGCAATCGCATTTGCCATTTTCCATGTCGGAACCGTCCTGGTTCCTCGCCGGTCCGGTTCAGCACGCCCTGAACCGTCCGGTTCGGGACGATTTTGAGAATGCTGGATGAGATAATCCAAAATGTGCAAAAAGAATATAACCATGGTAATAATGTTTTCAGAATCTAAATCATTTTAAGAAGATTGCATAGCAGAATAAAATATTCAGATATTAAAGGAAAATATTAGGACTGAAGAGAGGGCAAAATCAGATGTTAAAGGGATGGCCAAATCTTGGGCTTTCTTCTTTCTTTTCTAGCATCTTTTTGAGGAGATTATACAGCAGACTATATAATTCGAACATGATATAGAGCAAAAGGAATAGAGTGAAAGGGAGGAAGATAAACAGAGAATAAAAGATGGAATTGAAGAAAAGGAATGCACAAACCTTGTTCTTTCTTCATTCTTTTCTTTCACCAAACAAACAAAGTTATCCTGCCCCTTTGGCCATGGGAGTTCATTATGAAACTTCGATTGTAACTAATGTAGCAGTCAGAAATGGAAAGTAGATTCCCAGAAGAAATGACCAAGCAACCCCTAAATAGGATATGAAACTCGTAATGTAATTGGCAACCAACCCTTTATCATTGAAGTTATTTGAAACTAATAAGATCAAAAAAGAATAGGCTCTAAATCTATATTATATCGGCCACTTACGGACTCCTCCTTGGGCTCCTAAGTAGGCCACAGTTGTAGCACTTTTCATGCTACTGTAATCTGAATGGTAACTTCCCCCCTTTCACTTTCCAAAATTAATAGCCTGAATTGAACAACTCATGAAGGAGAACTCTGAACAGCAAGCAATCTGGCCCTCACAATGAACTCATTGCTTGCATCAATCATCAAGCATACATGGTCCAGGCAGACCTATGTAACTCGATTGAATGATTGGGATCTTCCGCTTGTGTAATGTGCCTTTAGGGGTCCATTTCACCCTCCCTCTGTTCAAGTGTGATTGATAATCCTCTGCCAGAGTTGCATCATATAGATGTATTTGTGTTGGTACATGCATGTGTGGATGTACGTGTTTATATGCGTAATTTGTAGTTTTATTTAAGTTGTTTGAATTCATAATATTCGAGTCTGTATGTGATTGTTTATGTCATTGGTTGTTAATATGTTATGTTTTCTGGTTTTACCTATAAATGATCAAAGTTGGCATGCATCTTCAATATGATTTGAAAGCATTGTGTTTAAGCTACATCATTTTAATTTCAGACATGTTATAACTCCAAAATAAATTCATCTAAAGAGCCGACAGATTTTCACATCCATCTTTCACAAGCTTGGAAATGTGTTACTGCTCGCTGGTACTCATGCTGCATATGTTAAAATACCTGTCTTGGGATTGGTTGATGGGGGAAAAGTATGTATTTGATGTTGTACAAATTGGGGGGATGATAGATTATGAACCATCACATTCTGATGTACGATGTAAAAAGGTCCTGATATAATCTGAGATAATATCTTTAAAGCTTAGAAATGAAAATTAAGAGAGATACCATTGAATGCCTTGTGTCGAAGAGGCCAAGCAGATATTGCTGTTAAATGCCATGTGATCTCCTAATTTTGTGGATAAAGTACATGAAGAACATATTGTAGTTCTTGGAGATGTGTATCATATACTATGTGGTCAACTCTATTTTTCTATCGGTTGAAGAAGCGATGCAATCTAAGTTGCCATCCTTGCATGTCATTGGGGATAGACTGTTTATCAATGAATGGATCATGGAAATTTGTTATGCATGCTCATAGAAGATTTATGCAAAGCAATTTCCATAGTTCGCAGAACTGCCTGGTTTGGGGTGTGCCGAACCGTTCCGGTGGCCAATTGAGATGGTTTAGGCATTCGAAATGAGAAACCAGTGAGGGGGAGGGAGAAGGAAAGAGGGGAAGAGAAAGTGGGGGAGGGAAGGAGAGGGAAAGGGAGAGAGGGAATTGGGAGGCCATCGGAGGGCAGTCGAGCTTGCTATGTCACTACTGAGCTTGGTGGAAGCCGAAAAAGGTGGAGGGAGGGAAGGAGAGGGAGAGGAGGTTGCTAGGGGGTGCTATGCCCACCGCACCTGATGCCGTGCCGGTGAAGGTCGAAGGAGGGGCTTTGCCCTCCCTATTAAAGCCCTTGTTTTGATTTTTTTTGCTGTTTATCAGTGTGGCAACACAATTGCTGGCTTCACTGGTTTTTAAATTTATTTGGGATTTTTTAGTTGAAGTTGGCAACCATTGAAGTTGAAATAGGGTTGAATTCACATGATCAACTCAAAAAAGAAAATCGAAATAAGGATTGAAGCTCCTGTTTCATTTAGGAGGAAGGTGGAGCCCCTCCTTTGGTCTTCACTGGTATAGCGGCTTGTACTGCGGCGTCGATGGCACTCTGGAGACCTCTGGAGGCATCTGGCAGCCTCCTCTCCCTGTACATCTCCTTCCCTCCATCTACCCTCCTTCAAATTCTGCTGAGCTCGGCAATGGCGCAGCGAGCTCGGTTGCTCTCCGGAATCCCTCTCTCTCTCTCCCTCCCTTCTCCTTCCCTCCCCCCTCTCTCTCTTCCTCTCCAATTCTCCCTTTACCTCTCTTTATGTTAGTTTGTGATCAGTATTGAACAGCACGGGGGCGTACTGAACCATACCACTGGTTGATCGATCCGGGCTCTGGTACCGACATGGCGAACCTTGGCAATGTCTATCATATCATAGACAAGGTTTCTCTATATGATGGAGCAGCAAGATTAGTTGTTTGATGGAAACAAATAACAATAACAAACACACATAAAATCGATTTAGCACTTCAATGGTTATGTGAAAGATGTTTGATTAATTGAAAACAAGCTTGATGGAGATTTTATAATTATCTAGAGGTAGACCTAAGATATTGGAGATTGTTATAAGTGGTTTTATGCAATGGTTCCTTTTTCCATAAATGTTAAGGTTCATAGTTTAACAGTATCCCTGCTTTTATTATTGCTCTTCCCTTCAAGATGTTGAGTTCCAGCATTGTAAGAGGTTCACATCAGTTCTCAGACAGTCTGACGGTTGTGAAGTCTCATGCACCCTATACTTATTAATTTAATAGTACAATTATGTCAAGTCATGGATTAAAAATGATTGCTGTTAATTACTTGTTGTAATTTCTTCTTGTATGTTTATCCAAACTCAAAAAATTAATCCTTTTGTAGATCAAGGAGAAGGCGAGCTGCTTCAAGCGGAGAAAGTTTGGAAAACATGGCCATAGGTTTGTTTCCATTGAACTGTATATAAATTAAAGAGCATAAGGATTTCTTACAAAAGCTATTCTAAGCAATAATAGGCTGCCTGTTTTTGTTTTGGGAATTGAGCTTTTCATGGCAAATAGACACACATCATGTTTTAAGGCTTTTTTTTTTTCAATTTTATTTTTATAGGGTGTATAGTTAGAAATATAATAGGTTTTTTATGAGAAGCATATTGACCTTAAAATGTAAAGTGTAATTGCTCAAAATTTTCAATTATATACCCTTCAAAAGTGCACATTTGCAAATGCACCTGTAAGGAAAGTGGAATGTGCTCATTATACCCCTTCAGAAGTATGCAAGTTGCATATGTGAGCCTTCAGAAATGCATATATGCCCTTATAGTATAATGACATCCTTCACAAAAATAAAGCAGTGCTATTGTATTGTTTTAGCCTTCCTTCCCTTGTTCAAGGATAGCTGACCCCAACTAGTTTAGGTCAAGGCTTAGTTGAGTTGAATTGAGCATTCCTTCTTCACAAAATTGCATGTGCATCTACACATGCTCAACAAGGAGTTTAATTGATTATTTATTCATCAAAAAATGAAAAGTACATGCATATGAGTGGTGTGTGATTTCAGATATGAATTTTAAAATTCTTAACTTATATCTCATAAGGTGCAAAATAAACAATTTACAAGTTTGGTTACCTAGTGGAACTATGGTTAGAAATTAGAATAATGAAAATTAATGCACCATGATATAAAGGGTGTATATGCAAGAAATCCTTAGTTTAATGGAAAATGGTGGTTGAGGTTTAATTGAAAATGAAGTGGCCAAGGTTTTAGATTCATAGGTATTAGTTGAGATGATGCTTGAATATTCATCATTGTCGATCTTAATTGGTCATTTAGTTGCAAAAATGTTGCATTGGTTTCGGGACAAATCTACAAGTGATCTTACATGGTTTCACGGGTAGTTGTAGTGAGTGTAGCTGTATAAGCATGGAAGTGATAATTAGTGATGAGGGCAATGATTGAAGTATAATAATGTTGCCAACCTTAGAAGAAAGCCTTAAGTAATTTGGCAAACTGATAAATGGTAGGGTAAGGTCTTCACCATTGAAATATAAGATGGTATGCTTGTTGACATAGATCGGCAGTGAGATATTAATTTGATCAATAGCAAGGTATTTTAAGATGAAAGGCAACCAGTAAAACTTGACTTGTGGGTCTGATATGATCCAGAAATTCTAGGCTACACTGAGGTTATGCAAACCAATATACACTCAAAATAGATGAATTACAACATACTGCAAGCATAGGGAGTTAGTAGCCAAGTTCTGAAGGAGTATTTTGGTACAATGAATGAAGTTAGAAAAACCAATGCATAAAAGCTAATATGCATGTAATAGCTGATATCAATTTATGAAGTTTTTAAGTCTGTGGATGTTATGAATTAGTGGATGAAATTGAATCCTAAGAGATGATGAAAGCAATAAGCAGTGTGGGACATGAAACATATGTGGCTAATCCATGATGAAAGCCAAAAAGACTAGATGCTCAAAATGTGAATGTAATTGGTTGAAGATGAATGGCAGGCACAGATAGTCTGACAACATAAAGAAATCTGAAATGAGCAAATGTCTATGAACTACAAGAGCTCATAAAATGATTTAGAGGCTATGGAGAAGGTATAGATCATGTATAGGGAGAAAAAATGTTGGCCTCTAGAAAGAAAAAACAAGACAGGTGGAAAAGGATGATATGGATGGATTTTGAAATACCTATCCTGCAATTGGTGGGATCTGATGTGAATTTCAAATCTGGAAAATTATATAAAATCTGATAATGAGTTTCCATGTTAATAGTTTTTGCTTAAGTGCAAATAAAGAAGTGAAGCATTATAGACAAAAAAGAGAAACAAATAGATAGGAGAGCAAAAACATTCATCAAAAATTTTTATGAAAAAGCTGACTGTGCAAGCTTTAGATATTGTTTAAAAGTATTGGTATGTGATGTTTCACCATAGAAGACTGTTAAGTCCTAATGTTTCCCTCAATTGTAATAAGACTTGTCAAATTTAGATTAGTATGGACTTTGGTATATATGCTTAAATAAATTGAAAATCTCTGGATTATTGTGGTAGCAGTGGAACAGCTGTTTGTTCACCGTGCGTGTACATATTAGTGACCACAAAGATGGAATAGAATTGTTAGTGACCACAAAGATGGAATAGAATTGTTTCCATTTAGGAAATGTTGAATGTTTCCATCTATTTTTCGCTCCACTGCATATTAGTTATGTGGAAACTTGGACCAATGCAATGGTCTTCTTATTTTATTGATGTAATCTCATTGTAGCTGTCTACTGTTGAGGCAGGTCCTGGAGCGAGTGAAGGGAAGAAGGCTTTGTATCACTGCAATTATTGCAATAAAGACATATCAGGGAAGATTCGTATCAAATGCACAAGGTGCCCTGATTTTGATCTATGTGTGGAGTGCTTCTCTGTAGGTGCTGAAGTTACTCCACACAAAAGCAACCATCCTTATAGAGTTATGGTTGGTTCTCCTGTTTACTTCCTTTTCATATTTGTTGCTCATCCTTAAATTTTGGTTACCATCAGAATTTAGCTCGAGAAATTGTTGCTAACAGATGTTTGGTAATGGCCTAAAAAGTTAATCTTCTACTACGGAAATGTTTTGAATTGCTTAAGTTTGATCTGTTGAAGCCATCTTGCATCCAAATTCACCTACTCTACTTCTTATGTAAATTGGTCTGCAAATAATGACAGATAACAATTACATTTCAACGTATCTAAGTTGGTAGAGGGCCCTTGTGTGTGTGGGATGTGCTAGGTTTGACTCCTTTTATGTGTATATTTTGTAATTGTCAAGAACAGGACACTCCAGAAAAAAGGAAAAAGAAAGGATTATAAATATAATCGAGGTTTGCAATCTTGATACGGACCTTGTATCAGTACCATCTTGGTACATTGTTGAGACGCCCGGTATTGGGATTGGTTTGGTGTGTACCGAAACTCTGTATACCTCCTTGTATCAAATATCTAGTCCATATTGGTACAGTACAGTGTGCTTTGTTGGGGCGATATGCATTGATATTGTGAACCTTGTTTATGATGCTTGAAGATTGACTATGTTGTGATCTCTTTATTTAGCTCCAACAATGCCTTTCACTCTGGAAGTTGCCAATATGATCAGTCCAACATAAAACATAATATTACTTTCAATTTTCAGAATACAAATTGATTTTTTGTTGGTAGACATGTTATCTGGTCCTTGAGAGTTGTCTTAAACAAAAGGTCTTCCTGAAATGTGCAAACTATGTGATGACAGTTTAGTCATCTTGATCTTGCTTGCAAAGTTACTTACTACACTAATTTGAGATTTTCCTTATTCTTGAAATGTTAACTATAATCTTAAAGTTCATCCATTATACCCATCTCTCTATCTCTCTTTCTCATGTTTGAAAGTATTGCAATATTTGTTTTGAAACCAAATGTGACTGCTTAACTACTTTGTGTTAGCTAATCGCTCGTGTTTGACCATTTGGGACTCCTCCTTGTCCGTCTCACACAGCTTCATGAACTCTTGTATTTGGATGCTGGTGGTTGTATTTATTGTAGGGATGTTTGGTGATAGCCAGTTTTTTTCTCTAAAAATAAAACACTACTTTTGTATTGCCTCTTGGTTATCAATATTACGTTATCTTTGACTATGTTCAATCAGTGTTCAGTGCTTGGTACCATGCTTCAGTTTGACTTGGACCCTGCATGCTTCAGAGTTTTAGTTAACTGTTCCCCAGATCTTATTGCACGAATCAATATTCATATATTCTGCTATAGGGCCTTTTATTTCTTACCTTAGAGAAGTGTTTCAACTTACTTGGCCGCACCATTTTGTTTCTTTGTGATGCTTTCCCTGCATTGAAGATGGTATTTTTCATTGTTTTGTTTCTTCAAATGAATCTTCCAACAGGACAATTTGTCTTTCCCCCTTATCTGTCCAGATTGGAATGCAGATGAGGAAATACTACTTTTAGAGGTACTCAACAGTTCTGAGGAACAGGCCTTGGCATTTTAGATGTAACTGTGAAACTAGTCTAGGTATTTTTGTATTATCTTTAGGGAATTGAAATGTATGGACTGGGGAACTGGGCAGAAGTTGCTGAGCATGTTGGTACTAAGAGTAAGGCACAGTGTATTGACCATTATATAACGGCATACATGAACTCGCCTTGCTATCCTCTTCCGGTAACATATTCCTTCTCATGTACTTTCATTCTTCATGCTTGCCCTTACTCCTTTTACATTTTCAGAAAGCATGCACCTTCTAATTTTGCTTGTCAATGCATATCTCACAGGATATGTCTCATGTTAATGGTAAAAACAGAAAGGAACTTCTTGCTATGGCTAAAGTTCAAGGCGAGAGCAAGAAAGGTTTGTAACTATTTTATCGAATGAACCAGTCTTTTGTACACTAATTGTGGAGCACATCTTTTGAAATGTTTCCTATATTTTTATAAAACACTCACAAGAAGCTCACATCTGTAAATTATGCATGCACTGTTCTTGTTTAATAATACTAAGCCAATGATTTGTTTTGTTTGTTGGAGTACTTTTAAGAGATAAATAACAATATGGAAATTGCAATATCAACTTTAAGCAGCCTAGCTATGAAATTTGCTTTTCTTTATAACAAATTCATGGGTTCTGGCATGTTTTTAATGATACTTGAATTAAAAGGAGAAGAAAAGTAAGGGTTTTGAGATCTCAAAGTACCAAAGCTGCACGAAACTTGAACATGTTAAAGTCATCATTGCAGGTTATCAGTATGTTTGCCTATATGCACATATAATAATAAGTGAAAACAACATATGACTGAAAAAGTAATCCAATGATTTTAATTCCATTTCACTTACACATCAACTACCTTAATGAGCAAAAAACTGAAGGTGACAATATCTACAATCTCTCCATTTTGTTGCACTATTGCTTCAAAATTGGATCAGTTGAACAAGGGAGGTTATATGTGCTGTAGGTTGTGGTGGTGTGTCAAAGTATTTAGTGCTGTTTGATCCTAAGTTATGTTGGACCTTATGATTTTCAATGGGCGTGGGAGAACATACTGGACTATCTTAACAGTTTAATTATGGAAGCAGCAATTGGTTGCTTTTCTTAATTTTAAAGAAATGGAACCCCGAGAATTTACGAGTGTCTAAGATCTCTTAGCTATTAATTAGAGTCAACCTTGATTAAGTTTGTTTCTGATGATGCTGCACCTTATGAGACTTGGCTGGGTCCTGTCTGGGCCTAAGCTCAATATCAAGGGTAAATTAACAGGCCCAAGTCTAGATCGGCAAGCTTCTGGCCTAAGCTTTTCTTATTGAGCCTGGCTTGACTGGCTTTTGCTCTGTCTGACATCCTAATCATCAAGGCAAGTGCAATCTGCACTAGTGGCAATGGGAGGGAGGAGGTGGAGAGGGGGTTGGAGCGGTGGTGAGACATGAAGTTTCTGGCTTTCTGCTGGTGTCAATGAGGAGGGTGATGTTTTGGTGGTGGTTCTAATGATGGGTTGAAGAAGATAGCGAGAGGGGAGCATTGGGTCCATTATGCAATGTGGAGGAGGGGGCTGCTGTGAAGATGGTAGAATGGATACATTAGAAGAGAGATGGATTTCTTTGTACAGTGCTATAGGGTTAGGATTTGGTTTTTAAAACTTTAATGTGAATTATATAATCATCATAAACATAATATATATGATATTTTATATTCTTTTAATTGTTGGATTTGTGGTTGTGCTAGCCTGGGCCTGAGTTATATTCAGTCAATATGGCTTGGTCGGAATCTCGGTCAGGCCATTGAATTGTGCCCTGCCTGACATTATGGACCGAAACCTTATTCCCAAGTTGACCTAAATTAAGCTGGTCAGGTTGGGCTAGGCCTAAAGTGCATCAGCTATTTTTTGAGTAGAATAACAAACTCAATGATAATTTTACATATTTGTATAGGTGTTTGGAGACTGTTGGCATCCATCCCCCTCCACTCAGTGGATCCCTTCATTTCTTTTCTTTATAAAAGAAGAATTGAGTTCTTTATACCAGCATGCAAAGTAAATAGTCATCAGTGCCATTCAGAACTTCTAAAAGCTTGTAGATTCACTTCTTTCAAACAAAATTGTACATTCACATATCAGAACATGTCTCCTCTCATGATGCAATTTTCGTATATAAAAATTTTAATTTTTAAAGAAAAGAATATTACCATATTCCATGTTTCTATCAATCTTTCTGCCTTTTTGTGTTTTCAGGGAATTAAGTTGGATAAAGAAATACCATACCTGGCAGTAAAATATGTTCTTATGTAAAGCAATACCTTAATTGATAGTATCATGCTTTGGTGGGATATGCTGGCTGATGTGTGCTAAAGCTTAATGACTGAAACAAGGCATTGGATTGTGAACGATAAGACAAGCATCATTTTCCCTTAGCTCCTCAGAGGATGCCCAATTTTCATATATAAAAATTATTATTTTCTAAAGACAAGAAGATCACCATATTCCATGTTTTTATCAATCATTCCACGCTTTTGCATTTTCTGGGAATTAAGTTGGGGTAAAGCAATACCATAACTGGCAGTAAAATATGTTCTTTTGTAAAGCAATACCTTAACTGATACTATCATGTTTTGGTGGGCTATGCTGGCTGATGTGTGCTAAAAGTTTAATGACTGAAACAAGGCATTGGGTTGTGAAAGATAAAACAAGCATCATTTTTCCTTAGCACCTCGGAAGACCAACAACTGGGTGGCATGGTTTATGGGTTGAGTGTTACAATCAAGATAAGATATCATGCATTCATGATGAACATGGGAGAGTTGGGTGCGATAAAGTCCTAAACTGAGTCATCATTTACTAATTTTTCATTTATAATAGTTCTCTTATTCATGTTTACTAGAACGATAGGTCTATTAAATATTTTTGTTTTTCTGTAGTTCGGATTTTGTACTTTATTTTACGTAGGATCAAGGTTCGCCGAATGGGTATTTTGACCATATTGGTCGGCCACCGGTATGATGTTTTAATGTTTGGTACATCCTAAATCGGGCGGTTCAGGGCGATACTTCTTACCCGTCATAGGATTATTGGCTACAGATCCTATTTGATGTCTAGGTTGGGTTGGTAAAAGCTTAAGTGTTGGTCCATGATTTGATTCATCTGGACAGCTTCAAATGTTGTGACTACTTTGCCATCTTTGGATTGTTTTTGTTTCTGGTTCTCTTAGGAGTTATGTTTAATACATGTGCTGAAAATTATGCTGCAACTGGGTTTGTTTTTGCAGAAAATAATAAAATTTCTCTGATTTTATTCTTTTCCCATGCTTCATCTTCTTTGACATTTGATTTTTTTTTTTTTGTAGAGATGGGGCTAATCAGAAACTTTTTTGATCAAAAATTTGTTCTTAACTGCTGAAATACTCAGAAAACACCCCAAAAATCAGATCAGAGATGTACTTCTCAGTCTAGATATCATGGAAGTCTGAACTAGGACATTCATCGATTTGATGTGTTCTACTAGGAAGGAACTGTAGTTTGTTAATTTCACTTGGAGCCTTATATTAGTTAACTCTGACGAAACAAATTTTACTTATGATTCTGTTCATGTAAGGATCTAGTGCAACCACATTAATGTCACCAATTTTGAAGAACTAATCATCCATTGATATAACTCTCTAATGGTGCTTTTATGCATGCCGAAAACACATTGAAGGCATAAAATTGTTTCATAATATTAAAATCAGACAACCAATTTAGTGTCTGTTCCTCATCCAGTCACAGTAAGAATATTTGCGAAGGTATGTTCTATGGAGGATCATCTCAAGAATGCAATTCTACTTGATGGTATTCTCAGATCTCTAGTAGAGGTTACCATAATAGTTCATGTGATGCTCTTTGGGTGAATGCTGAGAATCTGGTAAACACTAAGAGTATTGTTAGTGACTTGGTGTAATCAAGTCATCAAGCCTTTGTGCTGCTTTTACAAATGCCAGCATTATCATTGCAGCTAAATTTGGAATAAAAACTGATTGCAGATTCCTCAATCTTTAAACTTCTGATAATCTTCTTTCCAGTGAACTAAAATCTTAAGTGATATGAGGGGCATTTTGATATTGGAAAGGTTTATTAGAAATATCCATCTTTTGGTTCACAGTGTGTAGTTTTGCCAAGTGAGGTAGTTGTCCTGAACTAGTGAAGTTGACTTGTGCAATCAAAGCATGAGGTCCTGGGTCACACATTATCAATCCAAGCTAAACCCTTGCTAACCTTAAAGGCCCAAGAAGATCTGGTACAAGTAAGTATAAATCAGATTTGCTTTCTTTTTTTCATTAAGGGCATGCTTGGATATATTTCTTGTTTCTTTTGACCGGGACTTAAATCACATTAGAATTTGTAAATTCAATCAATGGTTTGATCAACAATATAATATGAAAACCTTGAAAAATGACCTTAACTAACACCTTATCTTTCCTCATTGCTCTAGGGTATGGGAGGTCCTCATATCTGCTTCATTTGGATAATATTTGTCTAGATTCATTTTCATATCCAAATCTATCCGAATATGGATAGAAATTTGAATATCCGACTAATATGCGTATCATTGTGCATATGTGTCAAAGAAAAAATAGATATAGATATGGATAGACAACTACCCAATCTGTATCCAAACATTTGATTCTGTTTGTAATCTTATTTAATTTTGTAGAGCACTCAAGAATTTTTAAGGAAAATAAATGATCACATTAACATCCTATTAACTTGATTTATTGTCCACTTAGTAATAGCTTTTACTTTGTGGTTATAAAGTTTAATATCCGACTTATCTCCGTATTTATATCCGTTGATGTTGAAAATGGACTGTCGTCGGAGATTGCTGGAGTTGGTGTCCGAGATCTCACCAATGAGACCTGCAAAACAGAGTCCTGGCTGGAGGTGGGTGGCTTCGATGGCTCCGGCATGGACCCTCCGACAATCAAGTCAAAAACTTCACCAACAAGAATGGAGTGCACAGGAGTTAGATAATGAGAAGAGTACTTAGAGAAGAAAGTGTATATGGAGGGTCTTATTTATAGGTAGAGCCCGTAACTGATTGATGATGACTGCCGTAATTGAATGTCGGTAGGTCGTTCGGGCCATTCAGATTTTGTTACGGAGAGTGGGTTGACGGTTCTTACCACTTGATGGTGGTTAGCTAATGTTTGTTGAAGTCTGGATGGAGGTCGGATGCTTCCGAGCTTGACAGTAGGTTATTCGGTTCGAGACTATATCATGGAGTTTAGGATTGGATGGACTGAGCTTAAGATTATTATTTGGATCAGGAGTGATGAGCTTGAGGATTGGATTTCTGATTTGGACTGTAATAGGACCGCTTCAACTGTTCTCAGAAGTTTAGCTATCTTCAAGGTCGGCTCTTGATGGAGATTGGTATTTTGGACTGAAGTCGTATTGTAAAATCTGAGGTCGAAAGGAATGAGCTGGGGGTCAGCTACTTGAATTGGACTTATAATTGAGGCACCGAGTTTGGATGAATTTGAGAGCAGAACTAGCACTGAAAATCTTAATTGAAACTACGACAAGGTTACTGTTACTGATTTAATGGAGTTTAGCCATACTCAAGATCAGATCTGGCTGAAATCTAGTATTGCAGAGTGATTGCTGCTTATCCTGAACTGAAGATCAGAATCAAACAAATACCGAGTCTCTTTATTGACTAAAGTTCGTCTGACTGAAGTTTGTGGCCGGCTCTTAGTAAAATCTGCTACTGTGATGATGCTGTTATCAAGCCTCAGACAGGGTTGTATCTTGAACTCAGATGACATCTTTCGGGGATCGATAAGATTCGACCTGCTCGGACTTTGATGGGGCTGTTTTTTCTCCTAACACTTGTCCCCCTACTTCCAAGTTCGAAGTTCGGATGAAGGAAGTACTCAAACTTGCTATCGCCGAAGTCCAGCTTTGTTTTCCGCTGCAGAAATTAAGTCAGGACAAAAGCCTCATCACAATGAAAAGACTTGAAAAGATTTCGAATTTCAAAACGTCTTTCAAATGCAGAGCTCAATGTCTGGCACAATAAATATGCCGCCTGACACCTGCAGTAATCATAAAAGTCCGGATACGTCAAACGGGGATGCGGTGAGGATGATTCGGTATCACGGCGGTTTAGTGCACTCCCAACTATTTAAATTTCTTCTTTCTCTTTCTTCATTTTAGTATCTTTCTTCTTCAGTTTTTCTTCTGCCATCGTCTTCACCGAGTTCGACTGTTCTAACCCTTCGTGCTTTCCTCAATCTCAGTCATCCTTTCTTTGTCCATTTTCTGCAATTTTGACTGCATCATCGAGCACTCCGCATCTCTAGGTTAGTATTCTAACTTTTTTTTTTTTGGCTTTAACACCTTTCTATTTTTAGGGGTTTTTAGAATCCGTCTACTCTTTCTTTTGTTTTCAAGGTTTTTCCTCCATTTTTCTTTAATTTTCAGTTGATTTTGTTCAATTTTCTTTGATCCAAAATGGCTTATCTTGATTTAGAGTGCTCTTGGTCTTCTTTTTCTGAGAATCCTTTCAAACCTGGAATTGAAATTGATCCCAAACCTAGAGATGAGACCCATCCGACCTTCATACCTGGGACCCTTGCTTCCACTCTTTCTTTTGATGACCTATCTTTCATCCGAACTCGATATGGAGTTCCTTCTGAGTATGAACTTGAGCTACCGGGATTGGGTGGCAGAATCTATGCCCCTCCCTCAGGTCGGCTTGGTTTGTACATAGAGGCTTTGCGAGCCGGATTTAGGTTACCGATTCCTCCTTTTATCATCGAACTTTTTCACTTTTATGATATGTCTTTATCTTTTGTAGTTTTGAACTCCTTCCATTTTATTGTGGGATTCCTGGTAGTTTATTTTTTAGCCGAGGTCTAACCTACTATTTCTCTATTCTGAACTTTTTTCATCCCTAAACATCATCCTACTGCCAAAAACTGGTGGTATGTTTTTCCTTAGTTCAGCAAAAAGGGGTTGATCAAGGGCGCTCCTTCCGCTATTCATAATTGGAAGGAGAAATTCTTTTTTGTTTCTAATCCTTTGATCAAATGGAGACTTCCGCATTGGGGTCGGCCAAAAGAATCTATTCGTAGGGCACTAGGATTGGAAAAAAGAGATCTTGACAGAGTCAAAATTTTAAGGGACTATAAAATTCGTCCACTAACCCAATTATTATCTAATCAGATCCTTTTCAACCTCAGCTTGAGTCCTACTAACCTAGAAGGTACTAGCTTATACTTCTTTTGATTTTTTATCTTTTTTTAACCTCTGTTTGTTTATATTTGCAGAAATGACTCTCGAGGAACTTGAACTATTATAGAAGGGACGTCAGATGAAGAGAAGAAAGGGTACTAGCTCGGGAGAAACATCCAAGCAGACCAAGATCTCTGAGCCGAGCTTTGCCATCTCTACTCTTGCAGCTACTATTTCTGAGGTCAGAGTGGCTCTACTGACCCCAAACACACTAGTCGAGACTGCCATTCCACCACCCCCTGCCAAAAATTAAAGAACGGAGAAAAGAAGAAGATGGCCATTGCTAAGAAATTTCGGCCGTAGAAGGACGTTGGGGAGTCGAGCAATGATAACATCGATTGGAGGACAGCTACCCTTGATAGCTGGAGGGTGGTTCGGGCTCTTGTAGAAGAATGTATGCTATCGATCGAGATCGACAAGATCCATTAGATGAACTCCTAAGATTAGAAGAAAGGGATACTTGCAACTTTCCCTGAGGTAATCGCCTTATTATTTTTCAAATTTAATTATTTTTCAATGGCAAGACTAACTTCGTTGTTTACAATTGGCTCACTATCCATCCGTTGGCATTGAGTTGGCCAACAACAATAAGGTCGAGGCTTCTAGAGCTTTAAAGGAAGCTGAAGTAGCCAAAGCTGAGGCCTCCGAATCCAAAGCTGAAGTTGAGCGTCTTAAGGAGGTGCTCAAAGAAATGGAAAAAACTTCAATCGAGATAAAGTGTGCTCGGTAGACCGATCTAGCTTCTGAGATGGAAAAGAGGAAGAAAGCAGAGTAATGGAGGCTAGGCAACAGGCTGTAGAGGAATTTAAGGCTTCCAAAGAGTTCACCACAATCAAAGTCTGATTCGCAACGGAAGCTTTCGATGCTGGTTTTGATACCCACCAGCAAAAGATTGCAGAGCAATATCCTGAATTGGATCTTAACTTTCTGGAGGAAGAGCCAGAAGATCTTTCAACTGTTGATGCTGATCTCCCCCCAACTGAAGTCAATCCACCTACTGCCAATCCTCCTTCGACACTCAGGAGCCTGCATCCACTGAGGCTGAACCAAGCTCCTTCGTTGTCCCCCAGCCTGAGGTCGGGGACTATCCTTGATTGTATTTTTTCTTTCTTCCTTTTTTACATGTACTTAAACCTTTTTTGAGTAATGAAATTCAACTTTCTAATACCTTGTCTTGTGTGCTATGATGTACTTGTGAAACAGAATGTTGTTTGTAAATATTGCCACCGAGCTCAATCATGGACTACAGTTGTTCCCTTGCCTTAAGGCATTCCCCTTAAAGCTCAAATAAAAATCTTGAAGAAGTTCACCAGGCTAATAAAAAGTTGAAAAAGGTTGAGAAAGAGCTTCAAACATCAAAAAATAATTATGAAATAACTTCTATTGAAGTTAACCATCTATGTCGAGCTTTAAAGCATGCTTATAGGGAATACTTCTCAAAAAAATATCAAATGTTTGAAGAACTTCAAGTATCCAAGCTTGTCAGCTAAAGATCTTGGTCCTTAACAGCCAAAATTACTTCCCTCGAGGCCGAACTTAGAAATGCTTGGAAAGATTCAATATTTGGAGATAGGTATGCAGTGGTCCCAAAAACAAGAAGAATATAGATAGGATTGGTCTAAAAGATTTTCTAACCTTTAGAATCAACTGTGCACGGCGGAAGAAAAATATGATGAATATAGATTGGATTGGTGTAGAAAAATTTCTGATCTCCAATGCTAACTTCGGACAGCTGAGGAAGAAATAGCTCGGCTTATGAAGGAGCTCACGAACAATGTTTGAGCTGATCCAAGAAGAGAATCAGAGATTTAGATGAGCTCACTTTAATCAAAAATAGCTTTATGAACCTTTCCGAAACTTATGATAAAAATAAATCCGAGCTTCTTCAACTCAAAATCCAGATGAAAGATCAAGAGGAAGCTATCAAAGATGCCAAGGTTGAGTCAGCCGTACTTCAAAAAAGACTAAGAGAATCAGAAGATGATGCCACAAGAGCTCGGAATCTGTTTAGAGAATGTTTGGCAGCAAAGAAGAGGTACGAAGATCAGATCCTTTCCTTGATGATGGCTAAGGCTGATGTTGGTGCAGAAAAATGTCGGAGTTTGCTGGAGTTGGAGAAGATGGGCTCGTCAACGAGACTTGCAAGATGAAGTCCAGACCGGAGGTAGGTGGCTCCGACAGAATCCTCCAACGATTAAGTTAGTTTTCTGGCCAACAAGAATGAAGTACACAGGAGATTAGAATAGAGAGGAGAGCTTAAAGAGCAGAAGCATATCTGGAGGATTTCTTATATAAACGGAGCGCATAACAGATTGATGGTGACAATTATAACCGAATGCTAGTAGGCCGTTTGTGCCATGTGGGGTTTATTACGGAGAGTGGGCTGTCTTTTGTCGCGACTTGCCAGTCGGTTGGAGACATTAGTTGGAGTTCGGACAGAGAATCAGATGCTTCTGAGCTTGGTAGTGTTTCATTCATGCTGAAACTGTCGTTAAAGTTGAAGATTGGATCACCTGAGCTTCGAAGGTTGGCCTTAGTAGTGATGGTGGTAGGTTTGCAACAAGGTTTTGAGTCTGAACTTTGAAGGAGCTATCTTTGACAGCTTCCAGGAGCTCGGCTGCCTTCAAGGTTGGCCAAGAGCGTGTGTAGGCATCTTGATTTGGCAGACTGGAGACTAGAGAGGGACAACGGGTTCTTTAATAAGGACTGCGGTCAGGATCTCTCGAAGGAGTTCAGCAGATATTCATAATTGACTTGAAGCTAGGTCAGAGTACTGAGGTTCATGGCTTGCGGAGTGGCTACTGTTTATTCCAGATTGAGGTTGGCTCATTTCGTTGACGAGGTCCTTTTGTTGACTCAAGTTCGTTCAGTCGAGGTCCTTGGTGTAGAAACGTCAAGCCCTGCTATCTGCAGGGTAAGGTAGAAGAATTCGGCCGTATTCTGGATCGACCGTCAGATGAGGTCGGATGGTGTAGGAGATCCCATATTTGTGTGATGACTATTGCTTGTTCTAGACTAGGAATCGAAATTTGTCAGATGGAAATCCTTTTCATTGTTCAAGTTTATTCGGCCAAATTTCAGTATGTCTTTAGACAAGTTCTGCAGTTATTGAGAGAAAACTGAGAGGACCGTCGCTTAGAAGGTCGTCCGGCAGACAAGGTCTGAAGGCCGACCTTCTAGAAATGGCGTGGGATAGGAAAGCACCTTGGTTGAAGTTCGGACTTGGCCGCCACAACTCCAGCCGGTACTATATCAATGTTTGGTCTTCTGGTTGGACTTTGGGGGGAACCATTTTACCCCCAACACTTATCCTCCTACACCCGAGTTCAAAGTTCGGACGAAGGGAGTATTGAAACTTGTGACTGTCGAACTCCAATCTGGCCTCCTGCCTTTGGGAGATGGAAAATTTTTGCCTTATTTGACGAGTGTCGAAGCTTCATTATGGCGGAATGATCCAAAACGACTTTCGTTTTCGAAATTCCTGCTGGCATAGGGCTCGAATGTACAACGCCATAATGGCTTTGTCAGATGCCTATTGCTGCCATGATGAGTGGGACATGCATTAGACGGGATTTGGGCGTAGGTGATCTGCTATCATAACCGCCTGGGAGTGCATCCGACTATTTAGGCGTTTTGGCCTTCCTTCCTTTCCTTCCTTTTCTTCTTTAACCTGGTTCACCTTCTTTTGCTCTTTTTTTGGTTTTCGTCTTCCTTGCCCCCGACCATCCAGCCCTGTTCTTCCATCGCCTTACCTCCATCCTATCGCCATTCCGACTACACCGTTGACTTCTCTGCCTGAGTTAGGTTAGTTCCTTGACCTTTCTTTTGGATATCTTTGCTTTTCTTATATTTTTCAATCCTTAGGAGTTTCTTGGGGAGGGCTTGCTGTTTCTTCTCCTATTTGTTGAGTTTGGCCTGTCAATTTCTTTCTATTTTAGGGAGTTTTTTTTTGATTTTATTTGATCCAAATGTCCTCCGAAATCTCCTGGTCTAGTGGTTTTAGTCAAGTCATCGCGAGCATCAAGTCCGTCCATCGGGCAGAGTTCTGGTGGCTTTCCTCGCAGAGCAATTGTGTAACAATGACGTGCCAGGGCTTGATCCTCTTTGACTTCTTCGACCCCATATTTTATCGGGAACTTCATCTTCAAATAGTAGGTTGATACCATAGCTCGGAGTGCATTCAACCTAGGTTGGCCGAGAATCGTATTGTAGGTAGAAGGAGCCTTTACCATCAGAAAATCAACATGAGCTTTGGACTATTTCGGATACCGACCTGCCACAACTGGTAAAGTAATTATTCTTTCAATTGGTACAGCATCACTGGTGAACCCCATTAATGGGGAGCTTATTGGTCCCATATATTTATCAGGTATAGATATTTTAGAGAATGCATCATAAAATAAAATATTGGCAGAGCTTCTATTATCAATCAAAGCACGACATACATCATAATCTGCAATGTTTAAAGTAACTACAACCGCATCATTATGTGGAAATTGAACCTCCTATGCATCTTCTTCAGTGCAAGCTATAGGTTTTTCAATTCTCTACTTCTTTGCCGACCTTGCCGATCCGCTGGCCTTCTCTCCCTGCAAATGTCCCCCAGCGATGGTGTCGATGATCCCAAGTGGGGGCCGATCTTCTTGCTGTTCATCCCTTCAGGGTGGTTTTGGCTGCGGCAGTTCTCTTGGCCGATCTTTCCTCCTTTTAGGTCGACATCGTAGAAACCAATCTAGTCGACCTTGCCTAATCAACTCCTCAATTTTGTCTTAGAGCTAGAAGCATTCCTCAGTATCATGATTGTGGTCACGATGGTACGGACAATACTTGTTCGGGTTGCATTTGCTTGGAGGGGTGTGCAACCTCTCTAGTCTTGGTGGCTGCTCCTTAATCTCCATAAATACTTGGGTTTTTGGAGCGTTCAGAGGCAAAGTTGTGGAATCTTCTGGGGGGAGGACTTCATCGTATCCTCCGGTCCAGACTTCTGGGGCGGCGAGTCCAAGGTGGAGTTCGGGCTCGTCTGTATCTGGAGGGGTCCTAGAACGTGGCCGAGCTTCACTCGGCTTCTCTGCAGGGACGGGCTTGCTAGATTCTTCCGCTTGCCGTTCTCCTACGGCCTCATCATCTCGAAGCTTAAAAGCTTCTTCACCTTGGGTGTAGCCCTCGGCTTGGGCTAGCATGTCAGCGAAGTCCCGGGGATACTTCTTCTCTAAGGAGAAGAGGAGATCGTTTTTCAGAAGGCCGCCCTTCAGCACGGCCATGGCAACAGACTGATCCAAAATTCGTACCTTTAGAGCAGCAACGTTGAAACGGCTGACATAGGCTTGGATGGACCACCCCTAGTTTTGCTTCATATTAATAAGAGAATTTGAGCTCCGCATCGGACGTCGGCTGCTGACAAAATGAGCTGCAAATTGGTGGCTCAGCTGTTCAAAAGAGTAGATGGTATCCGGTTTGAGGTCCGAGTATCAGTTCCATGTTGCTCCCTTCAGAGTGGAGGGAAAGCTTGGCACAGAATGGTGTCCGGTGCGCCATGGAGCAGCATCATAGTTTGGAAGGCATCGAGACGGTTGACTGGGTCTGAGGTCCCATCGTAACTCAAACTGAGGGAGTTTGAAGTTTGGCGGGATGGGCTCCTGCATGATCTAGATGGAGAAGGGGGGTCGGTGCGCATATCGTCATTGTGGACTGGGGCAGTATGGCGTAGTTTCTCAATCCACCGGTTCATCTCTTGAAGCTTTTGATCGAGAATATCATTCCGATCATGGATCTTAAAAGGCAGCTAACTTGACGGGGGTAGAGATCTTCTGGGTGTAGAATCATGCTCGGAATAGGAGCTCTCTCCTTTTTATTTTTTCCTTCCAGGATTTACTGGCCGACTTGCCCAGGTGGACCTTCCTGGTGCCTGATTCCAGTGCTCCGGCGATAATCTTTCTGGTGGTGCCGGTGTCGGAGCTTGTTGCATGGCCTATACTGTTTCTTTGAGGCCTTTGACCTGCTATGGCAGTAGGTTGAACTGCTCTAGATCTACCACAGCCGCTGGTGGAGGTTGTGGTGCTGGCGATGGGGCTGGAGCAGGCTGATCTATTGTTTCTGGGTTGGATCTGGCGGCAGAGGCAGTGGATCGCCGAGAGAATTTTCCTCAGCGGCATCTCACTAGTGCAAAATAAAGATCAATTAAAAGGGAATGAAAGAAGATAGGAAGAAAAAAGGACCACTTTTGACTGAGTACTCCTTTTGGAACAAGGGCCCAACGCTCCTAGCGTCAATCCTATTGGTGCAAAAAACCGTCAGACGCTGGAGTTTGCTAGAGTTGGAGAAGATGGGCTCACTGACGAGACCTACAAGATGAAGTCTAAACCGGAGGTGGATGCTTCGGCAGGATCCTTCGACGGTCAAGTTAGTTTTCTAACCAACAAGAATGGAGTACATAGGATATTAGAATAGAGAGGAGAGCTTAGAGAGCAGAAGCATATTTGGAGGGTCCCTTATATAGATGGAGCGCATAATAGATTGATGGTGACAGCTGTAACTGAATGCTAGTAGGCCGATCGTGATATGTGGGGTTTGTTATGGAGAGTGGGTTGCCCTTTGTCGCGACTTGCCAGTCAGTTGGAGATCATTAGTTAGAGTTTGGATAGAGGATCAGATTCTTCTGAGCTTGGCAGTGTTTCATTCATGCTGAAACTATAGTTGAAGCTGAAGATCGGATTGCCTGAGCTTCGAAGGTCGGCCTTAGTAGTGATGGTGGTAGGTTCGCAACTGGGTTCTGAGTCCGAACTTTGAAGGAGCTATCTTTGATAGCTTCTAAGAGCTCGGCCGCCTTCAAGGTCGGCCGAGAACGTATGTAGGCATTCTAATTTGGCAGACTGGAGACCAGAGAGGGACAACTGGTTCTTCAATGAGGACTGCGGCTAGGCTCTCTCGAAGGAGTTCGACAGATATTCATAATTAACTTGAAGCTAGGTCAGAGTACTGAGGTTCACAGCTTGCAGAGCGGCTACTGTTTATTCCAGATTGAAGGTCGGGCTCATTCCATTGACGAGGTCCTTTTGTTGACTCAAGTTCGTTCAGTCGAGGTCCTTGGCGTAGAAACTTCAAGGCCTGCTATCTGTAGGGTAAGGTAGAGGAATTCGACTGCCTTCTGGGTCGGCCACCTGACGAGATCGGATGGTGTAGGAGATCCCATATCTGTGAGACGATTACTGTTTGTTCTGGATTGGGAATCGAAATCTATCAGATGGGAACCCTTTTCACTGTTCAAGTTCGTCCGGCCGAATTTCAGTATGTCTTTAGACAAGTTCTGCAGTTGTCGAGAGAAAGCTGAGAGGATCGTCGCTTAGAAGGTCGTTCGGTGGGCAAGGTTTGAAGGTCAACCTTCTAGAAATGGCTTGGGATAAAAAAGCAACTTGGTTGAAGTTCGGACTTGGCCGCCACAACTGCAGCCGATACTATATCAATGTCAAGCTTCCAGTTGGACTTCGATGGGAACCATTTTACCCCCAACAGCTAGTATCTGGAAATACACATAGAATTTTGTTCTCTCTTTTTTCTTTTGTAATCGGTCTTAGTGACCTTTGTAACAGCTTTATTTAATAAAATAATCTTCTTTTTAACTCATGACATTATTTTTCTTTATCATGTCATGATTCTGAGCTTGTCAAATTCTTTGCCATTACTTTGTATTTATAGCTGATTTTTTTTTGAAATGGCGATTGTCATCTGACCTTACTTGAATCTGTCCCCCTTGTTTATAAACAAGGGCCTTCTAACCTTATTTAAAAATGAGTTTAACCTCCTGTTTAAGAATCGAAGGCCTTCACCCTTGTTAGGACGAGGTTAACCTCTTGTTTAAAAACCACAGGCTTTCATCTTCATTAGGACAAGGTTAACCTTCTGTTTAAGAACCGGAGGCCTTCAACTTCGTTTAAAAATGAAGTTCGGCTTAATCATTTCTTGAGACAACTCAACTGCACAAAAGATAGGAGTGTTAAAATGAGAAATCTTTTATTAAAATGTGGCTACTGATAGTACATTCGTAAATTTTTAGAATTTCATGGTCGGGGTAGCGTGGCTCCTCCAAGCTTCTTTATGCGATAAGTCCCTGGTCGAATGATTTCTTCGACTTCATAAGGATTTTTCCAATTTGGAGCAAGCTTGCGTTGATTCTATGGTTGAGAAACTTCTGCTTGGCGTAGCATCAAGTCTCCGAGCCTAAAAGCTTTACTTTTGATCCTGGAGTTGTAATACCGAGCTACCTTCTGTCTGTAGGCTGCCATCCAAACTCGATCTCTTTCCTATTTTTCCTCTAATAAGTCAAGATTTGCTGTGAGATCCTATGAATTATTTTGTTCATTGAAGTTTTCAACTCATGCGGAAGGAAATCCAAGTTCAACTAGGATAACAGCTTTAGTTCCAAATGCTAGAGCAAATGGAGTTTCTCCAGTAGGCAACCTTTGAGTGGTTTTATGGGCCCAAATAATATGATAAAGCTCATTTGCCCATGTTCCTTTTGTTTGTTCAAGTCTTGCCTTTATTCCTTGTAGCAATGTCCGGTTGGTCTCCTCAACTTCACCATTTGCCTGGGAATGAGCCACGGATGTCAAGTGATGGAAAATATTTAAATCTTCACAGAATTCAGCAAATTTTGCTCCTATGAATTGGCATACATTATCAGTTATCAATATCCAAGGTAGACCAAATCTGCATATTATGGATTTCCAAACAAAATCTTTCACTTTAGCTTTAGTAATCTTCATCAGTGGTTCAGCTTCAATCCACTTAGTAAAGTAGTCTACTACTATCAAAAGGAACTTCCGTTGTCCAGATGCCATGGAAAATGGCCCAAGTATATCCATTCGCTATTATGCAAATGGTCAAGGGGTGCTTAAGGGTATAAGTAAAGATGCTAGTTGCCATTGGATATTAGCATTTCTCTGACATTGATTTCATTTTCTAACATAATCAACTGCCTCCTGGTGCATAGTCGGCTAATAGTACTGTTGCCGAAGTAACTTATAAGATAATGACCTGGCCCTAAGGTGATTTCCGTATATTCCTTCATGAACTTCCTTTAGTGCATAATCAGCTTTAGATGGTCGAAGGCATTTAAGGAGTGGCAAGAAATAAGATCTCTTAGATAATTTGTTTTCATATAAGATATAGCGAGATGCTTGGTTCCTCAACTTCCAGTCTTCTTTAGGATCTCTAAGGAGGACACCATCTTTAAGATATAAGACTAGTGGATCGATCCAGTTGGGGTCATGGTCCACTTGCATCACTATTAAGGGCTCCTCCATACTTGGTTGTTGAAGAGCTTCAAAGAAAACTTCTTTGGGCAAGTCATTCAGAGATAAAATAGCTAATTTAGACAAAAGATCTGCTCGAGAATTCTCTATTCTTGGAATTTGTTGGATGTCAAAATTGATAAAAACTAAAGTTAAGCCTCTTACTTTATCCAAATATTTTCTTATGTTTTCCTCCTGAGCTTCATAGCTTTCATTGACATGCCCAACCACCAATTGTGAATCACTGTAGACTTTTAAATGATCTATTCCTAGTTCCTTAGCTATTTTTAGTCCTGCAATTAGAACCTTATATTCTGCTTCATTATTAGTTGTGGGGAATTTGAAGCGCAGTGTATACTCGGCAATAACTACTTCCAGGCTAATGAGAATCAAGCTTGCGCCTGCCCTAGAGGCATTGGATGAGCCATCAACATGAAAAGTCCAAAAACCTTCGAGGAAATCAACTCTTTCTTTTGGGAAGTTCGACTGGAAATTAGAAACACTTACTTCTGTAGCTCAGGTTCGGCCGGATCTGGAGTAGTGCACTCAACTACAAAGTCTGCTAGTATCTGGGCTTTAATAGATGGCCAAGGTTGAATCTTTATTATCAAATTTAGTGAGCTCGATTGCCGATTTTGCTATTCTTCCTAAGATGTCAGGCCGATGAAAGACAGTTTTTATAGGTTAATCTGTGAAGTATCATTGTATGCCCTTGGAAGTAAGGTCAGAGTTTTCTAGTTGTAATCAACAAAGCATAAGTTAGCTTTTCCAATTTATCATACTTTGTTTCAGCATTTCTCAAGGTCCGACTTATGTAATAGATTGGCTGTTGAACTTTGTTCTCTTTTCTGATCAGGATAGCACCGATGGCCATCGGTGATACTGCCAAATATAAGAATAATTCTTCATTAGGCTCAGGTTTAGCAAGAAGGGGAGGTGAACTAAGGTAGCTTTTCAATTCTTCAAAGGCTTGTTGACATTTCGAAGTCCATTGAAAGTTTTTTGGTTGCTTAAGCACTTGAAAGAAAGGCATGCAACGTTCCACCAACCTCGAGACAAAATGGTTCAAAGCTGCAACTTTCCCCGTCAAGCGCTGAACTTCTTTTATCATTTTGGGAATGGTCATCTCTTGAATGGATCGGATCTTTTCTGAATTTGCCTCTATGCCACGTTTTAACACCATAAACCCCAGGAACTTTCCTGAGGTTAGTCCAAAAGCATATTTTGTTAGGTTCAACTTCATTTTATACTTTCAAAGAGTGTTAAATGTCTCTTCCAGATCTTTAATATGGTTTTTCGAGTATCTGCTTTTGATAAGCATATCGTCCACATAAACGTCTTTATTGCGGCCGATCTACTTTTTTAAAATTTTGTTTACCAGGCGCTAATAGGTTGCACCTGCATTTTTAAGACCAAATGGCATGATTCTGTAACAATAAAGACCATGGTCAGTAATAAAGATGGTTTTCTCCTCATCTTCAGGTGCTATCCGGATTTGATTATAATCAGAGAAGGCATCCATGAAGGTGAGGAGCTCATGACTCGAGGTTGTATCCACTAATTGATCAATACAAGATAGAGGGTAGCTATCCTTTGGGCAGGTCTTGTTCGAATTGGTAAAATCTATGCACATTCGCCACTTTCCATTTGTTTTCTTGAAAAGGACTACATTTGCAATCCAGTCCGGATAAGATACCTTTTGAATGAATTCAGCTTTAAGGAGTTTATCCACCTCATCTATTATTACTTTCTGACGTTCCGATGCAAAGCTTCATTTTTTTGTTTCACAGGTCGGCGTGTATAATCTACATTCAAACGGTGTTCCATCACCTCTACATCTATTCCTGACATATTTGCGAGAGTCCAAGTGAAAACATCTATATTCCTTTGTAAAACGATAATGAGCTGCCTTCTAATTTCTTCATCCAAATTTGAACTAATCTGATCTGTATGGTTTTTATTCCCATCATTCAAGGAGATCGTGACAAGATCATCAATAGGCTCTCCACGTTCTTCAATTAGCTCATCTTGAACATCCAGCCCATCCACTGGGCAGACCTTAGACTGTTTACTACCTTGTAAAGCAATTGTATGACAATGACGTGCCAGGGCTTGATAACTTTGGATCTCTTCGATCCCAAATTTTGTTGGGAACTTAACCTTTAAATAATATGTTGACACCACAGCTCGAAGTTCATTAAGTCCGGATCGCCTAAAAATAGCATTATAGGTGGAAGGAGCATTAAACCACTAAAAAATCGATATAAGCTTGGCATTGTTTTGGGTACCGATCTGCCACAAGGGGTAAGATGATTATTTCTTCAATTGGTACTGTGTCGCTAGTAAATTCCACTAGAGGAGAATTTAGTGGTCATATATGACTGTCAGATATAGATATTTTGGAGAAAGCATCGTAAAATAAGATATTGGCAAAACTTTCATTATCAACCAGAACATGGCGTACATCATAGTTGGCAATATTTAGATAAATTACAACCACGTTATCATGTGGAAATTGAACCCCTCGTGCATCTTCTTTAGTAAAAGTGATGGGTTCTTCAGTCTTCCGCCACTTCACCGGTTCGGCCGACCCAGTGGCTCCTTGCTGCCGCTGTTCTCCAACTATGGTGCCGATGATTCCAAGTGGGGGTCGGTCTTCTTCTGGTTCCTCCCTTCGAGGTTGCTCTAGTTGTGGAAGAGCTCTTGGCCGCTCTTCTCTTCTTTCGAGCCGATGTTGCAGGAATCGGTCCAGCCGACCTCGTCAAATTAGCTCTTCAACTTCATCTTGGAGCTGAATACATTCCTCAATATCGTGACCGTGGTCATGATAGTATAAACAATACTTGTTGGGGTTGCGCTTACTTGGATGAGATCGCATTCTTTCCGACCTCAGTAGATGTTCCTTGATCTCCATTAAAACTTGAGGATTTTGGATCATTCAAAGGGGCATAATTATTGAATCTTCTTGGAGGGGGGCTTCGCCACATTATTCTATCAGGGCTTTTTGGCCGACGAGCCCGAGGTGGGGTTTGAGTTTCATTTGCATTTAGGAGGAATTGCTGGATTCTTCCGCTAGACATTCCTTTGCGTCATCATCATCCCGCAATTTGAATGCCTTTTCAGCTCGGGCATAGCCCTCAGCTCAAGTTAATATGTCGGCGAAGTTTCGAGCATACTTCTCTAGTGAGAAGAGGAGATCATTCTTCAGAAGACCATCTTTCAAAGTGGCCATTGCAACAGACTAGTCCAAGTTTCGAACCTCCAAAACCACAGTATTAAAATGGTTGACATGGGCTGGGATGGATTTTCTCTCTTGTTGCTTAATGTTAATGAGGGAATTTGACCCTTGCCTTTGACGTCGACTGTTGAAAAAACTGAGCTGCAAACTGATGATGCAATTGATCAAAAGAGTAAATGGTATGCGGTTTTAGGCCTGGGTACCAATTTCGCGCTGCACCCTTTAGAGTTAATGGTAAATTTCGGCACGGAATTGCATCCGATGCACCATGTAGTAGCATCATAGTTCGAACGGCTTCTAGGTGATCGACTAGATCCGAGGTTCCCTCATAACTTTCAAATTGGGGAAGCTTGAAGTTCGGCGGAGCAGATTCTTGCATAATCTGGATGGTAAAAGGCGGATCGATGCAGATTTCGTTATTTCGGGTTGGGATTGAGTTACAGATCTCTTCAATCCGTCTGTTCATTTCTTGAAGTTTTCGATCGAGATCATCATCTCAATCGCGAATCTCAAAGCATGGTGACCTTGATGAGGGCAACGATTTTCTGGGAGTAGAATCATGTTCCGAGTAGAGACTCACAGCTCTCTGCTTTCCTCTTTCAGGACTTCCTGATTGGCTTCTCCAAGTGGGTCTCCCCTACTTCATATCGTGGTGTTCCAGCGATGGCTTTTCAGGTAGTGCTGATGCCGGAGCTTGTTGCATAGCCTGCATGGCCTCCATGAGGCTTCTCATTTGCTGCACTAGCAAGTTGAATTAACTTGCATCTACCATCGCTGCTAGTTGGGGAGGCTGTGGTGCGGGCGACGGTGCCGGAGCTGGACGATCGGCCGGTTCTAAATCTGGCTGAGAGGCGGTGGCGACAGATCGCCGAGAGGATACTCTTTTGGAGGGCATTTTGCTTGAATGGTGAAAATGATTGCTCGACTAGGTACTCCTTTTAGAACAAGGGCTTAATGACCCTTCCTCTGGTGCCAATCCTATTGATGCGGAAAATGGACCGTCGCCAGAGATTGCTGGAGTTGGTGTCCGAGATCTCTCCAATGAGACCTGCAAAATAGAGTCCCGGCCAAAGTTGGGTGGCTTTGGTGTGGATCCTCCGACGATCAAGTCAAAAACTTCATCAACAAGAATGGAATACATGAGTTAGATAATGAGAAGAGTACTTAGAGAAGAAAGCGTATTTGGAGGGTCTTATTTATAGATGGAGCTCGTAAATGATTGATGGTGACTGCCATAACTGAACGTCAGTAGGTTGCTCGGGCCATTCAAATTTTATTACGGAGAGTGGGCTGACGGTTCTTACCACTTGATTGGTTAGCTAATGTCTATTGAAGTTTGGACGGAGGTTAGATGCTTCTGAGTTTGACAGTAGGTTATTCGGTTCGAGACTATATCATGGAGTTTAGGATTGGATGGACCGAGCTTGATGATTGTTATTTGGATCAGGAGTGATGAGCTTGAGGATTGGATTTCTGATTTGGATTGTAATAGGACTGCTTACAACTGTTCTTAGAAGTTCGACTATCTTCAAGGTCGGCTCTTGATGGAGATTGGTATCTTGGATTGAAGTCGTATTGTAAAGTCTGAGGTTGGAAGGAATGAGCTGGGGGGTCAGCTACTTAAACTGGACTTATAATTGAGGCACTGAGTTTGGGCGAATTTGAGAGCCGAACTAGCACTGGGTTTCTTAATTGAAACTGCGACGAGGTTACTGTTATTGATTTAATGGAGTTCGGCCATACTCAAGGTCGAATCTGGCTGAAATCTAGTGTTGCAGAGTGATTGCTGCTTATCCTGAACTAAAGATCAGAATCAAACAAATACCGAGTCTCTTTACTGACTAAAGTTTGTCTGACTGAAGTTCGTGGCAAGGTCTTAGTAAAATCTGCTACTATGATGATGCTGTTATCAAGCCTCGGACAGGGTTGTATCTTGAACCCAGATGACATCTTCTAGGGATTGGTAAGATCCGACCTGCCTGGACTTTGGCAGGGCTATTTTTTCCCCTAACAGTATCCATACCTCTAGTATTCGATTAGTATCTATATTCATTTAAAATAAATATGGATATGAATTTTTGCATCCAACTAACATTCGTATTTGTATCTGTATGCATTAAACAAATAAATATGGATGTGAATATACTAGTATCCAATTTGCATCTGATCTGGTTTCATCACTAGACTGCACCCTATTTTCTCTCTCTCTCTCTAAGCCATGGCCTTATGGTTCTTGGTGTCAGCGGTTTCATCCTCCGCTACTTTGCCAATAATGGTTGCCAAATGTGGTTCTCTTGCCTTCTCTGATTTTGCAGCTGGCCCCTCCTTTGCATCTCTCATGCCTCAACCATTGCTCAAGCACCAACACTGCCTACCACCTTCCCCTACTGCTCCTCCAATGTGATATTGTTGAGTGTAGACCTTGTAAATCAGTAAGCAACGAAACTGCCCATATAAACAGCTCAATTATTTGTTTGTAAGAGTTGTCCATGTAATCTTTGTGGCCATCTATGGTCATTATTATTTATTTGCTGATTTCATAGGGATATTGGTGGGTATGACATTGATGGAAATTTTTGCAGCACGGAAAGCTTATTATACAAATAAAGTTCAGGGGAACAGAAGTTGTTTCATCGTCGAGATTTGTTGTTGTATCTTGGCTTTTTCACATTTTATGACGGTTTGTAAACTCATGCTTCTGATTGGGCCTATGGGGTTCTGGTCTTGCTTTCTCAAAGTTTCAAAGTTATGGTCAATATCAAAAGGAAAAAAAAAGAAGAAAAATTCATGTGGCCAATTGCTGAATTCAATCGAGGACATCTATGTTGCTTATTGAACTTCAACTGTAGAAAAGAAAAGTGCTACATTTAAGAATTCTGAATCTTTGAAAGCCTGGTGTGTTAAACACTTTGTTTTTCATCATTTTGAGTAGAACTTGCAAACATGTTGAACTTCGGCATTTCCTTCTCGTACTTTTGAGGTTATGTGTATACTTTATTTAACAGAATTTTTTCTTATTGTTCTGATGGTGTCAATTGTTTACTTATTAGGAGTAGTTTGAGTTGTCTGATGTTCAATTGTTACAATTTTTCACAATAGGGGCCTCTATGAAGAATTTGGCCCATTAAGGAAAAGCTACCTTTCATTTGAATCATTAAAAGCTCCAGAATGCCTCCAAGTTTCTCAAATTTCTAAAGAAAAGATTACCTTCAAGAAAGTACTTCCAAGAGGTTAAATTTATTATTCATGCACAAGTATTCCCTCTTCTGGCTAAAAAGATAAATGACAACGGACTTGGGCAATAATACCAAAAAGGCTTCTGGATGATACTAAATGCCAACATATTCAATAAATAGAATTCATAGCTTTGATCATTTTCGGCCAAAATTGGCAAACCGCTGAATCTGGACCAAAATCAGTTAGTTTCAATTGAAACCGATTGAATCGCAATTGAGTTTTGGTTGTCAGTTTCAAGTTTGTTCTGGGTGAAAGCAAATCCTGCTACCTATTCTTATAGAAGTACTTGAATGCTTTTAAAATGGGTTTGCATTTGTGTAATAAGAGGTTTTTTAGGATATAAGATTATATTTTGATCCATAGTTTTATTTTGCCAATGGTCCAACCAACCTGTATCCAAATGTAGGTTAATATTTGAATCCTACAGTATTTTCCTCCAAAGGAATGAGGTTTTATTCTTTGGATGCTAATCTGGATCCTATAATATCTTTATTCTGTGCGATAAAATATCCCCAACTATCTGAGTAGCCCTTAAACAGAATAATTATATGATCACAGAGGATAGAAAACTAAATAGAAGAAGGAAACTTAGAGAAGAAGAATAAAGGGTTGAGCCAAAATTACCCAATTGGATATGAGATATGTGAGTTGGTAGTTATCAAAAATGTGAGTAGTATTATATGAGATGTACTTCTGGCAGTATATTCTCCATATGTACACCTGTCATGTAACATAAGGACTTGCACAAGTAGTAGGAGATGCTTTGAATTATTTGTCTAGTAGGTAGATAATATCATGAAGAACTCTTTATATGGGTAAGCCAGTTTCAGTAACCTCATATTTTGGAAACATTTGGGAAGAAATCTTTTCTTCTATTTGCAGCATCATATGGGTCCATGCACCGCTGACATAGATTTTCTTTCACATTCTTCTAACATTATTTTTTTCTTGTTATATATATTAAACCCCAGCTGTAGCTCTTCATGGATATGGGTGCATTTTCTTTTGGCAACTTCATGTCAGCGGTAATATAACCAAGCAAGCTTTTTGTGGTTTCTGTTTGTTGGAAATTCGTAATTAAATGCCCTTGAAACTAGAAGACATTTTTTATTGTGTTGTTTATCTATGTAGGTTTTCTACATAGTCATGACTTCAAACCAGAATCTTATAAAACACACTCTGGAATCAGTTTTGTGATTCTTCTTCACTGTTATGGAGTAATCAAATGAGAATTCATTCAGGAGACCTGCAATGTGCTGATAAAGTAGTCAACCTTAAAATTTTTGCTTAAGTCTCACCATATGTTTAGTACTATTTCCTCTGGCAGGAATTTCTGTGATTGGGGATGTTACACCAAAAGAAGAGTCTCCATTTTTGCCTGTAAGGCTCAAGTATGTTTCCGCCATTACTTCCTTTTCTCTTCTGACAATTAGATCTTTTCCTAAGTGTTTTTCTTTCACGCATGATAGGGTTGAAGATGTAAGTGGAGAAACTGCAGCTGGCAGATCACCATCAAGCTTGGTAGCTGGTATTATTGGGACTTATCTTATTATAAGAATTCACTTATTATATTTTTTAAATTATTAACTTAATATAGGGTATATGCATGTAATGACTGTTGATGTGTTTTGCACCTGATATCATGGCAGTAATAGACAATCTAAGTCTGGTGGTGGTGTTTGTAACAACATGGATGATTGTCTGCAGGTGCAAGTAAGAAGGCTTCAAACATGGGACAACTCAAGGATGGTTCTGATGGAACTAAACTTGAAGGTTGGACATCAATTTAAGAGACCATGAAACATATAATTTTGCATTCAATTTTTGCATTAGCTCTTCCATGTAAAAGTACAGGATGTCCAGATCCCACAATCTAACTCTCCCATTTGATATTAAGTTTAATTTAGTTATTATTGCTAACATTCCAAGGTTTCTAAAAGCTGAAACTTTAAGCTCTAGATGATGTGGCATGATGCAGCTTGCCATTCCAGATACAGTGTCTTGCTTTGTTGCCATTCCATATACAATTGTTACATATTCTCTCTCACACACATATTGCCTAACATATATCACATGTATACATCTTCTAAAATTACTATTATGAACAACCAATCTTAGTTTTGTACTCTATGCTTTCATCTAATCTGATGACTAAATATTAATTAATTTAAATTGAGTGTCAATGCCCCTATGTTAAGTCTTTTGATGGAATAAGTATTAATCTCTTTGGGAAATTGTGGCACCCATGCCAAGTGTAAGGTACCTCTATCACCTACTCTCACCATTTTCTTGGCTTTACCTTGACCAATGAGAGGGTTTACATTAGCTACCATCAATTGGTGGCTACCAAAGGGTCCTGCACCGATGGTTGTACAAATTGGAACGATCAATTACTGAGACGGCTTGGCTTGTCTATCTAGTTCAACTGAATTTTTTCATAAATCTTTCTCCCTTTTCGATCCTCTCTCTTTCTCGATGCTTCTCTCCCTTTCTCTAGATCTCTCTCTCTCTCTCTCTCTTCCCCCCCTTCTCTCTCAATTCTCCTCCCAATCTCTCTTTAGGATGATACAATGCGATGATGTGACGATGTTGGCCAACTAGTGTTCTGTTTCATGACGATGATAGTGGTAGAGTCTCTCTCTTTCTCTCACCTCATGCTCTCCTTCTCCCTCTCCCCCCTCTCTCCAAATCTCTCGATCTTGATTCTCCTCTCCCTCTCCCCCATTTGATTATCCTCCTGACCTTTCTCTCCTAGATGATGATGGTGTGATGACTTGACGATGTTGGTGAGGGTTGGGGTTCTGTTCCTCAGTGACAAAACTGATATGCCTCTCTCTCTCTCTCTATTATATCTTCTAGCTCACCTTCCTCTTCCTCTCACTACCCCTAGTGGTGGTATGCCTCGACTTGGTATGGTACATATCAGTACTGTATTGAGCTGGTTGCTAGCCGTTATGACCTCTAGTGTCATTTGTCAAACCTTGCTTGCAATAATGCAAACTTTCATTTTATTATTAT
Organism: Cocos nucifera; assembly: GCA_006176705.1. Lineage (NCBI taxonomy): Eukaryota > Viridiplantae > Streptophyta > Magnoliopsida > Arecales > Arecaceae > Cocos > Cocos nucifera. Next base: position 98,842 of record QRFJ01004052.1, on the reverse strand, counting down.
CTTGACATTTAATAGAGATAGCAATAAGGATTTAAATCTTGGTACTAGATACTCATCCTAGTTTGTGGCCAGGTTGGTATGGTATTGGGACAAGCCTGAGTTGGTCATAAACAAATATTAAAACCAAGAATTCAATGAAAAATGAATTAAAATATTGATGTCTTGGGGCTTTAGAAGTTTTGGGCTTTAAATCAAGCTTGCTCATATTAGAACTAGCATCAATTGGAGAGTAGTAGTACTTTGCTTAGAAGACCCAGCTAGCTACATAGGAACAGCTTGGTAAATGAGGATTCATAAAGCCAATCACAAATGTTTGGGACAAGGCTTGATGTTTATGGTTATACTTATCTATCGTCCTTGCTTAGGAAAGATAAGCATGATAGTGTTGGGTCTGAGAAAATTTTGTAAAGAGTTGGCAAGAGGCTAGCACAAGTAGCATTCAGAGGGCTCATGTGAGACATGCATGGTCGTTTTCTCCTCATCTTCCCGCTTTCTACGTCAATCCAAGGTCCATTTTGAGCACGCCAACCCTCTAATAGAGACCATTCTAGTAAGCTAATGGTCTACCCACCAGATTAGTCTTATTTAACCCAAATATTGTTTCTTGTCAAAAGTTCCTATCCCCAACTAAAAATTTTTAATTTCCAGAAAAGCCTCCTTAAAGGACTTTGGATTGTTCTCAATCTTCCACACCAGATGCTTATATTCCAGACCTAACTGCTAACTCACAACTCACTCAGCAATTGCTATCTCCAGCATACTTCCTCCTTTTCTACACAAAACACTTGTAGACCAAAAGTATCTTTTTCCTGTTATTAGTATTTCCTCTAAAATGATTTAGATTATAAAAAACATGTGACTTTTTCCCTTTCCCTTTCTGTTTTAAATTTTGAACCAGATACAATCAGCATGATGCATTTTTACCATCTTGATAAGTTAATAGGAGAAAACAAACCATAACCAGAATATTGAGCCACAGCAATAAGAGAAAGTTGTGAGGTGTCAAAAGTGAAGGGTCTTCTACAATAAGCTATAATAGATGTAATTGCATTCATTGCATATGAAAATTTATACTTTTCATTAGTTGCTATCACAAATGCATTTATTTATCATTTTTTGTTGTTTCTTTGAGAGTTATTTCATTTTTATGCTCATCATTTCCGGAAGACCCTTCATTTTTTTATGCTGAAATATGGAATGCTGGGTGATATAGGTGCAGAATTTGCTGTATCCAGGACAAGAAATTGCTTTCCTCCCTATCAATTCAAAACATAATTTTCTCAATATCCAATCTGCTACTTTGTTTTTTTTTTTTCTTTTCTTTTTTCCTCCCAATCCTGGTCTTGCCTAGATCATTGTCTTCAACATCTATGAAAATTTGTTTTGAATTCTCAATGTCCTGGGATCATGTCCTTCCTGACAATCCTTCAACCTTATTTTAAGGATAGTTGGGGGGTGGGGGTTCTTAGCTTGCTTAGACCAAGTTGGTATCAGAGCTCCTCTTGTTTAAGGGATTTAGCTTTTGCTAAATCAGTACTGAAGATGGGGAAATACTTGTTTCCTTACCTCATTGTTAAATTGTTTGGCTTTGCTTGAAGATGGTTTCTATCCTATCTTCTTCGCTAGATGATAGATCCTCATCTTGAAGATAGATTCATTGTAGGAGTTGCTAGTATTTGTACCGAAGATGTTGCCAATCAAGGCACGACCTCGGTCAGTTGCGTGATCCTCTCCTCTAGTTGTGGAGATATCCCTTTGTTTCATTATCCATCGAGGAAGAATTAGCAGCGGTACTCACTTTTATCCTTCAATATACTGCAAATATGGATCGCCTTTCTCCTATTTGCTTGGACCACTTGCACATCTGGACCATGCACTAAGGCTCCCATAGTCGTGGGGAACTGACACTCTGATACCTACTCTCATAGATTTAGAGAAACTTGGCTTTGATACTAACTTACTCCCATAGATGTGGAGGAATGAGGCTCTAGTACCAACTTGATTCAATGGGATCAAGTTGGAATTCCACAAGGTAAAAGTATGGCTATTATACCAACTTGATCCAATTAGGGTGAAGGAAGATTTCCTTCAACTTGTCAACTTGAATCTCTCAAAAGAAAATCAGAAGAAGATGGAAGGATTGCGAAAATAGGACTTAAGTCCCCTTTTCTTTCATTAATTCTTCATACCTCATAAACTGAGGTTATAATCTTATAGAGGTCCTTCCTTTTCACAATTTGAGTAGGATTTCTCTTTCCATTTTTTAGAAGAACTTCCACCCTTGCACAATTGGGTCGGATTCTTCTTCCGAGTTCTAGTAGGACTAGCTCTTCAAAAAAAAGGATTAATATAAAAAATTATGAAAAAATACTGAAATTTTAGCAGAGGTAGATCTCAATTTATACATCAACTTTGCCTCCTATTACTCTACGTAATTCTTCACAACTTGGAAGATAAACTTGGGTCAAACTCTTTTCCAAAAAGAAAAATTTCATTTTGACCAACCTGTTTCAAGGCCTAGATGATGGAATTTTGGCTTGATTTAGCTTCTTACTGAGCTAGCCCAAAGTTGTAGATCTCGAAAAGATACACAATTTTAAAAAAGAAAGATCATCTTAATTGGGCATCGTATGACTAAATTATGGCCTCGTGAGGTTTGGCACATCATTTGACTTCCAGATATGGTTGATCTTGCTTTTGATCCCTATCCAGCTCTATCATTTGTGGCCAAAGTAGTCCATTTCGAGTTTGGTGATCTTCTTAGATATCCATAGAGACCAAAGTGATCCACATTGAGATTGGTGATTTTTCTAAATACCTATAGTGGTCAAAGTGATCTACATCGAGTCTAGTAATCCTTCTGGATTCTTGTAGTATCCAAAGTGATCTACATTGAGTCTGATGATTTTTTCTGAATATCCGTAGTGGCTAAAGTAATCCACATCGAGTTCGGGGATCTTCGTGAATATTGGTGGTGGTCGAAATGATCTACATTGAGTTTGGTGAACCTCTTAAATACATGTAGTAACCAAAGTGATTCATATTGAGTCTGATGATCCATCTGGATGATTATGTGTGGACTTGTTTTTGAACATCACTATGCTGCTTGTGGATGTGGCAATTTATTGAAGTGGGTAGCACTTAAAAAATTGTTGAATGTTAAGCACTATTCTAATTATTATTATGATGCTTAAATTGTTAAGCACTATTCTAATTATTATTATAATGCTTAAATTGTCCTCTATATTCTGCATCTATAATTTGGAAGTTTTTGTTGTTAATAATTCTTCACTTGCAGATTCTCACATGGATAGAAGTGTTGGGGTCAAAAAACCTAAATATTCAGGAGAAGGGCCTTCCATGACTGAGTTAAGTGGCTTTAATCCCAAGAGGCAGGAATTTGATCCTGAATATGACAATGATGCTGAGCAGTCTCTGGCGGAAATGGAGTTCAAGGAAAATGACTCTGAAACTGATCGTGAACTGAAGCTGCGCGTATTGCGTATTTATTTGTCAAGGTGTGTTCTTAGTGTGCCATTGTCTCATACATATAACTTGTATTATTTTCAGCAGGTAAAGCTTTTACCCAGCACAGATGTATGTTTGCGGGTATGCTAACAGAACTGTGTGCCTACAATGTGGTTTTAGTGCAATAGTAAGTTGATCATTTGGTTCTGCTGCTGCATAGCAAATGGTGAAGCACGTGGCCTTTTAGCACTTACATGGTTGCACTGCCTGCTGATAGACTATAGGAGTGACCTTTTGCATATTAGTTGTAGACTACGCATCAACTTTCAAGTCTTTGCATGCTAGCTCATGCTGGCTGGCATGTACCTTGTGACATTAGTGGTAGCACCCAGCATAGTCCAGCATGACACTAAATCTGTTTTTTATATTTTTTAACTAAAAAGGTTCTTCTAAGTAATTTTTTTAAATATTAAATCTGATTGTTTCCCAGCACAAATTATGATCAGTATATCTGACCTACATTTTGTCAACCATATTTAGTTAATTGCTATTTTGGACACCTTATGCTTAATCAAGTACAAAATGTTCGCAAGGTCTGAAACATTAAACAAAGTATCCCAAGTCAAAGCATGAAGAAGACCTTGCCCTTTTGGCATTGGACAAGAACCACCAGTGAAATTATGTCAAAAATGACAAATATAGAGAACTTAGCAAACTGACAGATCTTTTGGAATCCTTTCAATAGAAACTTTCTACTAACCAACCTTCTTTTTACCGTATGTTCGCTACAAATTGTTATAATGTGTTATATTATCTTGAAGCAATATGTTGAAACATGTACGTTCCTGGGATTACAGAATTAGCTGCCAATCTGATATCTATGCAATTTGTATGTTATCTGATGCTGGTTATTGCATTTCATAATTTGTATACTATTTGTAGCAGTGTGTGGTCTCATTGTAATTAAATTTCAGCACCCAGAATGTGCAATTCCCTTAATAACCACTTTAGTTCATATAAATATTATGCCTGCTGCTTCAAAACATCAATATGGTTTGTTTATGCTTGTGCAATATATTTTCTTTATAGTATATTTTGGTAATATTTGACCAACTTAAAATCATCATTCATGATAGTTGTGGAATATAAGAACTTTAACATGAACTTTTCATTACTTACATGTTTGAAATTTCTTGCTAGGCTTGATGAAAGGAAACGGAGAAAGGATTTTATATTAGAAAGGAATTTACTTTATCCTAATCCACTGGAGAAGGAACTCTCAAGTGAAGACAGAGAAATATATAATCATTACAAGGTTTTCATGCGTTTTCTCTCTCAAGAAGATCATGAGGCCCTAGTTAGGAGTGTCATTGATGAACGTAAAATTCAAAGAAGAATTCAAGAGCTTCAGGTGCGATTGGATTCGGGAAAATTCTTATTAACTGCTGCTTATTGGCAACCTGTTACTTGGTTGTTTCTTTTTCACTTTTTAAATGTTCAAAAACTTTCTTAACTGGTATACTGAGAAGCAATGCCTAGTGTTTGTGTTATTTCTTGATTCAACAACTATTATTCACAAACAATAATTTTTTCTAATTGAGATACATTTCGATGCCCTTGCCTTACTAAATTCTTTCTTTCAAGTGATGAATTGGACAGCTACAAGTGTACAAGTGCATGCCATTCTCATTATGATAATAATAACTGATAAAAGTACTATATACATAAATTAAAAATCTGTTATATATTCAAATTGATGTGTTAAGGAGTAACATACTAATGATCAGAAACATTCTATAATTGTAAGTAGGTGTTCTTTGAATTTTCATTAAATGAATCATCACTTCTTTAAATATTATTATAGTATGATCAATATATACAATTGAAGGAAGTATGTTATTATTTTTCAAGTTTTATAGGAATTGATTTTCCAAAAATGAGACCTTGTGTATACACATATATGTGCTTAAGCTTTAAGAGATTTTGAAGATTCTTTTGCTTAAACAGTATATAAGGGAGGTTTTTTATCTAGGAGATGTTGGTATTAGTCTCTCAGATAAATGGAGAGAAGATCTCTACTTAAATTAAGCAAACTCTTGAATCGATGTTCACTGAATCCATAAAGTTCAAGAGCATCGAAGTGCCAGTCAATGGTTAATGTGTGACAATGCACAGGAAACTCGTCCATGCTATGCACTAAAAAACTGTCCATTTAATACTCCATTTTTAGGTCATCACACTCAAAGCACATGCTTTATGCTATTTTCAAGAATGGAACGTGGTACTTAGACATGTTAACAGATGTCCCTAGGCATTTTTAAGATGGATATTTTCATTATTGATAATGTGTTTAGCATCCATTTATGGTGCAACCACAGCTAATTAAACTTTTGGTTTTCATTTTTTTCCTAAAATTGCTTGTACAAAATTTTCGTTGATCCCTGCATCTGAAAAAGAGGTCCACCTTTGTGTTGTGTTCATTCGTTGTGTCATGATGAAGATTAGGTTGTTGAAAAAGTGAATTTTTGTTAGCAACTCGAGTTTTCCTCGACATTTGGCTTAATGAGAGCTTGCTAACTAGTTAATACGATGAGCTTGAGCATTGCCTAGGTTAAATTCATGTACGCCTTGACTAAGGTTAAAATCTAAGTAATTAATGAGTTGACATAATAATATATGCCTTTGCGATTGTTACATATCAAGTTTTGCACACCCGTGCTGACTGGCTTGCCAATCATGCTGATCAATCTGTGTGTGAGGAAGAAGCACCACTTTGCACATGCAAAGGAGACAGAAAGTCGTCAGAGCTGATCTAGTTAGGGACCCTCCGATGCTTGAGTCAGGAATGGGCTTTGGGAAATAGGAGAGGAGCATAAGACCTAGAATAAAGAGAGTATTGTATTAAGTGTTGGTGCATCAAGCCCTTTTTATAGATGAGTTGTCTGGTCTCACCAATGTTGGACTCTTGAGTTTGGTCTCCTGGCTTAGGAAGATTGGTCCACCAAAAGAATGCTCTCTCTTTTCCGTCGGTGCCACATGTTAGCTCGTGATTGGTAGGATGGATTCGGGCCACATCAGTATCTAAGGTTTTAAATACTAGTACCAAATCTTGTATCATTTTTTTCATTGGAATGGTACAATATCAGAGTAGTATTAGTATAGTACAAATAGTCAGATACTAACAGTACACACCGAAACTAAAATATCATAATAATGAAAAATCATTGTTACCAACCTATACATTATGGTACTGTTGGTATGCACCATCATGGACCAGTACACATCGGTCCAAATGGTTTTAGTGCCCTAGCACCTATATTGTTGTCGGTTTTGTTTTGGAATGCTACATGCCGATGGTATCATTCCATTTTGGCAGTTTTTGAATCCATGCATATGTGTATGTGAATATGTGTGCATACATGTAAGGATGCATGCACAAATATACGTGCATATAAACATATACAAAATGTTTACATATATGTATGCATGTGTTTATGCACTCTTTCTATTACTTGGATTCTTGAGTTGCAACTCTTGTTGAGCCCCTTGAACAAGTTTGTGGAAAACTTAATATCTAGGAATTAAATCAGCAACCAAGAATTTAGCTATGTTTTAAAGGAAACTGAGCTTGAGCTAGGTTTAGCTTCCTCAAACTTGGGTTGTTTACACCCCTAAAAAAATGGTTACAATTTAATTTCTTGTTGATGATCAGTGTTCAAAATCATCAAAATTTGATAAAAATGTGACTTATATTAAGAGACAACTGTGACTTGCTCATATTAAGAGATGTAGGGTATCATAAAAAATTAGGAAATCAAATCCCATGACTATAGTGTAAACCTCCAAACAAATTTTGTCATGGCATTTAAAACAATTAGGTTATTCTTAGTAAGGTGACAATAGATAGAGATAGCCCAGCCAATGTTTGGGAGAAAAAGCAAATATGGAAGTAGAGAGAAATTAAGAAGTTATTTAATGATTCACATAATTGGGATATGTTATGCCCTTAAAAGAGGTATAAACTAGGCCCATCTATAAAGTATGAGAGAAAAATAGGAATTTTGATGCCGTAATGAACCTAATCCTGTATGGACATGACCTTGACCTTGGTATATATTTTTTGGAAGATGTGCAGCCTAGGGTATATATTTGAGAATTGAGGTCTTTTGCTGTCTTAATAAATTAGCAGTCACGACACACCTCTTTAACTATTGTTCTATTATAATTGGCCAGGATTCTAAGAAAATGATAGACAAACAATTAGGTTCGTATATTTGGTCAAACTAAGAAGGGGTGATGGGGGTGGGGAAGGATCTCCTATAGATTCAGGTGATTACTATCGAGATTTGGGAGATAAGCATGAGATTATTTTTGGCAACATAAGAAAAGGAAGCATCACTATTTTAAAATGCATTCTCCTGACAGCACTGCATAACCTATTTGCAGCTACTAGATGCAATTGGGCCATGGGCTAAAAAGATGGTTCTCTTAGCATCTTGTGGATACATAAATGGTAGGATAAGCATTTGCAACTGCATGTGCAGCCTACCTATCATTGTGTGACTGCATACTTGGCTCTCCTTAGCATTGTCAACCAAATATGAGGCCACTCTTATGTAGGTCCATAAGATTGAGGCATGCTGAAGCTAATGGTTGGGTTGGATGTGGATTTCTAGCAGGTAAGGTACGTGTATATTGGCAATGTAGTTGTTAATATAGTTAATATATCCATAACCAACCCAATTGTTAGTCCAAGGTGTCAGCCTAACAAGTTGGTAGAGTCTTTGGTAGTGGTAGAGTCTTTGGTAGTTTTTCTAAGTGACCTAGGACTGATCATGCTTTTCACCTAGGTTTGGGGGGGTTAGGGGTTATAGGGAGAGGGCTACTCCATATCATATGGCCTCTTGCCCAGGGGCTCTTCTATTAGAAAGGCAAATATTAACAATATGATATCTTTATGCTGTAATTATTGCTACTAAGAACCAAATGCTAGAATTGCTTGATGTTATTGTTATCAATATTATTATTATTATATGAAAAATAATACTATTATCCTTATATGTTATCCATTTTATTTATATTTAAGACTCTAACTACATATTCGCCTGCCTAAGCTTGCATGTATAGTTAATATTTTCAGTTATTTAAATAAATAAAATATATTGAAAAAAGCAATATCTTTTACTAATAAAAGCATTATCAATCATAATAATATCTCATAATGATTTAGGAGTTTTTCCTCAAAAAATAATGATCTAGGAGGATCACCAAACCATCATCAATTAATTTGGTTGCTTCAGATAGGTTTGTTTGGGGTTTGAGAGCAATCATTAGGGACCAATTACGAAGAATAACTTTTTTTTCTTTTTGATCAAACAGATTGCTTATATCCGTTTGGTATGAATACATCTAGACAAATCAGATAGTAAAATATCTCAAAGTGGAAGCGGTGTAGAAGCCTGATCCACCTATAGCATGTCAGTAGAGTGATTTGCCACATAGGAAACCATGCAATCCGCTGCTTGATTCACTTTGAAGTAAATATATGAGGCATGGAAAGGGACACATTGTAGATAACCTCCATATATGCTCTAGAAGGGGATGACTTTCTATTTGCCAATCTAGTCTTGCAACCCATCCAAGCACTCCCACCGAATCATCTTCAAGAAAAATTTGTCTAGCCTTTAGAGAAAGTTTGGCATATCTAAGGCCTTCCCAAGCTCCTCTCAATTCAGCCACTGGAATAGTAATATCAAACAACTAGCATAACTTTTGAAGTCCAAATTTTGTTATATGACATATTTTGGCATCCTAGGTGCCAAAACAATGTTCTTATAGAGTACTCCATCTGTGTGACTACCTATAAAGGGCTTGTCACATGCTGCTAATGTTGCGGCCCAGTGACATTTAGGGCTTGAAACATTGTGGTCATGGTGATATCTACTTTTTGGGTAATACTTCAACTGAGCATAACTTCCACTTTGGGAGGAACTAAGCAACACGACAAAACTCGAAAGTGATCTACAAGTCGGGATTTAACTCTTGGGGAATGTTACTCTTATATAATTTCCTTACTATTTAGGAAAACTTTCACATATTTTAACTAGAAGAGGATTTTATCTGGATTTGGAAAATAGAGCTTATTGTTATAAATAAAGGTTTTGTGTATCAGTTTATCAGCACTTGATGAAAGAAAAAAAGGGATCAAAACCCTACTTTCAAAATTCCTTTTATTTTTCTATTATTTTCTGTGTGTTTTAAGTTGAGTGGATTGATGGAATTTTGATTGGATCACACAATTAGCACCTATTACTTTATGCTTAATGCAACAATTCTAGCATAGCTTACATATTTCCCCATTGGCATGGCCTGCATATGAGTGGGCCACATAAATGGTCGCACAATACCAAAGGAGCTTTATGGACGATCCCACAATGGTAAGTAGGCCACAAATACAGCTGTATAATGCTAATCTCACCACATATTTATTTGCTCAGTGCTAACTGAACGATCTATTCAGCCTATATGTGGCTGCTGTATGTAATGGTTGTATATAGACAATGCCATGTGGTCAAGGGACTGTATATGCGTATATGAGCTGCCTTATGGCCTCTTGCACTGCATTTTGAAACACTGATATCAGGAATAGATGAAAAAGATCATAACTATATTTTGTGGCTTATGATTAGCTGCTAATGAGACAAAATGGGAGAGATGGAAGAGAGCTGAAGGGTGGATTTGATACCAAGCAAGCACATGCTGAGTTGGAGAGATCATATGAGGGCATTATTAGGAGAGAAGTGATGGTGCTCTATATATTTGCAAAAACCTGCAAGGAAACAATAGGTTGTCTTTTAAACTTTGCTAGGCAAAAACAAATTGAAATTTGGAAGAAAATTTGACAAAATCTTTAAGAATAAAACTCAAACTCTCATTTTGTAATATCGTATGGATATGTTTATCTACCTACAGACTAGTTTGTCTATTATTTACTTGGTTTATATTGATCAACATCGTTAAAAGTACTTGAATAGGGCATATGCACACTGCACCATGTGCATAGCATGGTGGAAACAGTCTATGTATATGCAGTGTATTATTATTCTCATTATGTGGTTCATTATTCACATGCAGTTGAATAAACTGACAAGCTCTCACACTGACATACTGCTTGATTCTTCTGATAAATTAAAGAACATCGTTGATCATTTATTAATTTAATTATGCCTAATCATTTTTTTTACCAGTACATGCTGATATGATGTTCTTAAGTTATCCTATTTTAGAAGATATATTTCATATATTTTAAGGACTTTCAAACTTACCATTTAGTGGAAGATCCAGCCTGGTGTTGATTATGCTAAATTGCATGCTGGGGTGCTATTTTGCTCAAAATGCCTGATAAATCTCTTTTTTCTTTTTTCTTTTGATGGAAAACATGCGTGATAAATCTTACTACAAAAATTCTACTTAAACATAGGTCCACTCAAACAATAGGACTTTGCTTACTGACGTGAGCATCTTTTACCTACTTAACAAGTTCAAGAACTTCTCCTTGTTAGATCACATTGGCCAAGTGAATGCTATCTGCTCATTAGCATGACCTATAATCATATTGTCTTCCATCTTAATTCTTTTTATCTCTAATTTTCAGGAATGTCGGGCTGCTGGATGTCGTACACTTGCTGAAGCAAAAGCATACACTGAGCAGAAGCAAAAAAGGGAATTAGAAGCAAGTGCGCAAAAAGCCAAGGAAGGTAACCAGGTTGGTGCAAGTACTAAAGCAATGCAGAAGGCAACCCAACCTATAAACAGAGAAAAAGGTGAATCTGATGGGAGCCCACAAAACACCATTGATAGCCACAAAATAAAAGGTGGACCTGGGTTAGATTCTGGTAGTAAGGATTCACCCTCTACAACTATGGGACTGGCTGCTGCAAAATCGGTCGTTGATTGGGATATTACAGGACTTCCTGGTGCAGAATTACTAAGTGAAAATGTAAGTGCCCCTGGTACACTCGTCTCTTGGCGATAGCTTATATCTTGTTTTTTGAAGCATGAATGCTTACAAAGCATTGTAGAATACTTTTGTATTTTTATCAGTTGAACTATAATGCTTTTGTGGCTAAAATTTTTTTTTTTCCAGTCACTGTGGTAGCACAGTCCAAGTTGAGAGAATGGAGTGTAGTGTGAGTTTAGAAACTCTTGTAATGTTGTGGGTAGTCAAATTTTGGAATGGAAGACTAGCAGTTTTTCTTTTTTTTCATTTTTTTTTTCCCAAGCTTCTAAAACTGAAGTTGGACTGCAGTTGATGTGCTAGGAATATAGAATTATTGCTTGTAAATGAGCCCTTAAGATTGGTCTCATTCAGGATGTTACGTATACAAGTAATTATGTAGTTTTGTCATTGTTTCTACCATGAAACAACTTAAGACAATCAATTTTATAATTATTACCTATTTCCTAACTCAAATTATCTCCCTCAGTTGATGCGCTAGGGATATAGAATTATTGTTTGCAATGAGCCCTTAAGATTTGTTTCTTTCAAAATGTAATGTATACAAGTAATTATGTAGTTCTGTCATTGTTTCTACCATGAAACAACTTAAGACCATCAATTTTTTAAATATTACCCACTGCTAACTCATAACATCTTCCTTTTCTAGTAATAATTTCATCTTTTTCTAGGAGTACTAAAAGTTTGTGTTGAAACTTTTTATTGACATTACTTTTTTGTGTTCTCAGGAGCAACATCTTTGCCGTCAGAATAGATTGCTGCCAAGTCACTATCTTAAAATGCAGGAGAAGTTGGTGGAGGAGATCTTCAAGGGTACTGTTGTCAAGAAATCTGATGCCCATGGCATGTTCAAGGTCGACCCTGTCAAAGTGGACAAAGTTTATGATATCGTAATGAAGAAGTTGGGCCAACATGAGGAGTCTGCAGTTGTTTAGTTTACTTTTTAGTTGACTGATTTTAAACTCCACCTCTTCTCCCTTTGCTCACATTTGTGCGAGTGTTTGACTCTCTGGATAAGTTCCCATCAAAATACCATGTCGAAAACATCTGTATCCATTGTCATTTAAGCTTTATCTGCCAATTTTATATTTCTGTTAAGATAACCTTGCATGGTTTAGCAACAATCCGCCTCGTTACAGAGAATTATTCTAATTGTGTAGGTGTGAAAGGCGGTTTTGTTTGCATGTATTTTTAAGACCCTTCATGACCATTTCTTTGATAACCAATTTTCCCTAATCAGAAATTTAATATTACTAAAAAAAGGTAAAATGTGAAAAAAAGAGAGTGGTGGAATCGAGTCAAGGTACGCTCAGAAAAAGAGGGGGAAAAAATCCGAAAGAGAAGCAGCAAAAGACCACATTATTATACTGCAAATTTTTTATTTTATTTTAGTCAAGGCTAGCATCCTTTCACTAATATATAGATCATCGTCTCTTAAGTTGATCTTTTTATGCCAAACATAAAGTCCGAAAAATATTTCAAGGTTTAAAATACTAAAGAAAAAGATTACTCATAATTTGTTAACTAATTATAGTTAGATAACTCAGTTCATGCTAGAGCAACAATTCTAGAAAACAAGCACTGATTCATTACATAGTGAAAAAACAAGTAATGACCCATACGCTCTGTAAGATGAGATAATTCTCTTTAAGATTATTTGCTCTGGAGTTATGAATGTATCATTTTTATTTTAATTTTTTGTTAGAAGACTATAACTTCATTAAGACAAACAAGCAACCTGCAAAATATATGCACAAAATATAGACCAAAATAATGACGAGAAGATACAAAGGATGAAGACCCTATCATCTGATACGAACATAACCATTGTTGCATAATTTCGACCTATGCCAGAATGGCTAGAGTTGGTGGTGCTGAATGTCCCTGCGATGAGATTTGCAAAAAAAAGTTATGATCGGAGGTAGCTCTAGTAGGGAACTTTCGATGATCAAGTTAGACTTCTATTCAATGAAAATGGAACACGCAAGAGGATAGAATTTTCTTTCCCAAGGGTCCCGTTAAGACATCTATTTATAGATAGGGGTTGGAGCTGTTTGTGGGGCATAATTCATAGGTGGTCTTAACTTGGGCGGGCATGACGTGCAATGTTTGTGGCCGAAATCCTTGGGATTGGGCAGTTAAACTTGTCTTATTTGAATTGTAGCCAGTTGTTGCAAGGTAGTTATGTTAATTTGAAAATAGGACATAGAAATCTCAAAATAAGTTAGATTTCACTGAGTTTAAGAGGGCAGGGAGTTGAGTCTGGTTATCAACAAAGTTAGCACTAGGAGGGGATCGATAACTGTAGAATTCATAGAAGGGAGTCACCGCATGGTAGGATCAGATAGAACCGAACTCAGGTTGGCTTGGAGACCATCCGTGGTGAGATCAGGCTCTTCCGAACTTGGATTGCACTGAACCCAAAGAAAGTTTGGAGGCGGGTTCGGTGGGCTTTGGACTTAGATTGTGCCAAACCCAAAAGAAGGGCAGGTTCGATGGGCTGTGGGATCAGACACACACGAATCCAAAGGGAGGAAGGCCACAGGTGGTGAGGTCGGTTAGCACCGAACCTGGAGGATGCCAAACTTGCAGGGAGCTGAACTTGGATAGAGCTGGAGTTGGGTTCGATGGGCTGCGATCTCATCAAGCTAGGATCGGTAATTGCTGAACTCGGATGGAGCTGAACTTGGGTGGAGTTGAACCTGGATGGACCTAGAGTGGGGTTCGGCGGACTATGATCTCACCAAGCTAGGATCGGTAGTAGCCGAACTCGGATGGAGCTGAACTTGGGTGGAGCTAAAGTAGAGTTCGGTGAACTACGATTTTACTAAGCTGGGATCGGTAGTAGCCAAACTTAGAAGAAACCAATCACAATGAGATCAAATAGATATGAACTCAGAATGGAGATTGAATGGGGCTCGATGGCCGCTGATTCCAGTAATAGAATTGGGCAATCAATTGAGAGAATCAAGATTAGATTTTGCCAAACTCACCAATAGGGTTCGGTAGCTAGCAGACTCGGTGGGAGAAAAGATTAGATTCATGATACAGTAGGGGTCAGTGACATTTGATATGGCCATGTCTCCAACGGAGATGTTTTACCCCCAACATATGTCCTTACTTTCAAGTTTGGATCACAGGTTGTACGGAGCATATAGTTCGAACACCTAGGACAGCGCTGATGTTCAACAGTGGGCACCTTTTTGGAAATGATGAAAAAATTTGATTCGTCTAGTTCTTCAGATCTGATTTGGGTAATCCTATTACCCTGTTGATGATCCTGTTTGCAGCGGAAGGTTCTGGATCTAGCCACGCAAGCGCCTGGCCTCTACCGGTATCCACTCGGGCTGGATCTGGAGATCCTCTTCTTCTCTATCACATCTCCAAAAATTAGATCTGGATCTGATCTGGAGGATCTTCAAAACTCCTTTTGAAGATCAGCAGTCGTCCTTTGCAGCAGTGCAGCCTTCTTGCTTTTGATCGCCTTTCTTTGATCTGGATCGCACCAACCAAGCTCCAAAACTATTTTGGACGTGGAGAGGAGAGGGAGAAGAAGCTTTGGCATGGAGGAGGAGAGGAGAAAAAGCCTTGGGCATGGGGAATTCTGATTCTCATCTTAATCTTGAGTTGGGCACAGGGTCTTATTTATAGACTGACTGTGATCCAACTCCTCTTCTTCCCAACCAATCACAACCCTTTGTGAAATCAGATCTAAATCTGATTGGTGGGAATAGAGTCCCCTGGATTCCTCCTTAGAGGGCGCCTAAGACCAGTCAAAGTTGGTTCTTAGAAGAACTCTAATTGGAATCCAAAAGGAGATGGAGTCCTTGTCCAACAAGGACTCCTAGGCGCCTCCAACTTGGGCACACGCCTAGGGTGGCGTGCGCCCTCCTCCTTGCCAGGTTCTGGTAGGGGGACAGGCCCCCACCAGCTCTCCAATAGGTGCATGACATGTGGTCAAAAGTCAAAGTGTCAATGGTCAACGTTTGACCAGTCAAAGGTAGACTTTTGACCAAAGTCAAAGAACAAGAAATGGCAGGTGACCAAAAATGGCAGGTAATGTCTTACAAAATAAGACAACCTTTTTCTGACTTGGACAACCTCCAGTCAGACCATATGAAGGCCTCTGATTGAGCACAAACTCCTTTGGCTCAGACAGGACAACTTATTTATGATAGTAAAAGAAGAACGTTAGGTTCAATCGAGTGCTAGCACGATTTCCTTGAACCTAATTGAATCTCATTCAGATCAATTGAACTAGATCAGTTCAATTGATGATCACCAGATTCAAACCCTTGTTTGTGTGACCCAGTTAGGTTCAGTTCTGTATGGTAATGGGATATGTCATGATCTCTATCATCGACATCATCGAAACTCCTTTCGATGGATCAGAACTCTTCTGATTCGAACAGCTAGAATGATCGATCATCTAAATCATTCTAATTGCTCCCAAAATCCACCAGTGACACCTAGCAGTATATGGTGGCAACCCATCAGAGCTGAATGCGAACCTCTTGGTGCAGCTACCTGTGTGATTAAGTTCTTCTATCTTGAGCCCCGATCAGATTAGGGTTAAGGTAAACTCGTCAAACCCTAGTCTTCTGTCATATGATGTAATCATTCGATTCGAGTCCAATGTGAAAATCTAAATAGAAACTCTTTCTATTATTTCACTCTGCCATGGCCATGGACTTCTGGACTTGATTCTCATGATCATCATAGGGCTGCTCCTCTACCACCGAGGTAGATAGATTCCATCTTGATGCCATCCAGTTCCTACAATGAACATGCTATAGCCAACATACACCTCAGGGTTCCATATGGCTAGGAGACCGAGTAATGGTGTAGTCAAACTATAACACCCTCAAGGTGAACTGCCGATGCACCTCAGGTCAAAGAACCAGACACACTACTGCAGCATCGAGTCAGTCATTGACGAGAAGGTAGACTCCCTAATGACTACTCGAGGTGGTCACGCTCAGTGCCCTCGTTCTCTAACGAGTACCTGTACTCTCGCTCCGGTGTCTCCACACCGTAGACTCAAGACTCATCTACTAAAGAGAAGCGATTGTACACCAACCTTCCGGATCAATCACCATCCTCGTGATGATCCTATGGTCGGGAGCATTTTATGAGTTAATAATGATTATTCATGTCTTAAATTTTCAACTCTTGAAAATATGAATTATCATTACCATTAACTCAAAGGATGTATCACAGACACTAAATACACATATGTGATAGAAAATAACCCATTTTATTGATATTAGTCAAAATTATAATTTTGCCCCTAGAAGTGTATTACAAGTGTCAGCCAATTCTGGCTTCTAGGGCACATATATCTAACAATCTCCCACTTGTCCTAAAGCCAATTGGCTACAAGTCTAAGTCCCATCTTCTCAAGGTGGGCTTCGATCTTCTGCTGGCCCAACGGCTTTGTAAGTGGGTCTGCCACATTATCTGTGGAGTTGACTCTCTTGACCTCGACGTAACCCTTCTCGAGGTAATCGCGGATGAGGTGGTATCGCCGCTCAATATGCTTGGATTTCTGGTGAGACCTCGGCTCCTTAGCAAGGGCTATGGCGCCATTGTTGTCGCAGTATAGAGGAATGGCATCTGATGGCATTACTCCAATTTCTGCAGCAAACTTCTTGTACCAGAATGCTTCCTTCGCAGCCTCTGATGCAGCGATATATTCTGCTTCCATGGTGGAATCTGCTATCACCGTTTGCTTGGAACTCTTCCAGCTGACAGCACCACCATTGCACACAAACAGACTCCCAGATGTCGACTTTCGATCATCTATATCGGACATGAAATCCGAGTCTGTGTATCCCTGGACTTGGAGTTCTCCGTTACCAAAGACCAACATCATATCCTTAGTTCTTCTCAAGTACTTAAGGATACATTTCACAGAAGTCCAGTGTTCTTCACCTGGATTTGACTGATATCTGCTTGTGACACTCACAGCATGGGCTATATCAGGTCGTGTACATAGCATGGCATACATGAGGCTCCCTATTGCAGAAGCATAAGGGATCTTGCTCATGCGTTCTATTTCCTCAGGTGTGCTAGGGCACATCTTCTTGGAAAGATGAATACCATGTCTGAAGGGTATTAATCCCCTCTTAGAGTTTTCCATACTAAACCTCTTTAGTACTTTCCTCTATGTACATCTTCTGTGAAAGTCCTAGCATCCTATTCGGTCTATCCCTATAGACCTTAATTCCTAGAATAAAGGATGCTTCACCTAGGTCTTTCATGGAGAATTCCTTGGACAACCATATTTTGACTGTTGTCAACATGGAAATATCATTCCCAATAAGGAGGATGTCATCCACGTACAATACGAGGAAGACAACAGCGCTCCCACTGACCTTTTTGAAAACACATGGTTCCTCTTCATTTTTGATGAAACCAAACTTTTTTGATCACATCATTGAAACGAGTGTTCCAGCTCCGAGATGCTTGCTTAAGTCCATATATGGACCTTTGCAGCTTGCAAACCTTGTGATCAGTATCACTGGATGTGAAACCTAGCGGCTGTTCCATATAGATATCTTCCTCAAGATATCCATTTAAGAATGCCGTTTTCACGTCCATTTGCCATATTTCATAATCGAAATAGGCTGCAACGGCAAGCAATGTGCGGATGGATTTTAGCATAGCCACTGGGAAAAAGGTATCCTGATAGTCAATGCCTTCGCATTGACTATAACCTTTTGCCACTAGTCTAGCCTTGAATGTCTCCACATTCCCATCTGCACCAATCTTTCTCTTGAAGATCCATTTACACCCAATAGGTACTATACCTTCTGGTGGATCTACCAAGGTCCAGACTTGGTTTGAGTGCATCGAGTCAATTTCTGACTGCATTGCCTCTAGCCATTTCTCGGAGTCGATATCTGATATCGCCTCGATGTAGGTTTTGGGATCATCACCATGAGCACCATTACCTACGAGGAACATTTTCTCTACTTCCTCTGAAATAATACCTAAGTATCTTTCAGGGGGATGGAAAACTCTTTCCGATCTACGAGGTGGAGGAGGTAGTGTTCTTATTGGCTCAACCTGATTTGGTTCCAATTGGTCCTTAGCTCGTTGTACTTGTGAGACTTTCTCATCAAGCTTAATCTGCTTTCCAATGCCGCTATCTTGAATAAACTATTTTTCAAGAAAGATGGCATGTCGACTCACAATCACATTGTGGTCTTCTGGAATGTAGAAATAGTATCCTAATGACTCTTTAGGATATCCTATGAATCGAGCTCTAAAGGACCTAAACTCTAACTTGTCCGCTTGTTGTCTTTTGACATGAGCCGGACAACCCCAAATTCTGAGATGACTCAGACTTGGTTTCTTACCGTGCCATATCTCATACGGTGTGGTAGGAACGGTTTTAGAGGGAACCCTATTCAGTAGATAAATTGAAGTTAACAATGAGTGTCCCCAAAGAAAATCAGGGAGGTCTGTGAAGCTCATCATGGATCGAACCATATCCAATAGAGTCCGATTTCTCCATTCTGAAACCCCGTTGAGTTGAGGTGTTCCTGGTGGAGTCCATTGAGAGACTATGCCATTTTTCTTTAGATAGTCTAGGAATTTCCGGCTAAGGTATTCACCTCCTCGATCTGATCGAAGAACCTTAATGGATTTTTCAGTTTGTTTTTCTACTTCATGTCTGAATTCTTTGAACTTTTCAAAAGCTTCAGACTTGTGTCTCATAAGATACACATACCCATACCTAGACAGATCATCGGTAAAGGTAATGAAGTAGACAAAATTGCCTCTAGCCGGCACATCAAATGGGCCGCACACATCAGTATGTACTAGGGCAAGGAGATCTGTGGCCCTCTCCCCATGTCCAACAAAAGGGAGTTTAGTCATTTTGCCTTGAAGACAAGATTCACAAGTTGGATATGACTCGAAAGTCAATGGACTCAATAGCCCATTTTTCTCCAATTTGTTGATCCTATCTTCTGCTATATGACCTAATCTCAGGTGCCATAGATATCTATCGTTTGGACTATCCCTAGGTCGTTTGGCATTCACGTTTTGCTCGATAGTTAGAACAGGTACATCAATATGTAGCTGATAAAGACCATTAATAAGGAAACCATTTGCAATTTTATTTCTTTCATAAAGAATGTTACAATGGTCCTTAAAGAAGGTGAATCACATAGCCTTCTTGTGCTAAGCATGAAACAGAAATCAAATTCCTGCTAGCTGCAGGCACATAATAACAGTCTTTCAAAACTAAGTCTAAACCAGATGGTAATCGAAGAGGGTATGTTCCCACGGCTACTGCAGCAACTCTTGCTCCATTACCAATGCGTAGGATCATGTCTCCATCCCTCAGCCTCCTGCTATCCTCAAGACCCTGCATAGAAGTGCACAGATGAGCACTAGAACCAGAGTCAAGCACCCAACTGGATGCAGAAGAAACCGTAAGGTTAGACTCAATAACGAGCATACCTCCAGAAGGACCTTCCTTCTTGTTCTTCAGGGTGGCCAGGTAAGTAGGGCAGTTCCGCTTCCAATGGCCGTCGCTGTTGCAATGGAAACACTTTCCTTTGACATCGGCCTTCTTCTTCGGCTCTGCCTTCTTCTTCTTTGATCCTTCCACCTTTTGCTTTTTCACAGACTTCTTTTTCTTTCCATAAGACTTTCTTTTGGAAGAAGTCCGTTCCATAGCAAGAACTGAGCCTTTAGAACCTTTCATAGAAAGCTCAGCGGTAACCAGCATATTCATTAATTCGGCCAAGGAATTTTGAAGTTTATGCATGTGGTAATTCATGATGAATTGCCCATATGCATCAGTCAAGGATTGCAGAATAATATCGTTCTGCAGGTCCAAGTCTAACTTCACACCGAGCTTCTCAAGCTCTTCCATGTCCTTGATCATTGTCAGACAGTGATCTTGGACTGACTGCCCATCACGCATCTTAGCCTTAAAAAGTCATTTCGTGACTTGATATTTGGCTGCGCGACTCTGTTCACCAAACATCTCCTGCATAGGTGAGCCAACATTTGGCGAGCAGTCCCGATATCTTCATGTTGGCGCTGGAGCTCATCAGACATCGAGCCCAACATGTAATATCTGGCCTTATTATCTTCGTCTATCCATTTTTCCAGAGATGCTCTCTGTTCAATAGATGGACGGGCTGGTAAGGTGGGAGGGTCCTGGTCCAAAACATGGGTTAACTTCTCAGAAACCCAAAACTAATTTTGTAGTTCCTGAGCCAATCTTTATAATTGGGTCCAGTCAGTCTATGTGTGTCCAGGATACGTGCCAATGGGTTGGACGCAGACATTTTCCTATAGAGAGTCAAAGATTCTAGTTAGATACTGTAATTATGACTTGACCAATTTATTTAGGGATTTTATTTTTAAACAAATTAGCTCCCACTATTTTCTCGGATCCCTACACTCCCTCTGTAGAGATGCGAAAAATCTCCATGATTAATGATTTCTAGTGGGTGGTGCGGTCTCACCAACTGACTCATCACCTCACCTAACAGTTATTGGTGATGGGTTAGCCAATGAGTGAACAACTCTTGTTCAATGATTCTCTAATCATGGTGCACCCAAACTTGGTCTCTAATTCATGAATCTCACCGTATCCGAAATATTGATCCACTCCTTAGTTAAGTCAGACCCACCATTTGCATAGACTGGATTCCTAATTGAGTCTCTCACCGTATCCGAAATATTGAGCCCAACTCATCCTCCAGCCCATAGCATCCAATGCCTAATAGACATGGTTGCGTCTTCCCGGTGCAACTGAGCCACTGTATCCAGCCGAGAACAATCAACCCCGGGAAGGGCCCGCACATCTACAATGGTGGAAGACCTCAGACTTAATCTTTTCTTAGGGAGAATTGATTCAGGTCTCATTAAACTAGACTTGGCTTAGTCATAACAATTATGACTAACCTAGTGGCATGGGTTAGCTCGGATTATTGACCACCTCAGATCAGAACTGTGTCAACAGATATGGCCAGGTAAGTGAGATCCGGTGGAAGGAATATGCCATTAACTCGTACAAGAACGCATTCAGGTCGAGTAGCTTCCAATTAAAAACCAGTCGGTCGTATGTGCCAAACTTACCTTAGACACCAAATTATTGAGCCAGAACCAATTGGGTTAGCCTACAATCCAGACTCTAACCTCTGAGCCTAATTAGGTCTTGCTTGATCGTGACTCGATCTTGACCCAGACTTAATCCTATTAGGCTGGTCAATTTAAGCATTGTTGATCCCATCTAACCAACTCTTGATTCGGTTTGATCAACCGCTTAGACCTAATTGAGCTACCCAAGCCCGAACCCAGTATTATGAATATGTCTTAGATCTGAAATTCTCAATTTTAGACCTAATTAATATTCCATAAACTTAATTCTTAATTAAGTAGGGTTCATAAACAAAATATGCACAATAAATCCTAGGGTTTCAGGATCTAGGGTTTTGCAGAAAGTAAGTTTTGGGTTTCTGATTAAGGACGAACACGCAGCACCCCTACACATCATAAGAACACCCCATCGAATGGAAAGAGAGGGCCTTTAAACCCTTCTTCGTTCTTATGACCGGACGGCCAAGAGGAACGCCTTAATCAGGAACATTCAATACTACAAAACAGTATCAGATCTATATCATATATCTCATATACAAAGTAGATCTAATCATGGCATATTTTGCATACATCTCATGTATCGAATCATGCATATTTTTAGATCTAAATTATCTCATAATAATCTAAAAAATTAGATTTAAATTGATCTAATCAAAATAAATTCTAATCTAGACAATTATGTAGAACTATTCTACAACTAGTCTAGACATGCATCAATCATATCTCATATGATGTTTAAAATTAAATAATTTTTATTTGCTATTTTTTAGATATTATTATAACACTTATAATATCAAAAAATAGTAAATAAAATAGATCTAAAATATGATTTAATCAGATTAAATCAAAAACATGCAAGACTATCTATAGAACTATTCTATTTTAGAACTAGTCATGCATATTTCCTAATCTTAGATCCAAATCATTTAATTTTAATTTTTTCTGATTTCAGATCTGATCACATCTCATGTGACATCTGAAATCATTTATTTTCTAATTAAAATAAATTTAAAATCAAATCTAAATAATTTAGAACCTTGGCTCTGATACCAGTTGAAGGGAAATCCTAATTTTTCGATTCAGGTTCGTTCAGATCTGATTTGGGTAATCCTATTATCCTGTTGATGATCCTGTTTACAGCGAAAGGTTCTGGATCTAGCCACGCAAGCGCCTGGCCTCTACCGGTATCCACTCAGGCTGGATCTGGAGATCGTCTTCTTCTCTATCACGTCTCCAAAAATCAGATCTGGATCTGATCTGGAGGATCTTCAAAACTCCTTTTGAAGATCAGCAGTCGTCCTTTGCAGCAGTGCAGCCTTCTTGCTTTTGATCTCCTTTCTTTGATCTGGATCGCACCAACCAAGCTCCAAAACTATTTTGGACGTGGAAAGGAGAGGGAGAAGAAGCTTTGGCATGGAGGAGGAGAGGAGAAAAAGCCTTGGGCATGGGGAATTCTGATTCTCATCTTAATCTGAGTTGGGCATAGGGTCTTATTTACAGACTGATTGTGATCCAACTTCTCTTCTTCTCAACCAATTACAACCCTTTGTGAAATCAGATCTAAATCTGATTGGTGGGAATAGAGTCTCCTGGATTCCTCCTTAGAAGTGTAAGTGGATCCTATGACATTGGACTCAAATCCTAATATACATTCAAGTGGATCAATGATATATTCACTTACTCGTCAAACCTATGATATTTTTCTTTCCATCTAATCTAGGTTGATAGTTAAA
The DNA here is from genome assembly GCA_006176705.1 of Cocos nucifera. Taxonomy (NCBI): domain Eukaryota; kingdom Viridiplantae; phylum Streptophyta; class Magnoliopsida; order Arecales; family Arecaceae; genus Cocos; species Cocos nucifera. The sequence continues at coordinate 75,493 of QRFJ01004052.1, read as the reverse complement.
GTCTGAGGTAAGCTATGGGCATTTTGGTTAAGAGGATAAATTATATGAAAACTATATCCACATGGATTCTAAGGATGTTGTTCTACACATTCGATCAATCTGACCGTCGGATATCATTGCTAGATGGTCACTTTGATTGGTATAAAAATTTATTTCTATGCTACCAACTTAGATTTGGACCTATGGGGTCACACACATAAGAGGTCTCAATCTGATCGGATGGTTGATCGACGATTAAGAATTATTCTAGGGTTAAATAATCAATACGATTGATGTTTGACCTAGTGCAAGTATTGTAGGAGGATCGATTAGCAATTGAATTACTAATTAGCTTAATTTGATTAAACTAGAGGATTGAAATTAAGTCTAGTTAAATATAATTTAATTACATTTGGTTTGGACTTGATTGGATCAAGTCCAATTGGTTTATTGGATAAGCTAATTGCAAGGAAGAATGAGTCCAAGTTTAATTAGGTCTTGTTTGCACCCAATCTCTAATTTAATTAGAAATTAAATTATAATTAAATCTAATTTAATTAGACTCTTAATTGGACTAAGATCTACTCTAATTGGGTTTAATTATTTCTAATTTAATTTGGTTCAAATATCTTGTTTGACCAAGTCAAATTAGAAGTCCTAGTGTGACTAGGACTTCTATTCCTTGTGCCATAACAACCTCCACGACCCCCCCCCCCTTCATGTCCCCTTTGGTTTTGCCTGAATTCTCCACACCTAAGAGAAGCCCACCATGTCCCAAAATTCTCTCTTTTCTTTCTTATATGGTAAATTAAATGTGGACCAAGTCAAAATAGGAATTGGTTTTGATTTCAAATTCTATAAGATAGAATTTTAGGAAACCAAAACTCTTCCTTTATGACACTGATTATATCCAGATTTTTTCTAGGATCTTCATGGATTTTATGGCATATTTTATGCACCAAAATTTATGGTCCATGGTAAAAAAGAAGGAGAGGGCACCCAAGAGTTGGATGCCTCAATTTTTGCTCTTTTTGGACCATCTTAGCTAGGTATTTGACCTAGACAAGGAGTATGTCCTAATTCACTATATAAGGAGACTTAGGTCTAATTTTTTTCAGAAATTTAAGACCTAAGAAAGGGCTATTGGGGCATGGGAAAATCTAGGCACAATCAGGCTTGGGCGTGGGGTTTTAAGAAGACACAAATCTAGTATCTTGGTGAGAGAAACAAGAAAGAAGAAGGGTTCTTCTTTTGGGGTTTGTTTCTACATCTCTTCCTCCACCTTTTGTGAGTTTTTGAGAGGAGACTTAGGTTCACAAATCTTTTTCCTTCCTTTTGAAAGTTGGAGAGTTGAAGAATCGAAGAAGAAGGTTCTAGATTGATCGTTGAAGAAGGATCGGCATAGTACTAGTATACTGCACTAATTTTCAGCCATCGGACTTCTGATCAGCAATCGAGGGCTCATGTGGATATCCTGTAGAGGTTGGACATGTGTGCAACTCAGAGCATCTACCTCAGCCTCAGATCAATGAGCTAGAAAGTCTAACCTGCAAAGGTAAGGGTGATATGATCTTCTTGATTCATACCTAGATCTGATCTAGAGTAGTACTGTTATTGATATGATCAACATAAAACTTTCTTATTTTTTAATTTTTGATTTAATAGCATGCTTAAATCATGTAATAGGAACCTATATCTAGGGCTATTTCATATATTATTTATGAATTAATATGATTAATTCAAGTCTTTCGTTGCATGTTTTGAAAAAGTTTCAAAATATAATCTTGAAATCCTAGATCTGTTTCCTTCATGTGCACCTCCCTCCGGGAGGCTCGAGCTTTATGAAGAAGCATTTTGGATTGGGCTTAGATTTTCTATTCCTTCATTCTTGTGTTCTTTTGGTTCATGCACATCTCATTATGTTCGGTTGTCCCAAACTCCTTTCGCTTCATCATAGATTTTCTGGTTGTCTATTTCTTGGCAGATGTTAGGCGTACCATCTCTATTTTTCGATCTTTTTATGCCCTCAAAAGGTATCCTACTATCAAGGATTGGGTGGTATGTCTCTCCTCAAAAGGGGACCTCATGTTGGATTTCATGTGGTTTCATGCATGTGTTTTAAAAGCTTTTAAGTATTAGATTTGCAGTGGAAATGAAATTCAGATTAAAACTATTTTAATCTAACATGCATTAGATCTAATCTATAAACCATCTATTATCTATTATATGAACATGAAAACGTTCAATCTAAAATTTGATTAAGAAAACAAATCAAATCCGAGATATGATCTCCATACTTTAGCACGGGTTGATGATCTCCACAGCTGATGATCGTGGTGTGCTTTAAGATTCCTCGATCAGCTGCACATGCATCCAGCCTCTATAGGAATCCACATAAAGCCCTTGAATCTGATTAGATGCCTATGACTTCATCGGGGTGCTAGCGCCCTTGCATAAGCTACCTTCTGATGGTTGATGTTGCCGATCTCCATCGTTACTCTCAGACTCTCTCAAAGGAGTAGAGGAGGAAGAAGAAGAGGAATAGGAGACTCTCTCCTCTAGATTTGGCATCCCATCCTCATGGGTCTTGTATCCCCATGCTCTGGATCCCGCATCCATGCCCTTTCTTTGGATCCTGCATCCATGCCTCATGGGTCTTGCATTCCCATGCCATGGGTCTTGCATCCCCATGACCCATGCCCTAGAAGAAGCCTCACATCCACTTTTCAAGATTTTTCACATAAAAAATCAGATTTCCCATGCCTAAAATCCTATTTTTATGGCATCCAAGAGAAGTGATAAGGGAGAACTTTTATCTTATAAGAGTCCAGATCAATTCAAACTCAATTAAATTTGATCTCATCTCAATCCATAAGAGAGGGAGGTGTGAGAAAGGGCTAGGCATGGACTATTTCTAACATGAATTCCATTCACGCAAATAAGAGAGAAGGGATGCAGTGGAAGGGATTGGCATGGAGAAACTTGGGCGCCAAGGGAGAGAGAGAGTCCTAGTGATTTGGGACTTCTCTTAGTGCTTGAGTCAAACTCAGTTTAATCCCTAATTTAATTAGGAGTTAGTGCACCCAAGGAGAGGAGAAATCCTAGTCCATCTAGGAACCTAATCTCTCTTGATTAGATCCTAATTCAATTAGAAATTAGGTTAAAGCCAAATCTTAATTAAATAAGAAATTAATTTTTTTTTTAATTGGGTTATCTCATAATCCAATTAGGCTTGATCTAATCAAATCCAAACCAAGTCAAATTAAATTTAATTGAATTAGACTTGATCCTAGCTCAATTGCTCAATCAAATTGAGCCAATTAGCAATCCAATTGCTAATTAGTCCTCCAACAACTCACCAACTCTTAGTAAATTTGATAATTGCAATAATTGCATTAGATTAATCATCAATCATATTAATAATTAGATTTTTCTATGATTCATAATCATAGATCAACCATCTAATCGAACAAAGATCACTTTTGTATGCAACCTCATAGATTCTATTATGCCTGATAGTGAGATATACTGTTATTCCTATCATAATATCATTGAAACTCCTTTTGATAGGTTAGAACAAATTCAAGTCTACCCACCAGAGGTCATCGATCATCAAGACGATGCTCGATGAGTCTCATAATCCATCAGTGATACTTTATAGTATATAGTGGCAACCTAGCAGAATGGAATAATAAGCCTCTAAGTGCAGTTATCGTATGATTCGGTTCTTCTATCATGAGTCTTGACAAGATGGAGGTCATGGATAACTCATCAAAACTCATTGTTTGTTATATGTAATATTCAGTTGACTTGAGTTCATAAGTGAAATGCTATAAAAACTCTTTTCATTATTCACTCTACCATATCCATGGTCTTCTGAACTTAGTCTCATGAATAATATAGGACTACTACTTATCTATCAAGATCGATAATCCTATCTAGGTGTACACCTTGCTCCTACAATGAATCTACTGCAGCCAACATACACCATAAGAATTCAAATGGCTAGAAAATCATATTTATGTACAGTCAAACTATAGCAATCTCATTATAAGCAGGCAAGGCACCCTAGTGTAAGGTTTACCCCTTACAGTGAAAAGGTTATCCTAATTCATGTAGATTTGATATTAATCATAAATTTATTTGATATGATCAAGATTAATTTATGATTTATTAGATTTAATATTATTTAAATTTAAAATTAAAAAAATAAAAAAATTAAATCACATGAACTGATTTATAAGGTTGTCTTGTTGTAAGGTTTACTCCTTATAGTGTAAAGATTGTCCTAGTTCGTGTAGATCTAATGTAAATCATAAATTTATTAGATATGATCTAGATTTATTTATAATTTATTAGATTTAAAATTATTTAAATTTAAAAATAAATATTTTAGAATGCATGGATTGATCTTATAAGATTGTGTTGCTGTAAGGTTGATCCCTTATAGTGAAAATATTGTCTTAGTACGTGCTGGTCTAAAATCTTAATCATAAAATTTTAGATTAGATCTAAGAAATTTTATGATTTAATTGAAAGTATTTTAATCTAATTTTTTATCATCATAAATATGTTGGATTTGATCTAAGGTAATTTATGATCGACTGGCATTGAAACTATTTCAATCTTGAATTATATGAACATATTTAGATTAGATCTAAAGTAGTTTCATGTTTATATTATTTGCATATTGATTATGAATCAAACATGCAACTGGTTGGTAGAATCATATTGTAAAAATATTTTATAAATATAAAAATTATTTTTGAAATATCGAAACCCAACCCTTAACCCAAAACTTAATTGAGAATTAAGAATTATTTGATTAGGATCTAGGTTTGTGAATTAAAGATCCTAAGACACAAATAAAAAAACTAGGTTAATGGGTTAGTGAAAATTAGGTCCATTAATTGGGTTAGCCCTAAGGTTAGATTAAAGAATGAACTTAATTAGAGAATTGACTAAATCTAATCAATAGTTATCCTAGATTAGGTCAAGAATTCTCTTGATCAATTATAATAGTTATAGTTAGTCAAGTCCATATTTTTAACAAAAATTAAGATGTTCTTGATTCTTGGCTATGTAGTTTAAGCATGAACTAGGTTGATTCAATCAAAACTAATCAACTAGTTGGTGTCTAAGATAAATCTAGCAATTCAGATCGATGATTTTTAATTGATAGCCTACTTACCTGACCATTTTTGATGGTGTCTAAGGCAAGCTTTGGCAGACCCTCCCACCGATCTCATTTACTTGGCCTTCCTGATGAAGTTATATTTTGATTAGATCATTTGACAATTTGAGTTGACCCATGTCAACTAGATAAATCAGTGCGATTGATTTAGGTGCTCCTAGACTAGCCTATCTATGGTCTTCATTAATCTAACTTGGTAAAGTCAGTGGGAGGATCATGATTAGTTAGTTCAACTGACTCTCTTCAAATCAATTAAACCCTCTAAAATTATTAAATCTTTAAATATAAAATAGTTATGGTAATAACTAGATCATAGTCTCTCATTAAGTGAGTGATAATGGATCCATTAATTGGATAATCATTGAAGGCCCAAAGTCCTGGTGCTTATCGGCTAATGAAATTATCATTCATAATATGATTTCTTGGCCATGTCTCTCTAAATAGTTATTTGATTGACCAACCATAGTTGGACTTAATCATTCATTAGTTTGATTGACCAAGAAAGGTCATGTTAATGATTGGACCTAACCAAAACTTTCAGTGGAGGCCCTAGCCTACTGAAAAGATACCTAAGGGCAAAATTAAATTACTAAAAATTATTTAGAAAAATAATTAGTTATGAACCTATCCTTAGATATACATGGATTGACCAACCATTGTTAGACTTATGTGCAGTCTATGTGGATTCTAGTACCCACTAAGAAATTAGGATAATTTTTTGAATTGGAGGTAGAGGATACCAATTCGAATAAAATAGTGAAAGAACCCTTTTATTAAAGTTCAAATCTTAAGGTTTAATAAATTATTTACTAATTAGACTTTTAGTTCTCCTTTATGCAGTTAAATTCAAACCATAGTTGGTCCATTCACTATTAGATAGCAATAAACTTATGGGACCCAACTTTGATAATAAGTATCGAAAGTTGAATGTTGTTCAGCAGTATGAAGTGGTTCGTGCTGGAGCTTCATGCCCAGTCTAAACAAAAGATCCAAGATTAATCTAGATCAAGCATAGTGCTTTTACTATAAGAAACAAGGACGTTGGAAGAGGAATTGTCCTCAATATCTTGCTTCACATGACCCCAACATGTTGAATAAGAGAAAAGAGCAAGAAGTTGTTGATCAAGGATGTTATATAATAACACCTTGTAATTTTTTTACTACCACCTGGGTATTGGATACCAGAAGTCTAGTCCATATTTGCAATATGTTGTAAGGACTTTAAATTAGTAAAAAATGTTAAAATAATAAGCAATTTCTGAATGTTGGAGATGAAAGGTTTGTTCCAGTTCTAGCTATGAAATAGTTCAACTTATTTTCAATACTAATATCATTTCTTTAAATGAATGTCATTATTGTCCTTCTTTTCTGATGAATATAATCTCTGTTGGCCTTTTTGCCAAAGATGATTATCATTTATCAATAAAGAAAGATTATTATGATATCATTATGCATAATATTATGATAATGCAAGGACAATAAAGAAATATTATTTATATTTTATCAGAGCATGTGAGTATAATGTACACTTCTAAAAAATATTCTAGATTAGATAATATCTTTGATATCTATCTATGGCATTGTAGGCTAGGTCATATTAACAAGAATAGGATAAATATGTTGACTCAAGAGAAAATCCTCAATGTCAGTGATTATGAATCACTTCCAACCTATGAGTCCCATCTTCTTGGAAAAATGACCAAGTTATCTTTTACTGAAAAAGGTAAAAGAACTATCGAGCTGTTAGGTCTAGTACATACTGATGTATGTGGACTTATGAGTACAAGTGCTAGAGGTGGATAATTTTACTTCATCACTTTCATAGATGATCTATCTAGGTATGGATATGTTTAACTGATGAAACATAAGTTGGATTCATTTAAAATATCAAATAATTCTGAAGTAAAGTAGAAAAACTAACTAGAAAGAGTATTAAAACTCTTCGATCAGATCAAGGAGATGAATATCTATCCAATGAGTTCTTAACATATGTAGAAGAGAATGGGATTCTCTTATAATGGACATTTCCAAGGACACCACAGCATAATGGTGTATCAGAAAGGAGGAATCGAACCTTGTTAGACATGGTTCGATCCATGATGGGGTTTGCTAGTCTGTCTGTTTTGTTTTGAAATTATGCTCTTGAGACTGCTTGTTTTATATTGAATAATGTACCGAGTAAATCTATCGCAAAGACTCCATATGAGATATGGACTGGGCGTAGGCCTACCCTCTCTCACCAATAGGTTTGGAATTGTCCGACCTATGTCAAACATTTGCATATAGATAAACTTGGACCTCATTCTGATAAGTGTGTTTATTGAAAGAGCAAGTGTGGTTCTTCCAAGGTTTGGAAGATCATGAAGGAGTCAAGGTAGTAGCACTTGGAGGCTTGGATCGGCTAAAATTATGAGAAGGGCTGATACACTATCAGGCTGGCTCGGATACATAGTCGAGCCAGCTCGAATACGTAGCTGAGCCGGCTTGAGTTGAGATCAAGCCGGCTCAGGGTGCAGCTGAGCCGATTGTCTTAGTCAGACAGAAGATGGCTTCAGGCATGGTGTAGTCGAGTCGGCTCAGCCCCTGAGTGAGCCGTCTCAATGGGTGCGAATAGATGAATTTGGATTTTTTGTTTGGTCTTTGGTTGGGTCAAATTCAAGGGGTCTTAAGGCCTGAGTAGAGAGGTCTTGAGGTGGCTAATTCATGTATAGAGCTAGGTCTTTAGTCCAAGGGAAGAGAGCATGCAAGACATGGGCTTGGGTGAGTGCTTTTTTATATGAGTTAGCCTAGGGGAGTTTTTTAGGACTGAGTCATGTTGGCTCAGAATTTTTTATATATATACTTTGTATATGTATTGTTTTCAACAACAAGAAGAGAATAGAAATCCCTTTTCTTCCTAAAACCCTATTTTCTCTCTCTAGATTTGCCACCCATCTTGGTGTCTATTCTTTAGGGCTGCCACCTCCTTCTGGTTAGAAGATTTTGGTGTTGGTTTTAGATCTTCTAATCTCTTGTGAATCGATCCTTACAATTGGTATCAGAGCTCAAGTTGTGTGGAGGAAGAAGGAGATCGTAGAAGAAAGAGATCTACAAAAGCTGAAGTTTCAGCAGAAACCCTATCGAAGTATTTCTCATCTATCTTGGTGATATCGCTATTGTGTGATTTGGATCCAGTCATGGGAAGTAGCATAAAGATAGATTTTGAGAAGTTTGATGGGAAAGGAAGCTTTTTCATGTGGAAACTTCATGTAGAGGATCTTCTAATGCAGCATAAATTAGATCAAGCTTTGGAGAATAGGTCGGAAGGGATAACAGATCGACAATGAATGTCGATGGAGAAATGGGCATGTTCTACGATTAGAGGGTGTTTGGCAGACTCGACCCTCTATTCGGTGCTGGAAGAGAAAATTTCTAAAGAACTTTGGTCAAAGTTGCAGGATCTTTACATAGAAAAGAATATGTGCAACAAACTTATGTTGAAGAAGAGGCTGTATAGCCTTCACATGGTTGAAGGTGGAGATGTTCTCAATCACATATAGTTGTTTGATCAAATGAGAAATGAATTGCTGAATGTTAGGGTAAAGATGGAGGAGGAAGACAAATCATTGCTTTTACTTTGTTCACTGTCCCCTTCCTATGATCCGTTGGTCACGATACTGCTCTATGGAAAAGAGACACTATACTATCAAGACATTATCTCGGTGCTGTGTACAAATGAGTAGAGAGAAGATGACCAAGGATGGCGTTCCCTAGGAGGTTTGTATGTTGGGGAGAGATCTAAAAGAAGAAAGGTAAGAGGAAAATCGAGGGGGCGATCATAGTTTCGAAAAGGCAGAAAATAAGTAAGGTGCTACAAGTGCAACGAGATCGGACATCTTCATCGTGATTGCCCGTAGTTGAAGAATCAAAAGAGAAAAAATGGAGGATCAAATTCTTTGGGTACAGTTGCTGATCAGGAGGTGGAGGATTACCTCTTGGTGGTGTCGAATGGTCACAGGCAAAGCATAGAAGTTTGGACCCTAAATTTAGCTGTTTGCATCACTATACCCCAAATCAGTCTTGGTTTTCTTCATACACTAAGATCGATCGGGGGAGTGTGACACTTGGGGATGATCACCTTTGTAAGGTGGCTAGTATTGGGATAATTAGGGTAAGAGTGTTTGATTGGATGGTGTGGACTCTCATGAATGTGAAGCATATCTCGGAGCTAAAGAAGAACCTTGTGTCATTGGGCTACCTAGAGCAGAGCGACTATAGCTTTAGTAGTCATGCCAGGAGTGGAGTATTGAATATCTCCAATGAAGCCATAATAGTGATGAGGGGTAGAAGGCTGGAAAATAACCTCTACAAAATGGAGGGATCTATGATGACCGAAGGATCCAATACAGCTGCAGCAACGTAGGATCAATAGGGGGCTTATCATTTATGACATTATTGTCTGGGCCACATGGGAGAAAAAGGGCTGAAGGTGCTGAACAAAAAGGGATTGATCTCTAATCTAGGTGGAGTTTCTAAACTTTGTGAGCCATGTCAGATAGAAAAATAGAGGAGAGTTTAGTTTGCAGTCAGCACATCCCACACGATAGCCCCACCAGATCTTGATCACACGGATCTATGGAGACCGGCTCCGGTTTCAGCCAGAAATAGAGTAAGATACTTCATGATCTTGATAGATGATTTTTAAAGAAAAGTTTGGTCTACTTTATGGGGGAGAAATCAGAAGTCTTGACCAAATTCAAAGTTTGGAAGGCCGAGGTGGAGAAGGAACAGGGCAGAAGTGTGAAGTGTTTGCGGTTTGATAATGGCAGAGAATACACCAGTAAGGAGTTCCAAGATTTTTGTGAGGTGTGTGGCATCAAAATATACTTCTCAGTGAAGAAGACTCCCCAGTAAAATGGGATGCTTGAGAGAATGAATAGGATCCTTATGGAAAAAGTAAGATGCATGAGGCTGCAGGCAGGGCTTCCTAAGGTGTTCTAGATAGATTCAGTGGATGCAACCTATTATCTAGTAAATCGATCACCTCATATTAGGTTAGATAAAGAAATTCCAGAGGAGAAGTGGTTTGGAAGGAGTATAAACCTGAACCATTTAAGGATGTTTGGGTGAACGATGTTTGTGCACATCGGTGCTGGTGAGTGGAGCAAATTGGATGCCAAGGCAAAGAAGATGGTGTTTTTGAGATATCTACAAGGTGTTAAGGGGTACCGACTATGAAATCCCTTGGAGAAAAAGGTTGTCATCAGTAGGGACATGACCTTTGATGAAACTCTATCTTACATAGGCGAGTGCATGGAAGGACAGCAGGAGCAGCAAATGGTCCAACAAGGCAGCGCTGGACAACTAACTTCTTATTCTATTTTGCCACTTGTAGATGCACCGAAAGGACTTGAGTTTTAGATGTAGGATTCTTAAAATGAGTCTCCACAAGTGGGGAGGACTGAAATAGGGGTTAGAAGCTAGGAAGACTAGTGAGAGTGAGTTGGATTAAGGACCGACATCGGCATTGCACTGCACAAGCCAAAGAGGAATGTGCGATAGCTAGATCGATATGGCTTTGGAGATTCAATGTCATACACCCTCGTGATAGCAAATGAAGACCCCTACAGCTATGAGAAGACTGTAGAGAGCCAAGATAGAGATAGGTGGGTACAAGCTATGGTTGAGGAAATGTAGTCTCTCTAAAAGAATCAGACGTGGCATTTGGTGCAACTGCCAGAACGGAAAAAACCCATTAGATGCAAATGGGTTTTCCAACGCAAAGAGGGGCCTTTGGAGCAGAAAGGTATCAGGTATAAAGCAAGATTGGTGGCCAAAGGATATTCCCAGAAGGAAGGCATTGACTTTAATGAAGTTTTCTCTCTAGTCATCAGGCATACATCTATTAGGATGCTGCTGAGCATCATTGCAGCTCAGGACTTAGAGTTGGAGCAGATGGATGTTAAGATGGCATTTCTTCATGGACATTTGGAGGAGAGCATCTACATGCAGCAACCACCAAGATTCAGAGATCTTGGAATAGAAGAGAAGGTATGTTTGCTATAGAAGTCGCTGTATGGGTTGAAGTAGTTGTCGAGGCTGTGGTACAAGTGCTTTGATACCTTCGTGAGGAGCATCGATCTTTCTAGGTATGAGTTTGATCCTTGTGTGTATGTTCAATCTTTGGAGGATGGATCTAGGATGTTCTTACTCTTGTATATAGATGACATGCTGATAGCATGCAAGAGAAAGAAAGTTGTGCAGGAACTGAAGGATGCATTATCTCGAAAGTTTGAGATGAAGGATTTTGAGCCTATAAGAAAATCTTAGGCATGAAAATTCTCAGAGATCGAGATAGGAAAGTACTGCATTTATCTCAAGGTGGTTACATTCGAAAGATCTAGAAAAATTTAGGATGAAAGAAGCCAAACTGGTAACTCTGCCACTTGCCGATAATTTCAGACTTTCAAAGACCATGTCATCACAAACTAAGGAGAAGGCTCAAGATATGGAGAGCGTCCCATATGCTGCTAGTGTGGAAAGTTTGATGTACACCATGGTGTGTTGTAGGCTAGACATAGCCCATGCAGTGAGTCACGTGAGCAGATTCATGGAGCAACCTGGCAAGGAGCACTAGCAAGCACTAAAGAATATCTTCAGGTATTTGGTAGGTACAGTTGGAGTAGGTATCATCTATGGATAGCTGGGTGGTGTCGAGGGATGCTCCAACATGTTAAAGAAAGCTCAGGGGCTGATAGAAGGGTTTGTGGATGCTGATTTTGGTGGAGATGTGGACACCCGACATTTGACGATAGGGTTCATGTTTTGCTCGAATGGAGGTCCCATTTCATAGAGATCATGCTTGCAGTTCATCATGGCCTTGTCCACCACTGAGGCAAAGTACATCGGGATTATAGAAGCTACAAAAGAGGCTTTATGGCTGAAGGAATTGGCATTGGAGATGGGCCTTACTCATAAGGTCGTTAAGGTGCACTATGACAGCTAGAGTGCACTGTTACTTGCTCAGAATTTAGTCTACCATGCAAAGACAAAGCACATCGATATCAGGTATCATCGGATTAGAGAGCTCATGGAGGATGGTGAGGTGGAGCTGATAAAGATTCATACCAAGGAGAATCCAGTTGATGCACTGACAAAGGTTCTTCCATGGGATAGCTTTCATAGATATGTGGCACTGATACATTTAATGGACAAGAAGGAGTTGCCCCAACCCTTGGGGCACTAAGGTGAAGATTGAAAGAGCAAGGATGGTTCTCCCAAGGCTTGGAAGATCATGAAGGAGTCAAGGCGGTGGCTCTTAGAGGCTTGGATCGGCTGGAATCGTGAGAAGGGCTGATACACTATTGGGCCGACTCGGATACACAGCCGAGCCGGCTTGAGTTAAGATCGAGCCAGCTCGGGGTGCAGCTGAGCCGGCTATCTCAATCAGATAGAAGATGGCTTCAGACATGACACAGTCGAGTCAGCTTGGCTCCTGAGCAAGCCGGCTCGATGGGTGTGAATAGATGAATTTGGGTTTTCTGTTTGGTCTTGGTTTGGATCAAATCCAAGGGATTTTAAGGCCTGAGTAGAGAGGTCTTGAGGTGGCTAATTCATGTATAGGGCTAGGTCTTTAGTCGTAAGAAAGAGAGCATGCAAGACATGAGCTTGGATGAGTACTTTCTTATATGAGTTATTCTACGAGAGTTTTTCAGGGCTGAGTCATGTTGGCTTAGGGTTTTTTATATATATAGTTTGTATATATATTGTTTTTAACAACAAGAAGAGAATAGAAATCGCTTTTCTCCCTGAAATCTTATTTTCTCTATCTAGATTTATCACCCATCTTGGTGTCTATTCTTCGGGGCTGTTGCCTTCTTCTGGTTAGAAGACTTTGGTGCTGGTTCCAGATCTTCTAATCTTCTGTGAATCGATCCTTACATTTATAAGATAACTCAAGAAAACTATGAGTTACTATTTGCACCATGCCGAAGAACCAAAGATGTTCGTTAGTCTTAAGGCAATCTTTTTAGAAAAGAAGTTTCTTGATGAAGGAATTATTGCCTCTAAGGTTGAACTTGAGAAAGTTCAATAGATAGAAAAATTGACACCTGTAGTTAAACCAGAACCATATTTGATTAGATCAAATTTGGAGCCCAATGTACCTACATCATTAAGGCAATTTGGTAGAGTACCACATCAGTCGGACAAACACTACTGTTTCTTAGTCTGGGATGGTGATCCTATCGAACTCGATGAGAACAATGAGAATTCGATCATCTATATGGATGCAATAGAGAGCTGATTCTGAGAAATGGCTTGAGGCCATGAAATCCAAGATAGAGTTCATGAAGGTCAATGATGTGTGGACATTGGTTGACCCACCTGAAGGGGTTAAACCTACTAGGTGTAAGTGGGTCTTTAAGAGGAAGAGGGGCATAGATGGAAAGATAGAGACCTATAAAGCTCATCTGGTTGCCAAGGGGTTTCGTCAATGTTATGGTATTGACTATGTTGAGACATTCTTCCCAGTGGCAATGCTCAAATTCACTCAGATAATGCTTGCGATAGCTACCCATCTAAACTATAAGATTTAGTAGATGGATGTGAAAATAGCTTTTCTGAATGGAGAGTTGACCAAAGAGGTGTATATGATACAACCTGAGGGGTTTACATCCATAGATGAGTTCAAGGTGTGCAAGCTTTAGAGATCCTATAACATCTGGATCCAACAAGCAGTAATTTAAGAAACTAGCATTTGTATTTAGTACGTATCGAGTGTTTGGCACAGTATTTTATCTATGGTATGGTTGAGCATTTAAGAATAGATTTGATAATAGCAATAAAGCATAGGATTAATGGTTAAATCAGAAGAAAAAATAAGTTAGGAGTTTGATAATTAAATTATTGAAGCTTAATTTGGGTGGTAAAGAAAAAAAAATGCAATGGATGAGTGAGTGTATTGAATCTTCAAATTTTGGAAGTTAAATTGATAATAGTGGTATTAAAGTTAAATTTGTGGTAGTTGTTGGGCATGAAATAAATGATATTTTAAAGGATATTTAGAGAAATATTTATGTGTGATAAGTGGATAGCAAGTATTTGGGATGAAAAGTTGACTTTTGAAATCCTGAAATTCGAGCTAACCCGAATTGAAATTGAGTTGGCCCGAGTCTCAGGCTACAGAAATGAATATTCTATTTTTCCTAAGAGAGCTAGCTCGATTTGAAATCGAGCTGATCCAATTTGGATTCGAGCTGGCTTAATCAACGAGAACAGAAGAGCGGTGCTAGCCGTGAAGCTTTAAAAGTGGTGTTTTAAATAAATTTTTGGGGAAGTAACTTAACACTAGCTTCCTTGAGTTGTGTCATGTAATTAGAAAAGAGAGGGAGAGGTGTGTTGGCTTCTTGATGGGGTGACACGTAGCAATTCTATTGTTTCTCCTAAAATAAAGGCCACCGATTCTTCTTTAGGTTGTCTTGAGTTTTGTAGCTATTCAGAAAGAAAAGAGAAGAGAAGAGAGCTGAGGAAGGTCATGTGTCAGTTAGAAATCAAGGAGAATTCAGTAGGAAAAGGAATGATTTTTGCTATAGACTGATTGGAAGAAAGAATAGTTGCTATTATTAGAAGAAGAAATGAGCTGGTTCGATAGCAGTAGTGTTTAACAGTTTGAGGTAAAGCTCTTAAGCTCTAAATTAGATTCGAATTAATCATTTAAGTAGTGTTATTAGACGAGATGTTATAGTAAAGCAAATTAAGCAATTAAACCTGAGTTGGATGATGAATTATGCTATCAATTTTACTAGGAACTACTGAATAGTTTAGCAATTAGCTAAAATTATATTGACTGAACTTGGAGTCAATTGTAAAAATGAAATACAGTTAAACCTCTGGAATTTATGAGTTAGGTTGAGGTTTATTTAAACCTAAGCTAAAGCCAGCAAAAGTAAGTAGAAGGGAATAGTTGAAAGATTAAAGTAAAGGCTTAAAAGCAAAGTATATGTAATTCTGATCCTAAATCATATGATATGAGTTTAATTAGTATTTATTGATGATATAGGAAAAGAAAAATGTTGGAAAGGTGCTTTGAATAAGCCAATTGACTAGTAGCCAGTTGAGGTGAGTGATTTCCATCTAACCATGGCATTTTTAGAGGATTTTGTTATGCAAAATGTTTATTGGAAAGCAAGGCTATTTCTTAGCATTTCATAGCTTATATGTTTGTAAACAAAGCTGGAAATAAGTATGATTTCTAAATAGCTTTTGTACATTGCATATGCAAGTAATTATGCAAATAGTTTTGATAGTATGGTTGTGGTAATTTTAAATAACATGCAGCGGACCTCGCCCAAGACAAGTTCGATGGTAGATTGAGAGAGCAACCGAGTTCCTTCATTACAAGTGGCTGGCTCCAGTTGTGTTTCCTTCCAGATGAACTAAATTAGTGAAATCAATCATCTAAGCAGTTGGCTAAACATTCAATTCCCGCATCACCTGACTCGGTCGACCTTGAAGTCGACAGAACCCCCATCTAACCAAACTCCCCTCAGGCTAAATTTCTTCTCCACAAACGAGATCTTATAATTAGAGCCACAGATTGACAAAACTTCCTATGCCCCCCCTCTCGGACGAATTTTTACAATGTGCTAAGAATGGCGGATCTTTGAATTCTCATGCCAAGAACCTTGAAAGTGCAAAAAAAAGGATCTCATCACTACTCTATTAGCCTTCGGATGACCCTAAAAATGACTTAGCTTCAAATGAGCGATTGAATCGCCAAGGTATTATAGCTGTCCGCCCATCAAAACCATCAACCAAGCTCCTACTGGCCGACCTTCATCTAGTCGATCCCTTGCCGACTAAACTCCATGTTGTCACCTAAAGGACCCCACCAGCAGAACACCTTCTGAACTCCTTCCAGATTCCTTCAAGCCAGGCTCCCCCTAGTTGAACTTCTCCAAGACTCCCCTAGTCGAACTTCTCCTCGCTCCCCCTAGTCGATTTCCTCTAGGACTTCTCCAGTCGAACTTCTTTGAGACTTCTCCAGTCGAATTTCTCCAGGCTCCCTCTAGCCAAACTCCTTCCAGTCACCCGAAAGGTTCCCTTCAGCCAAATTCCTTCCAGTTGCTTGAAAGGCTCCCTCAAATCAAATTTTTCTAGGACTTCTTCAGTCGAACTCCTTTCGAATCCATCCAAGCCGAAGTCCTCCGATCGAACTTCTTCTGGATTCCTCTAGTAGAACTCCTGAACTTTTTCTAGATTTCTTCAAGCCAGACTCCTCCAGTCAGACTTCTTTTGGACTCCTCCTAGTTGTCCAAAAGACTCCAACCAGTCAAACTTTTCTCTATCGATTAGAAGGACCCCGGCATCAACTCTTAATGTAGTAAATATCAGTTGACACATAAAATAATATCACAGGCATCCGGGCTTCTCTTGAACTGTTGAACTGCTTCACCGCCTATAGCTGATCCATTCGATCTTCAACAGTCTGACACGTTGCGACAAACGACCACTCATCCTCCATAACAAATCCCACATGGCCCTGAACAATCCACTACCAGGTAGTTACGACTGTCACCATCAGTTTGTTACTGGCTCTACTTATATAAGAAATCCTCCAGATGCATTTTCTTTCTAAGCTCACATCTTCTACTCATAACTTTGCTCTAAATTTCTCTGAGTGCTCCATTTCTATTGGCTGGAAGAGCTGACTTGATCGTCGAAGGATCTTGTCGGAGCCACCACTCCAGACTCTAGACAAGACTTATTTTACAGGTCATCGACGACAACCTCATCTTCTTGAACTCCAGCACTGATTCTAGCATTAACCAAATTTTGCACCAACATATGCCATGACATGTATGAGATCGGATATAGCATACTCACTAGGAGTAGTGAGTAGATACTAGTCTGATCTAAGAGAGAACCACTAAAAGATTGTAGAAATCATCCTTAAGTATTTGAAAAATACTGAGGACCAATGGCTTATATATGGTGAGTCAAATTTAAAACTTGGATGGTTTACAAACTCTAGTTTTCAATCTGATCATGATGACAGCAAAAGTATGTCGGGATATCTATTTATCCTTAATGGTGGACCTATCTACTGGAAAAGTCCAAGTAGCATACTATAGCTGACTCAGTTTGTGAGTCGGAGTACATCGCATTATCTGATGCTACCAAGGAAGCTATATAGTTAAGTAAGTTCATCACCAAGCTTGAAATGGCATCCTTCCTTGATGGTCCAATCTTGCTTTACTATGATAGCACTGGAGCCATTGCTCAGACGAAGGAACCAAAGGCACACTAGTGGATGAAGCGCATTCTACGTCGCTATCACTTTATTGAGAGATCATGGATCGAGGTGATGTCAATCTTTAGAAGATCGATGGAAAAGAGAACCTGATTGATCCATGCACTAAAGCCCTTACAGTAAAGGAGTTCGATGATCACAAGTCGAAGATGGGTATATGATATTGTATCGAGTGGCTTTAGAACATGTAGGAGTTCTTAGAAAATATATTCCAAAGCCAATCGTTAGCTTATTGATGGTTAAGTTCTTTTAATAAAAATATATGTGAATTGATAAATAATAAAATATTATTTAGCTTTATTTATCATAAATGTGTATATCTTTTAATGAACTCTTGTGTTGTGATGAAGTCCTTAGGACTATTTAGAATCGATAAAAGAGGATTTATTGTTTAGTCCTTAAATCTATTCGCAATCAAATGATATGCTATTATAAGAACGATAGTAATATCAAGTATAGATCATTATGTATCATATAAGTTGGTTGTCCTCTTAATCAAAAAGTGTGGAGACACTGGTATGGCATACAGATGAGATATAGGAGCATATATGCACTAAACATGACCAAACCGGAGCATTCAGCTATCAAGACTCACTCCGAAGGGATATGGATATAAATGTTCCTTAGATATGAGATCACTATGGTGACTTGCAAGCAACTCATGTACTTTGGTGTCGGACTACCTAATTTTTTAATTTAGTAAGGAAAGATTCTGGGTGTAGTCAAGTACTTATTAAGTCGGTGCATGAGTTAAGATGGGATTGTTCCCTCCAAGTAAAACTAGAGATAGTACATCACTGTATTTTAATTCAGTAAGACCTCGGCCGAGGCAATCCATATAATGGATTCAAAATTTGAAATACAATATGGATGACTTATTTAGGATAGATAGATAATTCTAGATATTAGTATTTTATTATAGATGACCTATCTGGGCATGGGTGTGTCTGGTCTGAATCATTTGAAATATTCAAATGATTCAATAATGAAATAGAAAAATAAACTAAAAAATATATTGAAACTCTTCGATCAGATCGAAAAGGTGAATACTTATCTAGTAAGTTTGTGACATATCTAGGAGAGAATAGGATTCTTTCTCATTGGATTTCTTTTTGAAATATAATGTATCTAAAAGAAGAAATTGAACTTTGTTAGACTTGGTTCAATCCACGATAGGGTTCACTTGTCTGTCTGTTTCATGATTATGCTTTTGTGGCTACTAGTTTTACTCAAAAAATATTCTGAGTAAATTTATTGTAGAGACTCCATATAAGATATGGATCGGACGTAGACCTAAACTCTCTCACCTTTGGATTTAGGGTTGATTAGCCTATGTCATAGGTTTGCACATAGATAAATTTGGATCTTGATCCAATATGTGTTTAAGGGTTATTAATTCTACTATGCTGAAGAACATAAGATATTCATCAACAGTAGGGCATTCCTTTTGG
Source organism: Cocos nucifera (assembly GCA_006176705.1). Classification (NCBI taxonomy): domain Eukaryota; kingdom Viridiplantae; phylum Streptophyta; class Magnoliopsida; order Arecales; family Arecaceae; genus Cocos; species Cocos nucifera. Next base: position 56,577 of record QRFJ01004052.1, on the reverse strand, counting down.
AAAGAAGTTGCATAGAGAAGGAACTAATGCCTATCAAGTTGAACTGAAGAAGTTTGACTGGTAGAATATGAACCGACACAATCTAGTAAACATATAGAATTGGATTTGATCAGTTCAAACCCGGAGCCCATTAAAGTAGCATCTTTAAGGAGATCCGATAGAGTATCATGTTAGCTGGACAGATACTATGGTATCTAGGTCTGGGATGGCAATCCTATTGAGCTTAATCAAAACAACAAGGATCCGATCATCTATAGGGATGCAATGCAGTGGTCTGACTCTAAGAAGTGGCTTAGAGCCATTAAATCCAAGTTGAAGTCCATGAAAATCAATAGTATGTGGACACTAGTTGATTCACCTAAAGGGATAAAACCCATTGGATGTGAATAGATTTTCAAAGGATTAAAGTAGCGCAGACGAAAAAGTAAAGACTTGTAAAGCCCATTTGGCTATTATCTCAGATTTCGAACATATGTTGTAAACGTATGCCTTTGTTATGAACAAAGACGAACCTTGCATTTATAATTGGGCAAAAATGTTTGGTAGTGTTATTCCTTGTGTTGTCTGTGGATGAAATTCTCTTAATCGAAAATGACATTCCAACATTGCAAGAAATAGAGGTTTGGTTGTCATCTATTTTTCATGTTCAAGATCAGATATCGTATCCTCACTAAAGATTGTGAGCAGATACCAGTCTGATCCAAGTGAGAACCACTGGAAGATTGTACAGACAATCCTTAAGTATTTGAAAAATACTAAGATTCAGTGACTCAAATATGGAGATATTGACTTAAAACATATCGACATTTTAATTTCAGTCAGATCAAGATGACAGCAAGAAAGTATTGGATCATAGCCTAATTGTAGGAGTAATCTACTGGAAAGATTTTAAGTAGGATATTGTAGCCTATTCAGTTAGTGATGTAGAGTACATCATGGCCTATGATGCTGCCATGTAAGCTATGTAGTTATTGAGGTTTATTAGCAGGTTGGGAGTGGCATCCTCCACCGTTGGTTCAATCCTATCATAGCACTAGAGCTATAGCTCAGACCAAAGAACTAAAGGACTAGCATATTCTGCATCGTTTTTGTAACACCCTACCCTTGACTAGTTGCGGGTGATGGTGCCACACCCCACCCTTATCTAAATGTTAAGAGAATTTCTGAACTATAACTAAGCTAAATTATAACATCATATAATAACATGCTTTCAATTTAGCCGAACTATCCATTCATTTTCATCATAGGCATTTCAATTAAATTCTCTCGATTTGCTAATAACCATATTTCCACTTATAACTTATCAAATCATACAAACAACTCAAAGTTTCAATAACAATACCATACTTCATACATACATTCTAGTCATTAATCATTCTTTTTAATACATGCCTTTATAAAATAAACTATTACACATACATATACCGGTTTTTGATTTAGCTATCTCAACTGTACAGTACTTCTCAAGTATATTTGCTTTACAAGCCATTATCATTAAAACAATAAATCCACTAAAGATACTAATACATGGTTGAAACATTTCTCTAAGCTATGCAACTTCCAAATCTGCAATAAGAAAGAGTGAGGGGTGAGACTTGGAAAAGTCTCAGTGAGTGTAATTTCATCTAATAATGGGCAACAGATAGCCATATGCTATAATCATCATAATACTATGCACAATATGCTAATAACAAGCTTACAAACCTTTATAATTTCATACAAATAGCTTTCACATAAAAGATACTTTTAAAACATAAACCAAATCATTTAACTTTAATCACACCATAGTAATTCACAACCACATGTGAACCGTTCAAGTGAACAATCCAACTTTCTTTTACTCCAACAACACACTCTTGTAGGGTTCCTTATGAGTAGCCTGCCTTTTTCCAAGGACAACACACTCTCAAGGCATCCCCACAAGCAGCCTGTCTAAATTACCATCACCATCACATATGAGTAGATGACATACTCTCATATGGAAAAATCACACTACCATCACCACCATATATGAGCAAATGACACACTCTTATATGGGGGAAATCATATCACCATCACCACCACATATGAGTAGACGACACACTCTCAATGGGGGAAATCACATCACCATCACCACCATATATGAGCAGATGACACATTCTCATATGGGAAAAATTACATCACCATCACCACCATATATGAGCACATTGAGCAAATGACACACTCTCATATGGGAGAAATCACATCACCATCACCACCATATGTGAGAGGAAAATCACATCACCATCACCATATGAGTAGATGACATACTCTCATATGGGAAAAATTACATCACCATCACCACCATATATGAGCAAACGATACACTCTCATATGGGTAGTTCCATCAGTTATCACTATTATCAATGGGCCTCCATGGCATATAAACAAGGTAAACCATATAAGAGAAATACTGAGAAATATGTAAACTACTTGTTTACAAATATGTAAACTGCGAAATACTGTGAAACTACCATGCTTTTCAAATACACCTTTTACATAGCAAAAATACTTTGAAAACACCATGTATAGATGAAAATCAACTCACCTCAACTGGCTATTAGCTACTTGGTTTATTCAAAGCACCTTCTAGCTCTTTTCTTTTCCTATATCATCAATAAATACTAATTAAAACTCATACCATATGATTTATGAACATAATCATGCATACTTTGCTTTCCTTCTTGTTTTTTAGCTCTTCTAACTCTTACTGTAGTCTTTCAACTATTCCTTTCTACTTTATCTTGCCTACTTTAGCTTAGGTCTTGATAAACTTCCACATAACTCATAAATTTCTAGATATTGAATTCTATTTTCATTCTTAGAATTGATTTTAGATTCAGTTAGTATCATTTCCATTTGTAACTGAGCCATCTATCCAAATTCAGCATCAATAATAGATTAATTCATCGTCTAACTCAGCTTAAACTATCTAACTTACTTTACTATAATATCCCATCTGATAACAATACTTAGAAGATCAATTTAAATCTAGTTTATAGCTTAGGAACCTTACCTTAATGATTAAGATCATTGCTGCAGCTAACACAAGTTTCTTTCTTTTCAACTTCAGCTAATTTTCTCTTTCAATCCAACTCTACATCTAGAACACCTCTTCCTAATTAATTTTCTTTTGATTTCTAACTAAGAATAGAATCTTTCCCCACTCTCTTCCCTTCTCTAACTTCTCTAAAGAATTTAGGAACTAAAATAGCATCTAAGGAATCGGTGGCTTTAAGGTTTAGAAAACACAATTTAGAATGAGTCTTGATAGGTGTCATCCCATGGGAGTTCCACCTAATCTCTAGCTAATAGGTGTTGTTCTGAGGTATTTCTAGCTATTAGTTAATTCCCTCAGGCTGCTCTATCATCCCATGAAAAGCTATTTTAAAATTTCAACTTAAAATCCTCTCGGTTAAAACATGCTCCCAGGAATTTTCGCGATTGGGGTTGACACCTTTGGAATAAGTGTTGACACCCACACATAGGTCAGCCCCTAGATCATCCCTCATATCATCCCATAGGTCAACTTCTCATACAAAAGTGTCGACACCTATCAGGCAAGTGTCGACCCCTTCTTGTGCCGCCGTAAATCTTTCCAAAAATCTCTCTATTTTTCTGAGACAGTGTCGACACCTCTTGGAGAAGTGTCGACCTCTTCCCCTGTATTTTGATAAAAACTTCTTTCATCCTCTGTTCATAGCTTTACTCAGTACTCAGCTTATTTACATTTTTTTAAGTTAATGCTATTAACTTTAAAACATAAATGTAAATAAGGAACACCCCCCTATTTGGATTCAATAAAAATATCAAAAAAATCAAAATCCTCAAGAATAAGATTCCAAAATTTGGATTCTAGTTCAAATTCTCCAAATTCGAAACTTTTAAAACTTTCTTGCTTCAGAATGCATAGGTTAAAGGATCTCCATAATTCGTTAAAAATTACTTTACAACTCACCAATATCTAAGGATCAATTACCAAAACTTTTTATTCCGAGAAAATACATATTTCATATACCTCCCCATGCGGTGCTAGCTTTCAGACTTAGAAAATTTTCAGGACTCATATTGGCAGATAGCCACAATCTATACTTTAAAACTATCACACCCACTAATGTTACTTTAAATACCTTTCAAGATATCAATACCACACATACTTGAATAAAAATCTTTTAATTCTCTATTTGCTGGTTTGGGATGTTATAGTTATTATCTTTGATTTTAGATCAGGATGATGTCGACCTTTAGAAGATCGATAGAAGAGGAGAACTTGATCGACCCATTTGCTAAGGTCTCAAAACTAAGGAGTTCTATGAACTCAAGTGGAAGATACGATATTTGATATCATTCTGATTGGCTTTAGTTCAAATGAGAGTTGTTGAAAAATATGTCCTAAAGCCAATCATTTAAGTCGTAGATGATTGAAACCTATATATGAATTATCTAATAATAATAATTATTTGACTAGTTTATCATAAAAGTTCTATCTTTCTTAAATAAACTCCTAAATTATGATGAAGTCCTTAGAACTATAATCAATCGATAAAAAAGAATTTATCAGACGGTTCTTAAATTATTCACGATCAAATGATAAGTTATTAATAAGGATGATAACTTATTAAGTGTAGGTCGCTATATACCATATGCGTTGATTGTCCTTATTAATAACTTATTGGTGTGGAGACACTAGTATGGCATCTAGGTGAGATGTAGGAGTACATCTACACTAAATGTGATCAATGTAGCACTCTACTATCAAGAGTAGCTAGCAAAAGCCAATGGTATAAGTGTTCCTCCGATCTGAGATTACCATGGTGACTTGCAAGCAACTCGCTATACTTTGGTGTCGGACTACCTATATTTCTAATATAGTTTTGAAAGATTTTTAGGTACAGTCAAGTACTTGTAAAGTCGATGTGTGAGTCAAAATAGGATTGACCACTCTTGATTAACTTCAAAAAGAGAAAGACTCATTGCATTTCAATTTAGCAAAACCTAGGCCTGGGTAATCCTTGTGAGGAGTCATGGGATTTGCAAAATTTTGAGACACAATAGAGATGACTTATATGAGTGTTGATAGCATACTCAAAGTCATCTTGAGCATTATTGATCAAAGGGATGAATTATATAGTAACCATGGGCTAGGGCTCTAAGAATGTTGCTTTGCATACATTCGACCTATCTAGACATCGAAAACCATTGCTAGATGGTTACTTCAACTGGTATAGAAATTGATCCTGTGCAACTGATTTAGGTTCAAACCTATGGGATCACATACATTAAAGGTTGTAACTTGATCAGATGGTTAATCGATGATTGAGAGTCATTTTAAGGTCAAACGATCAATACGATTGAAGTTTGACTTAATGCAAGTGTTGCATGAGGATTGATTAGCAATTAGATTGCTAATTGGCTCAATTTGATTGAGCAATCAAGCTGAGATCAAGTTTAATTAAATTAAATTCAATTAAGGATTGGTTTGGACTTAATTAAATTAAGTCTAATTGATTTATTGGATAAGCCAATAAGGAAGAACAAGTTCTTGTTAGACTAGGATTTGAGTGCAGCTAATTCCAAATTGACATAGGATTTAAATCAAATTTAAATATGGTTTAGACCTAATTTAATTAAACTCCTAGTTGGATTAGGATCATCCTTAATTAGATTGCATTTAATCTTGTTTGGGGTAAACCTATTCCCATTGAAGTTTGGCTGGATATCTAGTCTCAGAGTGATCTCATCCGGTAGCAGCATCCATGACTGAACTTCAATCGAAAAAGCTGACTAAGTTCGTCCATGACAAGCGGCTACTCCCCCATTATTGAATTCCCATCGGGCGAACTTGAACAATGATAGCAACCGCTTGAGTAGTTGAAGCACTGGGGTTTAGCCTCCTGAGTAGTCTAGCCTAGCCAGCTTGGAGGCTGGTCGAACTCCTTTCCAACCGAATCTCCCTCAGATTGAGTACCGCTATCACCATTAAGTCTCATGTCAAGAGTCTCAGGCTAATAGAGTTCCCTCCTAGACTAACTTCTAAGCTTTATTATGAGTGACAGACCCCTTGCAGCCAAACCCCTCTGCTAGTCGAACTCCTGCCGAACTTCTCCACCAGTCAGACTCCTGTCGAACTTCTCCTTCGGTCGAACTTCTCCACCAGTCGAACTCCTATTGGACTTCTCCTTCAGTCGGACTTTTTCACTAGTCGAATGTTTGTCGGATTTCTCCTTCCAACTACTCAAAAGGACCTCAGCACTTCCTCTTGATATAGCAAATAACAACCCATGCATGGTCGATCTCAAGAACCTCTGAACTCCTTTGGAATAGTAGTAGCTAAGGACTCTTCATTGCCTATAGCTATTCCATCTGAACTTCAGTTGTTAGATTCCATTAGACTGGCACATCATGATAATAGACACTATCCTCCGTAACAAACTCTACGTGGCCCTGAATGATCCACCATCAGGCAGTTATAGCTATCACTATCAGTTTGTTATAGGCTCCGCCTATATAAGAGATCCTTCAGATACGCTTTCTTCTCTAAGCACTTCATTTCCTCTCAAAACTCTACTCAAATCTTCTCTGAGTACTCCATTTCTATTTGCCAAAAGAGCTGACTTGATCATCGGAGGGTCTTACCAGAGTCACCACCCCCGACTTCGGACGAGACTTATTTTGCAGATCACCGACGGCGACCTCATCTTCTCCAACTCCAGCCTTGAATCCAGCATCAACCAAATTTCATGCCAACAGAATTGGCACTAGAGGAAGGGCGCACATTCTCTTGAGATTCTCTTATTCTTAAAGGAGTGCTTAGTAGAGATCTCTCTTTTTCTCCCATAGAGTTCTTATCTCTAGGAAGAATGCCTCCTAGGAAGGCTTCAACTTAGCAGTTAACCACCTCCATGGCTAGATCTCATTCAGATCTACCCGCCCCTATCTCATCCCCAGCATCTCTGTCTTCATCAGTAGCAATGGTGGATGCAGAGCATTTTAACCTACTGATTCAGTAGGTTAGAGGCCTCATTGAAGCAGTACAGGCCATACAGCAGCAACAGCCTCCGACGCCTGTCCAGCTAGAGTGAGCTTCATCAAAACCTCAGGACCCAGTATGGGGCGATCGACTTGGGCGAGTCAGCCGTTAACTTTTGAAAAAGAGAAGCAGAGGATGAAGAGCCCCTGCTCTAATCATGATTCTACCCCTTGGAGGATGCTACCTCTATTTAGCTAGAAGACTTTGGAGATCCACAATTGTGAGGATCTTCTGAACCAAAGACTGCAAGAAATGAGCCAGAGGATCGAGGAACTCCACCATGCTCCTTCTCATGGCAATGATATCTGCACCGACCCTTCTTTTTCCTAGCAAATTATGCAGGAACCGATCCCACTGAACTTCAAGCTCTCCTAGTTTGAGAGCTACGATGGGACTACTGATCTGGTTGATCACTTGAAGGTCTTCCAGACCATAATGCTGCTCCATGGCATGCCAGACGTCATTCTGTATCGAGCTTTTCCATCCATTCTAAAGGAAGTAGCAAGAAACTAGTACTCGGCCCTCAAGTCGGATACTATCTTTTCTTTTGATTAGATGAGCCATCAATTCGTGGCTCATCTTGTCAGCAACTGACACCCCCGATGAGGCTCGGACTCCCTCATCAGTATCAAACAAAAGGAAGGGGAGTGAAAATAATCTATTTATTAATTTATAGTCAAAATTATAAAATTGCCCTTAGAACTATATTATAAGTGATAGCCAATCTGGCTTCTAGGGCACACATCTAACATTATGATACTTTCTCCAAAATGTCTATACCTCATAGTCGGCTTTGACCAATGAACTCCCCATTGGTAGGCTTTATTGGTGATGTAGTACTAGTTGAAGGCATAATAACTTTGGTTGTGGCTGTAGGACAATATCCAAAATAGTTCAAGGCACAGGTGGCTTCCTGGTAGTAAAAGCTCCATCGACTTATAATGCAATCCTCGGTTGACCTGGTCTAAATGCACTTCGTACAATAGTGTCGACATACTACTTGAAAATGAAGTTTCCAACAAGCTATAGGATCAGAGAAGTCAGAGGAGATCAAGCCCTGGCGAGGCATTGCGATTCAATTACCTTGCAAAGGGGTGAGTGGCCAAGTCCTTATCCAGTTGATGGGTTGGATGTCCGTGATGATCTAATAAAAGAGCGACGAGAGCCTATGGAAGACCTTATTTCAATCCCACTGAATAACGGAAATGTAGAGCACATGATACAGATTGGCTCCAACCTAGCAGAAGAGATACGAGAGTAGCTTATCAAATTTCTATGGAGGAACATAGATGTTTTTTATTCGATCCCCGATGACATGCCCGAGATAGATGTAGAGGTCATGGAACATCGCCTGACTGTTGATCTTAAACATTGGCTAGTGAAAAAGAACATGCACAGCCATGCTCTAGAGAGGCAGAAAGCAATTGTAGAGAATGTTGATAAGCTCCTCAAGGTCGGATTCATCTAGGAAGTCAACTATCTGAACTGGGTCTCCAACGTCGTGCTTATCAAAAAGATGAACGATAAGTGAAGAATGTGCATAGATTTTAAAAAGTTGAACAAAGCCTGCCCAAAAGATAGCTACCCCCTATCCAGGATTAATCAGCTGGTGGATGCGACCTCGGGCTACGAGCTCCTCACTTTCATGGATGCCTTCTTCGGTTATAAGCAAATCAGAATGGCACTAGAGGATGAGGAGAAAACTACTTTTATTATTGATCGTGGTCTTTACTATTACAGGGTTATGCCTTTTGGACTCAAAAATGTAGGAGCAACATACCAGTACCTCATCAATAAAATCTTCAAGAAGCAGATCGACCGCAACATGGAGGTATATGTAGATGACATGCTTATCAAGAGCCGAACTTCAATAAATCACATTGCCGACTTTGAAGAGATCTTTAGCGCTCTTAGGAGGTACAAGATGAAGCTGAACCCAACTAAGTGCACCTTCGGCATGACTTCGAAAAAGTTTTTAGGATTCATGGTATCGAGGTGCGAAATTGAAGCAAATCTAGAGAAGATTTAGGCCATTCAAGAGATGACTGCTCCTAAATTAATCAAAGAAGTTCAGCGCCTAACTGGAAAGGTGGCAGCCCTAAATCACTTCATCTCAAGGTCGATCAAGCGATGCATGTCCTTCTTTCAGGTCCTAAGATAGCTAAAGAACTTCTGCTGGACTATCGAATGTCAACAAGCCTTTAAAGAGCTCAATGACTACCTCTATCACCTCTCCTATTAGCAAAGCTCGAACCTAGAGAAGAATCATTTTTGTATCAGGCAATCTTCCTAGCAGCCCTTGCAGCAGTCCTAGTCAAAGAAGAGGTAAAAGTATAGCGATCGATCTACTACATAGTCAAGTTTTGAGGAACGCCGAGATCAGGTATACTAAGTTAGAAAAACTAACTTATGCCCTTCTGATTGCAGCCCAAAGACTTTGACCTTACTTTCAAGGGCACACCATAATCCTCCTCACTGTTCAACCAATCAAGGCAGTTCTTCATCGAATTGATGCCTCTAGAAGAATAACAAAATGAACAATTGAGCTCATTGAGTTTGACATCAACTACCAACCTCGGCCATCGATCAAAGCCTAAATTTTGGTAGATTTTATAGTTGAGTGCACCATTTTGGATGAAGCCGAGCCTGAACAGATTGAAGTCAATGTTCCCTAGTTACAACCAAGTTCCTCTAAGAAAAGAGCCGACCTCTCCAAAGAGTTTTGGTCTCTATATGTAGATGGCTCGTCCAATGCTTCTGGTGCGGGTGCAGGGTTGATCTTGGTTAACCTAGAAGGAGTCATCATTGAATATGCACTGTGCTTCAAATTTTCTGCCATAAATAATGGGACTGAATATGAAGCTTTAATTATAGGATTAAGGATCGCCAAAGAATTGGAAGCAGATCGACTCCAAGTCTATAGTGATTTCTAATTAGTGGTCGGATAAGTTAGTGGTGATTATGAGGCTCAAGAAGAAAGCATGATAAAATATCTCGAGAAAATGAAGAGCTTGACTCCGGCCTTCAATAATTTTGACATTAGGCAGATCCCAAGAGCGAAAAACTCTAGGACCGACCTTCTCTCAAAGCTGGCAACATTAGCCCCGACTAAGCTGCCCAAGGAAGTCTTCTTTGAAGTCCTGAAACACCCGAGTCTTGAAGAACAATAGTCTATAATGTAGATCGACCATGAGCCATGTTGGATTGGCCCATTGATTGCTTATCTTAAGGATGGAGCTCTTCCTTATGACCCGAAGAAAGCTCAAAAACTTAGAAATCAAATCTTTTGGTATATTCTATATGAAGGCAAGCTGTACAAAAGGTCATATTCTTTACTGCTCTTGAGATGTCCTAGGCCTTCAGAAGTTGACTTTGCCTTGTGGGAAGTGTATGAAGAAATCTACGAAAGTCATGTGGGGGCTAGATCCTTATCACACAGAACTACACTTCGTAGGATTACTATATTGGCCACCTTATACCAATAATTCATATGAGTATGTCAAAAATATGATCGCTGCTAGGGAATGCAAACATTCAAAGGTAGCCAGCTTCCAAACTTACACCCTTGAGTGCCCCATGGTCGTTTACTCAGTGGGGGATGGATATTCTCGGATCTTTTTCCATGGCATTTGGATAGTATAAGTTTCTCTTGGTGGTAATAGATTATTTCATAAATTAGATCGAGGCTGAAACTCTGGCAAAAATCATTGAAGCAAAAGTATAGGACTTTGTTTGAAAGTCGATCATTTGTAGATTTGGTTTGCCTCAAACCCTAATAATAGATAATGGGCGGCATTTTGTCAGAGCAAGATTTATCAAATTTTGTGAAGATTTGAACATCTTCCACCATTTTACATCAATTGCCTATCCACAAGCAAATGGCGAAGCCGAAGTAACAAACAGAACCCTGCTGCAAGGTATCAAAGCAAGACTTGAAAGAGCAAAGAGGACTTTGGTGGATGAACTCTATCATGTGCTCTAGGCATACCGAACTATCCAAAGATTGCCAACTGGGGAGACCCTATTTGCCTTAGCTTTTGGAATAGAAGCGGTCATCCCAATAGAACTCAAACTTTCATCAGCACGAGTCATGGCATTCAATGAGCTGCATAACTCATATGACCTTAGGGCTAACCTCGATTTGTTGGAGAAAAAATGAGAAAAAGCTCAAGTTTGGATGGTAGCCTATAAGCAAAAAGTAGCTCATTAATATAACTCTAAAGTCAAAGGAAAAATATTCAAAGTGGGAGACTTAGTACTTCGACGAGCAGCTATTGCACAGCCTTAGAATCAGTGGAAGCTTGCCCCAAATTAGGAAAGATCCTACGAGATCAAAGAAATCATCCAACCAAGAACATACTATTTGAAGGAGCTTGGAGGAGCAGATCAACCCCGACCATGAAATTTGAAAAACCTATGGATTTATTACCAATGATTTGGTTGCAATGAAATCCTCTTACTTTAACACCCTAATCTTTATTGTACATCTGTAATGGTGGAGAGTTACAGCCCAAATTTAACCATACGACAAGCACAGCCATGTTAGGAATAGGAGGAGGACCTCGTCCTAATATGAGCAAAGTTGAAGGCCTCATTAACTTAAGATGAGAGGAGGGGAGAGGCTCTGACAATGGTCTTAATGTGTCCACAGCCATGTTAGGAATAGGAGGTGGACCTCATCCTAACATGAGCAAAGTCGAAGGTCTCGTTAATTTAAGATGAGATAAGAAGAGAGATTCTAATAATGGACCTAATGTGCCCTTTAGTTAGATATATGTGCCCTAGAAGCCAGAATTGGCTGACACTTGTAATACACTTCTAGGGGCAAAATTATAATTTTGACTAAAATCAATAAAATGGGTTATTTTCTATAACATATGTGTTTTAGTGTCTGTATACATCCTTTGAGTTAATGATAATAAAATTCATATTTTCAAGAGTTAAAATTTAAGACATGAATAATCATTATTAACTCATAAAATGCTCCGACCATAGGATCATCAAAGAATGGTGATTGATTCCGAATATTGGTGTACAATCACTTCTCTTTAGTAGATGAGTCTTGAGTCTATGGTGTAGACACCAGAGGAAAGTACAGGACTTGTAGAGACAAGGACTGAGCGTGACCACCCCGAGTAGTCATTAGGAAGTCTACCTTCTCGTCAATGACTGACTCGATGCTTGTAGTGTGTTTTGTTCTTTGATCTAGAGTGTATCAGCATTTACCTTTGAGGGTGTTATAGTTTGACTACACCATTACTGTCTCCATAGCATATGGAACTGAGGTGTATGTTGGCTATAGCAGTTTTCATTGAGGAACTGGATTGCATCAAGATGGAATCTATCTACCTCGGGTAGAGAAGCAGCCCTATGATGACCATGAAATCAAGTCCAAAGCTCATGCCATGGAGAGTGAAATAATAGAAAGATTTCTATTTAGTTTTTCACATTGGACTTGAATCGAATGATTACATCATATATAGAAACTAGGGTTTGACGAGTTCACCTTAATCCTAATCTGATCGGGCTCAAGATAGAAGAACTTAATCACACATTAGCTGCACCAAGAGGTTCGCATTCACTCTGATGTTGCCACCATATACTGCTACTAGGTTTCACTGGTGGATTTTGGGAGCAATTAGAATGTTTAGATGATCGATCATTCTAGCTTCGAATCAGAAGAGTTGATCCATCGAAAGAGAGTTTCGATGATGTTCATGATAGAGATCATGACATATCCCATTACCATATCTGAACTGAATTAACTGGGTCACACAAACAAGGGTTTGACTATGGTTGATCACAATTGAACTAATCCAGTTCAATTGATCTGAATGAGATTCAATTAGTTCAAGAAATCGTGCTAGCACTCGATTGAATCTAACATTCTTCTTTTACTATCACAAATAAGTTGTCCTGACTGAGCAAAAAAAGTTTTGCTGATTAGTAAGCCTTCACATGGTCTGACTGGAGTGTCCAGTTCAGAAATTGTCTTATTTTATAAGAAATACCTGCCATTTTGGTCACCTGCCATTTTTCGTCCTTTGATTTTGGTCAAAAGTTGACCTTTGACTGGTCAATATATGACCATGACCTTGACTGTCCACTGTCATGCACCTATTGGAGAGCTGGTGGGGCTTGTCCCTCTCTAGAACTAGCAAGAGAAGGCGCAGCCAAGGGTGGGTGCCCAAGTGAGCGCCTAGGAGTCCTTGTTGAAGGACTCCATCTCCCTTTTGGATTCATTAGCTCCCTAAGAACCATTTGACTGTCTTAGGCCCCTCTAAGGAGAATCCAGTTTCTTCCACCAATCAGATTTAGATCTGATTCACAAAGGTTGTGATTGGTTGGAAAGAAAGAGAGTTGGATCACGCATAGTCTATAAATAAGACCCTGCGCCCAACCAAAACATGTGTAATAAATTCCCCACGCCAAGGCTGCCTCTCTCCTCCTCCTCCATGCCAATCCATCTTCTCCCTCTCCCTCCCATCCCAAATAGTTTTGGGATTCTCAGTTGGTGCAACCAGATGAGAGAAAGCCGATAAAGCTAGAAGGTTGGCTGCTGCAAAAGGACAACTGCTATCTTCGAAGCTTTTGAAAGATCCTCCAAATCAGATCATATCTGATTTTTAAGATGTAATAGAGAAGAAGAGATCTCAGATCCAGTCCAGTGGATACTGGTAAGACCAGGCAGCTTCTGGCTAGATCCAGAACCTTCGCGCTAGATCATCAAGGTAAATATCGATTTATCCACATCAAGGTAAATTAATTTAATTTTTTATCTATATTTTATTTTTAATTATTAAAAATATAAAATAAATCTAAAATATTCAGATCTGATAGATCAAAGAGAAAAAATTTTAAAATATATTCTCTGATCCGATCAGATCTGAAACGAACAATGTCCCGAAAAATCAAGGTAAATTTATGCACTGGTATCAAGCCAAGGTTCTAAATGTTAGGATCTATTTTAAATTTATTTTGATAAAAGAAATAAATTGAATTTTAGATGTCACATGAGTGTGATCAGATCTAAATTAAAAAAATTAAAATTAAATTAATTTGGATCCTAAGATTTAAAAAATATGCATGATGTTCTAAAATAGAAGAGTTCTATAGATATAGTTTGCATGTTTATAATTTAATTGATTAATCATATTTTAGATCTATATTTATATTAATTTTCTATAATTATATTTGTTAATAATATCAAAAAAAATAGTAAATAAAAAATTATTTTAATTTTTAACATCATATGAGATATGATTGATGCATGTCTAGATTAGTTGTTAGAATAGTTTACATAGTTATCTAATTCAGAGTTTATTTTGATAAGATCAATTTAAATTTAATTGTTTGATTTATGGATAATTAGATCAAAAACATGCATGATTCGAAACATAAGAGTTATGCAAAATATGCATGATTAAGATCTAATATGTTATATAGATAGTATGATATAGAATCTTAAAACTATTTTTAGTATTACATGTTTCCTATTAAGGCATTCCTTTACATCTGAGCTAAGAATGAAGAAAGGTTTAAAGCCCTCCCTCCCATCGATGGGAATTTCTTATGACGTGTTAGGTTTTGCGCGTTCGTCCTTAATTAAAACTCAAAAACTTACTTTCTACAAACCCTAGATCCTGAAACCTCTAGGATTTTGTGCATATTTTAATTTATGAACCCTACTTAATTAAGAATTAAATTAATAATATTAATAGATCTAAAATTAAAAATTTTAGATCTAAGACATATTCATAATACTGGTTCGAGCTTGGTAGCTCAATAGTCTAAGCAATTGATCAAACCGAAATCAAGAGTTGGTTTAGATGGGATCAACAATGCATAAATTGACCAGCCTAATAGATAATCTGGGTTAAGATCGAGTCACGATCAAGCAAGACCTAATATGGCTAGAGGTTTGAGTCTGATGTAACTAACCCAATTGTTCTGGCTCAACAATTTGGTTCCTAAGATAAGTTTGGCCACATACGATCGACTGGTTTTTTAATTGGAAGCTACTCCGCTTGAATGCGTTCTTGTAAAGTTAATGGCATATCCCTTCCACCGATCTTTATACTGCCATATCTATTGACTTCAATTCTAATCTTAGGTGGTCAATAATCCAAGCTAACCCATGCCACTAGGTTAGTCATAATTGTTATGACTATGACAAGTCTAGTTTAATGAGACCTGAATTAATTCTCCCTAAAAAAAGATTAAGTCTGAGGTCTTCCATCATTGTAGATGTGCGGGCCCTTCCCAGGGTTGATTGTTCTTGACTGAATACAGTGGCTCAGTTGCATCGAGAAGATGCAACCATGTCTATTAGGCATTGGATGCTATGGGCTGAAGGATGAATTAGGCTCAATATTTTGGATACGGTGAGAGACTCAATTAGGAATCTAGTTTGTGCAAATGATGGGTCTGACTTAACTAAGGAGTGGATCAATATTCCGGATATTCTGAGATTCATGAATTAGGGACCAAGTTGGGTGCACCATGATTAGAGAATCATGAACAAGAGTTGTTCACTCCTGCTAATCCATCACCAATAACTGTTTAGGTGAGAGGTGATGAGTCAGTTGGTGAGACCGCACCATCCACTAGAATCATTAATCATGGAGATTTTTGCATCTCTATAGAGGAAGTGTAGGAATCCAAGAAAATAGTGGGAGCTAATTTGTTTAAAAATAAAATCTCTGAACAAATTGGTCAAGTCATAATTATAGTATCGAACTAGAATCTTTGACTCTTTACAGAAAAATGTCTGCGTCCAACCCATTAGCACATATCCTGGACACACATAGACTAACCAGACCCAATTATAAAGATTAGCTCAGGAACTACAAAATCATTTTGGGTTTTGAGAAGTTAACCCATGTATTGGACCAGGATCCTTCCACCTTACCAGCCCGTCCATCCGTTCAACAGAGAGCGTCTCTGAAAAAATGGATAGACGAAGATAATAAGGCCAGATATTGTTAGATATATGTGCCCTAGAAGCCAGAATTGGCTGACACTTGTAATACACTTCTAGGGGCAAAATTGTAATTTTGACTATAATTAATGAAATGGGTTATTTTCTATCACATATGTGTATTTAGTGTCTGTGATACATCCTTTGAGTTAATGGTAATGATAATTCATATTTTCAAGAGTTGAAAATTTAAGACATGAATAATCATTATTAACTCATAAACAGCTCCCGACCATAGGATCATCACGAGGATGGTGATTGATCCGGAAGGTTGGTGTACGATCGCTTCTCTTTAGTAGATGAGTCTTGATCTACGGTGTGAGACACCGGAGCGAAATTACAGTACTCGTTATAGAGAACGAGGCACTGAGCGTGACCACCTCGAGTAGTCATTAGGAAGTCTACCTCTCGTCAATGACTGACTCGATGATGCAGGTAGTGTGTCTGGTCTTTGACCTGAGATGCATCGACAGTTCACCTTGAGGGTGTATAGTTTGACTACACCATTACTCGGTCTCCTAGCCATATGGAACCCTGAGGTGTAGTGGCTATAGCATGTTCATTGTAGGAACTGGATTGCATCAAGATGGGATCTATCTACCTCGGTGGTAGAGGAGCAGCCCTATGATGATCAGAGAATCAATCCAGAGTCCATGGCCATGCATAGAGATAATAGAAGGAGTTTCTATTTAGATTTTTCACGGACTCGAATCGAATGATTCATCATATGACAGAGACTAGGGTTTGATTGAGTTCACCTTAACTCCTAATCTGATCGGGGCTCAGATAGAAGAACTGAATCACACAGGTAGCTGCACCAAGAAGGTTCGCATTCAGCTCTGATGGGTTGCCACCATATACTGCTAGGTGTCACTGGTGGATTTTGGGAGCAATTAGATGATTTAGATGATCGATCATCTCACTGTTCGAATCAGAAGAGTTCTGATCCATCGAAAGGAGTTTCGATGATTATGATACAGAGATCATGACATATCCCATTACCATACAGAACTGAACCAATGGTCACCAAACAAGGGTTTGAATCTGGTGATCATCCATTGAATTGATCCAGTTCAATTGATCTGAATGAGATTCAATTAGGTTCAAGGAAATCGTGCTAGCACCTCTGATTGAACCTAACGTTCTTCTTTTACTATCACAAATAAGTTGTCCTGACTGAGCCAAAGAAGTTTGTGCTTAATTAGAGGTCTTCATATGGTCTGACTGGAGGTTGTCCAAGTCAGAATAGGTTGTCTTATTTGTAAGACATTACCTGCCATTTTTGGTCACCTGCCATTTCTTGTTCTTTGACTTTGGTCAAAAGTCTACCGTTGACTGGTCAAACATTGACCATTGACCCTTTGACTTGTGACCACATGTCATGCACCTATTGGAGAGCTGGTGGGGGCTTGTCCCCCTGCTAGAACCTAGCAAGGAGAAGGGCGCACGCCAAGGGTGGCGTGAGCCCAAGTAGGAGGCGCCTAGGAGTCCTTGTTGGACAAGGACTCCACCTCCCTTTAGGATTCCAATCAGTGTTCTACTAAGAATCCAGTTTGACTGGTCTTAGGCGCCCTCTAAGGAGGAATCCAGGGGTCTCTTTTTCAACCAATCAGATTTAGATCTGATTTCACAAAGGGTTGTGATTGGTTGAGAGGAAGAGGAGTTGGATCATGCTTAGTCTATAAATAAGACCCTGCGCCCAACCCTAATCCTAAGTCTAAGTGAATTCAATAGAGATTTCCCACGTCCAAGGCTGCCTCTCCCCTCCTTCTCCATGCCATACTCTCTTCTCCCCTTGCTCTCCACGTCCAAAAGTGTTTTGGACTTAGTTTGGTGCGATTCAGATCAAGGAAAGGCGATCAAAAGCAAGAAGGCTGCGCTGCTGCAAAAGGACGACTGCAGATCTTCAAAAGAGTTTTGAAGATCCTCCAGATCAGATCCAGATCTGATTTTTGGAGGTGTGATAGAGAAGAAGAGGTTCTCCAGATCCAACCCGAGTGGATACCGGTAGAGGCCAGGCGCTTGCGTGGCTAAGATCCAGAACCTTCCGCTGCAATCAGGATCATCTACAGGGTAATAGGATTATCCAAATCAGGTAAATTGAATTTGATTTAATTTATCTTGTTTTATTTTATTTATTAAAATAATAAGAATCAGATCTGAAATATATCAAGATCTGATTAAGGTCAAGAGAAAATTTTTGAAATATATCTCTTGATCTAATCAGATCTGGACGAACCTGGACCGGAAAATCAGGATTTCCCTTCAGATATTACATGTTGGGCTCGATGTCTGATGAGCTCCAGCACCAACATGAAGATATCGGGACTGCTCGCCAAATGTTGGCTCACCTGCATGAGATGTTTGGTGAACAGAGTCGTGCAGCCAAGTATCAAGTCATGAAATAACTTTTTAAGACTAAGATGCAGGATAGATAGTCAGTCCAAGATCACTGTCTGATGATGATCAAGAACTTGGTAGAGCTTGAGAAGCTCGGTGTGAAGTTAGACTTGGATCTGCAGAACGATGTTATTCTACAATCCTTGACTGATGCATATGGGCAATTCATCATGAATTACCACATGCATAAACTTTAAAATTCCTTGGCCGAATTAATGAACATGCTGGTTACCACTGAGCTTTCTATGAAAGGTTCTAAAGGCTCAGTTCTTATTATGGAATAGACTTCTTCCAAAAGAAAGTCTTTTAGAAAGAAAAAGAAGTCTGCGAAAAAGCAGAAGGTGGAAGGAGAAAAGAAGAAGAAGGTAGAGTCGAAGACGAAGGCCGCTATCAAAGAAAAGTGTTTCCATTGCAACAGCGATGGCCATTGGAAGCGAAACTATCCTACTTACCTGGCCACCCTGAAAGAACAAAAAGGAAGGTCCTTCTAGAGGTATGCTCGTTATTGAGTCTAACCTTATGGTTTCTTCTGCATCCAGTTGGGTACTTGACTCTAGTTCTAGTGCTCATCTGTATACTTCCATATAGGATCTTGAGGATAGCAGGAGGCTGAGGGATGGAGACATGATCCTATGCATAAAAAATGGAGCAAGAGTTGCTGCAGTGGTGGTGGGAACATACCCTCTTTGATTACCATTTGGTTTAGACTTAGTTTTGAAAGACTGTTATTATGTGCCTGTAGCTAGCAAGAATTTGATTTCTGTTTCATGCTTAGCACTAGAAGGCTATGTGATTACCTTCTTTAAGGACCATTGTAACATTCTTTATGAAAGAAATAAAATTGCAAATGGTTTCCTTATTAATGATCTTTATCAGCTACATATTGATGTATCTGTTCTAACTATCGAGTAAACCGTGAATACCAAACGACCTAAGGATAGTCCAAAAGATAGGTATCTATGGCACCTAAGATTAGGACATATAGCAGAAGATAGGATCAACAAATTGGAGAAAAATGGGCTATTGAGTCCATTGACTTTCGAGTCATATCCAACTTGTGAATCTTGTCTTCAAGGAAAAATGACTAAACCTCCTTGTATAGGACATCGGGAAAGGGCCACAGATCTTCTTGTCCTAGTATATACTGATGTGTGCGGCTCATTTAATATGCCGGCTAGAGGTAATTTTGTCAACTTCATTACCTTTACCGATGATCTGTCTAGGTATGGGTATGTATATCTTATGAGACACAAATATGAAGCTTTTGAAAAGTTCAAAGAATTCAGGCATTAAGTAGAAAAACAAACTAGAAAACTCATCAAGATTCTTTGATCAGATCGAGGAGGTGAATACCTTAGCCGAGAATTCCTAGATTATCTCAAAAAAAATGGCATAGTCTCTCAATGGACTCTACTAGGAACACCTCAACTCAACGGGGTTTCAGAATGGAGAAATCAGACTCTATTGGATATGGTTCGATCCATGATGAGCTTCATAGACCTCCCTGATTTTCTTTGGGGACACTCATTGTTAACTTCAATTTATCTACTGAATAGGGTTCCCTCTAAAACTGTTCCTACCATACCGTATGAGATATGGTACGGTAAGAAACCAAGTCTGAGTCATCTTAGAATTTGGGGTTGTTCGGCTCATATCAAAAGACAACAAGCGGACAAGTTAGAGTTTAGGTCCTTCAGAGCTTGATTTATAGGATATCCTAAAGAGTCATTAGGATACTATTTCTACATTTAAAAAGACCACAATGTGATTGTGAGTCGACATGCCATCTTTCTTGAAAAATAGTTTATTCAAGACAGCGGCATTGGAAAGCAGATAAGCTTGATGAGAAAGTCTCACAAGTACAATGAGCTAAGGACCAATTGGAACCAAATTAGGTTGAGCCAATAAGAACACTACCTCCTCCACCTCATAGATCGGAAAGAGTTTCCCATCCTCCTGAAAGATACTTAAGTATTATTTCAGAGGAAGTAGAGAAAATGTTCCTCATAGGTAATGGTGCTCATGGTGATGATCCCAAAACCTACAACGAGATGATATCAGATATCGATTTTGAGAAATGGCTAGAGGTAATGCAGTCAGAAATTGACTCGATGCACTTGAACCAAGTCTGGACCTTGGTAGATCCACCAGAAGGTATAGTACCTATTGGGTGTAAATGGATCTTCAAGAGAAAGATTGGTGCAGATGGGAATATGGAGACATTCAAGGCTAGACTAGTGGCAAAAGGTTATAGTCAATGCGAAGGCATTTACTATTAGGATACCTTTTCTCCAATGGCTATGCTAAAATTCATCTACACATTGCTTGCCATTGCAGCCTATTTCGATTATGAAATATGGCAAATGGACGTAAAAATGGCATTCTTAAATGGATATCTTGAGAAAGATATCTTTATGGAACAGCCGCTAGGTTTCACATCCAGTGATACTGATCACAAGGTTTGCAAGCTGCAAAGGTCCATATATGGACTTAAGCAAGCATCTCGGAGTTGGAACACTCGTTTCAATGATGTGATCAAAATATTTGATTTCATCAAAAATGAAGAGGAATCATGTATCTTCAAAAAGGTCAGTTGGAGCGCTGTTGTTTTCCTCATATTGTACATGGATGACATCCTCCTTATTGGGAATGATATTCCCATGTTGACGACAGTCAAAATATGGTTGTCCAAGAAATTCTCCATGAAAGACCTAGGTGAAGCATCCTTTATTCTAGGAATTAAGGTCTATAGAGATAGACCAAATGTGATGCTAGGACTTTCACAGAAGATGTACATAGAGGAAGTACTAAAGCGGTTTAATATGGAAAACTCTAAGAGGAGATTAATACCCTTCAGATATGGTATTCATCTTTCCAAGAAGATGTGCCCTAGTACACCTGAGGAAATAGAATGCATGAGCAAGATCCCTTATGCTTCTGCAATAGGGAGCCTCATGTATGCCATGCTATGTACACGACCTAATATAGCCCATGCTGTGAGTGTCACAAGCAGATATCAGTCAAATCCAGGTGAAGAACACTGGACTTCTATGAAATGTATCCTTAAGTACTTAAGAAGAACTAAGGATATGATGTTAGTCTTTGGTAATGGAGAACTCCAAGTTCAGGGATACACAGACTCGGATTTCATGTCCGATGTAGATGATCGAAAGTCGACATCTGGGAGTCTGTTTGTGTGCAATGGTGGTGCTGTCAGCTGGAAGAGTTTCAAGCAAACTATGATAGCAGATTCTACCATAGAAGCAGAATATATTGCTGCATCAGAGGCTGCGAAGGAAGCATTCTAGTATAAGAAGTTTGCTGTAGAAATTGGACTAATGCCATCAGATACCATTCCTCTACACTGTGACAACAATGGTGCCATAGCCCTTGCTAAGGAGCCGAGGTCTCATCAGAAATTCAAGCACATTGAGTGGCGATACCACCTCATTCGTGATTACCTCGAGAAGGGTTACGTCGAGGTCAAGAGAGTCAATTTTGCAGACAATGCGGCAGACCCACTTACAAAGCCATTAGGACAACAAAAGATCGACGCCCACCTTGAGAAGATGGGACTTAGACATGTAGCCAATTGGCTTTAAGACAAGTGGAAGATTGTAAGATATATGTGCCCTAGAAGCCAGAATTGGCTGACACTTGTAATACACTTCTAGGGGCAAAATTATAATTTTGACTAAAATCAATAAAATGGGTTATTTTCTATCACATATGTGTATTTAGTGTTTGTGATACATCCTTTGAGTTAATGGTAATGATAATTCATATTTTCAAGAGTTAAAAATTTAAGACATGAATAATCATTATTAACTCATAAAATGCTCCCGACCATAGGATCATCACAAGGATGGTGATTGATTTGGACGGTTGGTGTACAATCACTTCTCTTTAGTAGATGAGTTTTGAGTCTATAGTGTGAAGATATCAGAGCGAAAGTACAGATACTCGTTAGAGAACGAGGGCACTAAGCGTGACCACCCCGAGTAGTCATTAGGAAGTCTACCTTCTCATCAATGACTGACTCGATGCTGCAGTGGTGTGTTGGTTCTTTGATCTGAGGTGCATCCACAGTTCACCTTGAGGGTGTTATAGTTTGACTACACCATAACTCGGTCTCCTAGCCATACGGAACCCTGAGGTGTATGTTGGCTATAGCATGTTCATTGTAGGAACTGGATTGCATCAAGATGGAATCTATCTACCTCGGTGGTAGAGGAGCAGCCCTATGATGATCATGAGAATCAAGTCCAGAAGCCCATGGCCATGGCAGAGTGAAATAATAGAAAGAGTTTCTATTTAGGTTTTTACATTGGACTTGAATCGAATGATTACATCATATGATAGAAACTAGGGTTTGACGAATTCACCTTAATCCTAATCTGATCGAAGCTCAAGATAGAAGAACTTAATCACATAGGTAGCTGCACCAAGAGGTTCACATTCAGCTCTGATGGGTTGCCACTATATACTGCTAGGTGTCACTAGTGGATTTTGGGAGCAATTAGAATGATTTAGATGATCGATCATTCTAGCTGTTTGAATCAGAAGAGCTCTAATCCATCCAAAGGAGTTTCGATGATGTTGATGATAGAGATCATGACATATCCTATTACCATATAGAACTGAACCTAATTGGGTCATACAAATAAGGGTTTGAATCTGGTGATCATCAATTTAACTAATCTAGTTCAATTGATCTAAATGAGATTCAATTAGGTTCAAGGAAGTCATGCTAGCACTCGATTGAACCTAACATTCTTCTTTTACTATCATAAATAGTTGTCCTGATTGAGTCAAAGGAGTTTGTGCTCGATCAGAAGCCTTTACTTGGTCTAACTGGAGCCTATCCAGGTTAGAAAAGGGTTGTCTTATTTTGTAAGACAATACCTACCATTTTTGGTCACCTACCATTTTTCATCCTTTGACTTTGGTCAAAAGTTGACCTTTGATTGGTCAAATGTTGACCATTGATGTTTTGACTTCTGTCCATGTGTCATGCACCTATTGGAGAGCTGGTGGAGGCTTGTCCTCCTACCAGAAACTAGCAAGGAGGAGGGTGCACGCCATCCTCCCGGGAGTCCCTGTTGGACAGAAACTCCATCTCCTTTTTGAATTTTGATTAGACTCCTCCTAAGAACCAACTTTGACTGGTCTTAGGCACCATCTAAGAATGAATCCAAGGGACTCTATTTCCACCAATCAGATTTAGATCTGATTTTACAAAGGGTTGTGATTGGTTGGGAAGAAGAGGAGTTGGATCACGCATAGTCTATAAATAAGATCCTGCGCCCAACTCAAAACATGTGTGAATAATTCCCCACGCCCCAAGGCTGCCTCTCTCCTCCTCCTCCATGCCAACTCCATCTTCTCCCTCTCCTCTCCATGCCCAAAGTAGTTTGGGATTCTCAGTTGGTGCAATCCAGATGAGAGAAAGGCGATAGAAAGCTAGAAGGCTGCGCTGTTGCAAAGGACAACTGCTGATCTTCGAAAGCTATTTTAAAGATCCTCTAAATCAGATTCAGATCTGATTTTTGGAGATGTGATAGAGAAGAAGAGGATCTCCAGATTCAGTCCGGATGGATACCAGTAGAGGCCAAGCACTTGCGTGGCTAGATCCAGAACCTTCCGCTACTTACAGGATCATCAATGGATAATATGATTACCCTATATTAAGGTAAATTAAATTTAATTTTATTTATCTATATTTTATTTTAATTATTAAAATAATAAAAATTATATCTAAAATATCTCAGATTTGATTTGAATCAAAGAAAAAAAATTTTAAAATATATCTCTTGATTCGATCAGATCTGAACGAACTTGGTTCGGAAATCAGGATTTTCCTTCACCTACAGCCACGTTAGGAACAGAAGGAGGATCTCATCCTAACATGATCAAAGTTGAAGCCTCATTAACTTAAGACAAGATGAGGGGAGAGGCCCTGACAACGATCCTAATGTGTCCCTATAGCCATGTTAGGAATAGGAGGAGGACCTCATCCTAACATGAGCAAAGTCAAAGATGTCGTTAACTTAAGATGAGAAGAGGGGAGAGGTCTTGACAATGGCCCTAATGTGGCCCTACAATCATGTTAGAAATAGGAGGACCTCGTACTAACATGAGCAAAGTTGAAGGCCTCGTTAACTTAAGACGAGATGAGAGGAGAGGCCCTAACAATGGTCCCAATATGTCCCTACAACAATATTAGGAACAAGAGGAGGACCTCGTCTTAACATGAGCAAAGTTGAAGGCCTTGCTAACTTAAGTCGAGAAAAAAAGTGGGGGGGGCATCTAGTGGTCCCAAACGAACCCCAAACCTAAAGCAAAGAGAAGGGAGAAACCTCGTCACCAATCCTTACATGTATTTCTCCTACGACTATCTGACTGTATGAGATGGAAGAAGAAAAATCGCTCCCGGGTCTGCAAAAAGAACCTCGGATAGGGATCTACAACAACCACTTCATCGAAAGACAACACAAGAAAGGCAAAGTGGGGAAAATGAAGACACAAGCAAGCATTGAGTTCATGTAAGGTGAATGATGACGAAAAAAGGTACCATCTTATTATAAATATAAGTTCATTATAAGTGTTGTCTAGAGGTAGCAACCCAAGGGGGGTGAATTGGGTTCTTATAAAAGCTTTGGCCAAATTTAACTCTAAGCAATTATGTGCCTTAATTTTAATCTAAGTGGTGAGGATGAGATGTATATAATATGAGCAGTGAAATTAAGATAACAAAATTAAACTATGAAAGTAAAGTAAGAATTATAGGCACGCAAAGTATATGAGAGATAGAAGAAAAAAATACAACATAAAAATACAAAGATTTATAGTGGTTTGGAGCAACCCACTCCTACATCCACTCCCTAAGCTTTCCTTGAGAATTCTACTATAATCTATCCTTGATTACAGTGTATTTATTTTTTCAATCTCACAAACAAACCAAGTTGGTTTTCATAGGAGCACCAACCAAAATCTAACACTGTTAGTTTTTCGGATTCACTAACAACCCAATTGGTTTTTCAGGATCACCAACTAAAACCTATAATATCTAATTTCGGACTTGGACGGGCCTAAATCTGAAGTTTCTTTCTTTCAAAGAAACTTGTAAAGAAATCAAAAAATACAAGTAAAGTTTTAGCATAATATAAGAAATATAGTACAAGCTCTTTTAAATCCTAAAGAATAAGCCGATAATGTGCTCGATTGAAGCTTGGCTTTTCTTCAAATTATGCTTGAGAGGATGTGTAAGATGTTAGAGAAGATTGCCTTGAAGGCTCGCTGAAATCTGTGCACAACACTCCTCTCTTTTTTCTTTTCTTTGGATATTCAATGTTCTTCACAAAATCTGAAAGATTCTCTCTCTAAATCCCTTAATCTCTTTCTTCGTATTGATTCTCCACCTTTAAATACCTTTAGAGAAGATTGGAGTAAGAGTTCTAGCCATTGGAAGCTTTAAAATAGTCGTTGGGGTCGAAAAATAATCATTGAAAAACTATCCATTGAAGGCTGTCCACGTAGATCGAGACCTCTCAATTTTTTACGAGACCTCTTGCCAGATTTCGAGACCTCTCGAGAAATCTGCGAGACCTCTCACTCTTAGAGCACAGAAATGAAGTTTCTGTCTCCTAAGAATGAGACATCTCGAGTTCAACTCGAGACCTCTTGAGACTGTGCCAGAATACTGTTTCATTGTGCCAGACCACTCGAGAGCTCTCGAAAAAAATCTGAGATGTCTCGAGATATCCTGACTTCATTTTTCTTCAATGTTTGACCTTCCAAACTTGGATTTCTTGACCCCAAACTCTTTTAAACATAATTGCTTCCTTCAATTTTAATTTCTCTTCTTTCAATCATACTTTCTTCATACCAAGCCATCCAAATGTGTGTGAATTTGCTCTTTTAAGTATTTTGGCATGGCATCTTGAGAGAATTTATTCCTGAGATAAATTCTTTATTTTGAATACTTGAAAAATCTTACACACATTCTTGAAACACATGATTAGATACATAATATACTTAATATTTTGAAATCATCAAAATCAATCTTAGGATTGACAATCTTTTCCTTTTTGGTGATGACAAAATCTTGAGTATATGCACAATAAAAGCAAATAACATATTTCTATGCATTTTGCTAAAAAATATCATAAAGTATAGATTAAACACATGAATGAGTACTTCATGAATATTCTCAATTATTCTTTTGGTTCATTGCACATATTTCATATACTCATAAAAAAAATATTTTAATTTATATCAGTGAGTATTAAGTTTTCATTTCAAGCATCAATACAATTCATTGAGTTTCTTCAAGCATATACTCAACATTTCTCTCCTCCTTTTTGATAGCATCAAAAAGCTCATGGGAAAGAAATAAAAAATAATCATCAAAATCAATAATATGATTTTATCAAAGTAAGAATTGCATTAAGTTCAGAAAATTAATTTATATGAGTTATCAAAATCAACATCAAAGCATTAAATTGAGAGATGTATTAAATTTATGAAATCAATTTAAATGAATCATCTCCCTTTTGAAAATTTGTCATTTGACTCAAAATAAGTTTCAAATATTTTTTTTAATTTTAAAAATTAGCTTGAATTTAAATATTATATGCTTTCCCTCTTTTTAAATGAATATGATCTTTATTCAGATTTTTAAATATACACTTTTAAGTTTTAAGAGGAATAGAGCTTTTTAAAATATTTGAATATGAAATCAAGCATAATATATACTTTAATATTCTAACTTTTCTTTTCTTAAGAAATTTTGGTCAATTAGATTTGGAAAAGATATGTATCGAAAATGTATCGAGCAAAGTAAAATAAATAGTATCAAAGCATAAGATAGTCAGATTTTTAAATTTATTACTTTGAGTAAAATATTATTTCAAAATAAATAATTCATAAGAATTTTGTAATGTACATAAGAAATTTAGGATCAAATTTGAATTTTCAAATGGATTTCAAAATTTATTCCTTAGAGTAAGAATATGTTTTCAAATTAGTCAAATTTTTTTTAATCAAATCAAGTTAGAAAATATCTCTCCTCCTATTTTTCATACTTATAACAAGATTAATCTACTTTTCAACTTTCTTTTCTTCTTTATTTCAAATCAAGCAAATTCAACATGAATTTAACCACTAAATTTAGATTTTCAAAATTTAAAATATATTTTTAATTTTAAAAGCCTTTTTTTATTAAATGATTACTTCTTCTTTAATATTTTTTTCTCCTTACTTTAATAAACAGAATCATTTTTTTGAAAGATTTTCTTGATACCAATTAAACTAAGTTTTAGATCAAATCATGATTTTCTTGGTTCAATACCATTTAAAGATTAATTTACAAATTCAGCTTGATACTAATGATTTTAGTTTTGAATTTAATCAAGATGAATTGATTCAAATTAAATAATTTAAGGAATTAGAATGATAAATCAATTTGAATTGATATCAGCAAATTAGTTAAGGCAAATCATAAAGAAATTTTTAGTCATTCTTCAAAAGGATCATTTCTTTCTTTTCATAAAAAATATCAAATAATTAGATTCAGAAAAGATATGTATTTTTGAATTTGTTTCAAATGATATCATATCAAACATATAGCTATGTAAAATCATATTTGAAACAAAGATATTCTTCTCTTTTTGCCAAAAGATAAATCAATCAGATGCATGGCAATAGTAAGTTGTTTGATATCAAATAATTAAAACTAAAGTTCTCTATGAATATTTAGCAATTTAAAACATTCATATCCAATAAGAATCTTTTAATTTAAATTTATTAATTATAAAATTGATATAGGAAGACTTAAAATATTATGCTAAATTTCAAAATAAATCATTTCATCCATAGCATGATATATAGAGGAGAGCATATTAATCTTTAAAATCAAAGCATTCAAATTATTGCAAGCATCAAAATTAATCATACTTATCAAAACATGAAAGGAGTTATCATATGCATACATATTAACAAATCATTAAAGTTAATACATCAAACTTTCAATTCATAGAGTATGATCATTTTAAACAATGATAAATCATCAAAATCAATCAAACATGCTTAATAATTATGTTAATTAATAATCAAAATATATTTAGCAAATAAAGATGGCATGGTGTGAGAATAGTTTAGATTTTACCAAATAACACCATCCATCTATTTTCATTTCCAAGGCATCCATAAAAATTTTCTTCTTTTTGCTTCATTAGATCCTTGGTATACCTGCAAAATTACTTCATAATTTTTGGTACCAAAGTTTTCTTGGGTCCATTGAAGTTAGTGCTCAAGGTTTATTTTGGAATCTAAATTTATCTAACCAAAGTATGGCCAATTCTTTTAAAATTGCATTCAAAAATTTTTTGATCAATTTTATTGCATTTAAAGCATTTAATTGAATGATTTTTAGTTGAAGCTCTTGTGAAAATACTCCTGATATTTTGCTATTTTTTTGAAATATTAAGATCAGTTTCTATTTTATTGAAAACAACCCCATTAACTTTTACCATAGATTGAGGATTTTGAAAACTAATGGTAAACTTATCAGCAATAGGCTTTAAAATTTCAATATCTCTTCTCAATTTTTTATTTTCTCCCAAGTGCTCTTTCTTTTCATTTAAAAGATTTTGCTTTTCTTTTAGCGAGGATTTTAAGGTATTATTATCCTTTTTAAGCTCCATGTTTTCTTTAACTAAAAAATTTTCAGATTTGATCCATTCTCCTTTTTCTTTAGTCAAAGTATTCTTTTCTTTCAAGATATCTTCTTTTTTATTTAATAACTTTTTCTTTTCATTAGCTAAAAGAAGATTAAATTTTTTGATTTCTTTATTTTTCAGTCTTAATTTTTTGAATTCATCCATTATATCATTAAAGATTTCAAACAATTTCTCAAATGTAAACTCGGAGAAGTTTTCAGAATTTACCACATCCTTAAAGGCCATGAGGCAAAGATTTTCCACTTTCTTTTTCCCATCCAAGCTTGAAGTGTCACTATCATCCCAAATTCCTAACATAGCTCTTTTCTTGATCTTTTTGGGATACTTTTTGAGTAGGGGGCAATCCAGCTTGTAATGTCCTCTTTTGTTGCAATTATAGCACGTGACACTTTTTCTTTTTTTTTCTTCTTTTTTTTCATACTTCTCTTTAGGAGAAACTTCTTGAATTTGCTTGTGAGTAGCTCCATATCCTCATCATCATCTTCACTCTCTTCTTCATCTTCTTCTTCTTCCGACTTATCACTTTCTTCATGTTGTGCAATGGATTTGAAGGTGATGGTCTTCATCTTTCTTGGTTCTTTCTCTTCCTCCTTTTGAGCCATGTTCAACTCATGAGTGAACCCATCAATTCTTCTAGTGACAGCTTGGTAAGGTCTTTCACCTCTTGTATGGTTGTCACCTTTGCTTTTCTTTCCTTTGGCAAAGATCTTAAAACCTTGCAAACAAGTTCATAGTTAGTATAGATTTTGCCAGGACCATTTAGAGCATTAATAATATCAAAAAATATTTCAAAAATTGACTCATATTTTTCCATTTTAAATATTTCATATTTGTGAACAAGCAAGTTGATTTTGGACTCTTTTACTGGGCTTGTTCCCTCATGAGTCACTTTCAATCTTTTCCAAATTTCCTTTGCTGATGTACAAGTGGATATTCTATTAAATTCTTGTACATCAAGAGAATAATAAAGAACATTGATGGCTTTTGCATTTAATTGAGCCATCTTCTTATCAAATTCATCCCAATCCTTTTTTGGTTTGGGAATAGACACACCATTAATTTCTATTGTGGTTGTGGGTGGTCCTCTAGTTATGACTCCCCACAAGTCATAGTCTAAAGCTTGTATGAAAATTTTTATTTTAGTTTTTCAAAAGATAAAATTTGTGCCATTAAATAGTGGTGGTCCTGATGTGGATTGGCCTTCAGCAAATAATGAGCCAAATGGGGTTGCCATGATCTTTTACTCAAGACGGTTAGGTTAATAATCAATTATAGAGCACCTGCTCTGATACTAATTACTGCCCAGAGGTAGCAACCCAAGGATGGGGGGGGGGGTGAATTGGATTCTTATAAAAGCTTTGGCCAAATTTAACTCTAAGCAATTATGTGCTTTGATTTTAATCTAAGTGGTGAGGATGAGATGTATGTAATATGAGCAGCGGAATTAAGATAACAAAATCAAACTATGAAAGTAAAGTAAGAATTATAAGCATGCAAAGTATATAGAGGGATAGAAGAAAAAAATACAACACAAATACACAAAGATTTATAGTAGTTTGGAGCAACCTGCTCCTACGTCTACTCTCCAAGCTTTCCTTAAAAATTCCACTATAATCTATCCTTGATTATAGTGTATTTATTTTTTCAGGCTCACAGACAAACCTAGTTGGTTTTCACAGGAGCACCAATTAAAATCTAGCACCATTAGTTTTTTGGGTTCAGTAACAACCCAGTTGATTTTTTAGGATCACCAACCAAAACCTACAATATTCAATTTCGAGCTTGGACGGGCCTAAACTCCAAGTTTCTTTCTCCCAAAGAAACTTATAAAGAAATCAAAAAATACAAGTAAAGTTTTAGCACAATATAAAAAATAGAGTATAAGCTCTTTTAAATCCTAAAGAACAAGCTAATAGTGTGCTTGATTGAAGCTTGGCTTTTTTTCAAATTATGCTTGAGAGAATGTGAAAGATGTTGGAGAAGATTGCTTTGAATGCTCGCTGAAATCTATGCACAACACTCCTCTCTTTTTTGTTTTCTTTGGATATTCAATGTTCCTCATAAAATTTGAAAGATTCTCTCTCTAAATCCCTTAATCTCTTTCTTCTTATTGATTCTCCATCTTTAAATATCTTTAGAGAAGGTTGGAGTAAGAGTTCTAATCGTTGGAAGCTCTGAAATAGCCGTTGGGATCGAAAAATAGCCGTTGAAAAACTATTCATTGAAGGCTGTCCGCATAGATCGAGACTTCTCAATTTTTCATGAGATCTCTTATTAGATTTTGAGATCTTTTGATTTTTTATGAGATGTCTCGTCAGAACTGTGAGATCTCTTGAGAAATCTACGATACCTCTTGCTCTCAAAGCATAAAAATGATGTTTCTATCTCCTGAAAATGGGACATCTTGAGTTCAACTCAAGACCTCTGAAGACTATGCCAGAATACTATTTCATTATGCTAGACCACTCAAGAGCTCTCGAAAAAAATGTGAGACATCTCAAAAAATCCTAACTTCAGTTTTTCTCAATGTTTGACCTTCCAAACTTGAATTTCTTGGCCCCAAACTCTTTTAAACATAATTGCTTCCATCAATTTTAATTTCTCTTCTTTCAATCATATTTTCTTCATACCAAGCCATCCAAATATATGTGAATTTGCTCTTTTAAGTATTTTGGCATGGCATTTTGAGAGAATTTATTCTTGAGATAAATTCTTCATTTTGGATACTTGAAAAATCCTACATACATTCTTGAAACACATGATTAGATACATAATATACTAATTATTTTGGAATCATCAAAATCAATCTCAAGATCAACAATAAGCAAAATAAAGGTCGACGAGGCCGATTACATGAAAAGAAAGAAGAAAGAGAAAGGCCAAAGTCTTAAAATAGATCGAACTCCTCAGATTTCAGACTGTCAGCCCCTGCCATCACCAAGGCCTGCTTCAACCTTAAGATCTCTTCCTCAAGCTCTTTCTTTTCTAGTAAACCATCTACGTACATCCTATTGACGTGTTGAAACTTGCCTTCAAGCTCTCACCACTACTTCCTCAAAACTTCGGACTCGACCTTCGCATCCTTAATGGCTTGCTGCTTATAGGTCAGTTGGAGCTTCAGTTGTTGCACCTCAATCTTTTCTGCTCCAATCGACTCTGAAAGCTCACCAACAATCTCCCTTAAAGAGGCAATTTTCTTTAACTCCTTGCTTGTGATAGCTTGGTAGCTATCATTCAGCTGTTTCTAGAGCCGAGCTATTTTGCCATTAGCAGCACGAAGCTTTTGCTCGAGTTTAGATATCCTCTCACTCCAACCTAATCGATAGGTATCGTAGACGAGCTCAGTATCATGCAACTACTTTTGAAGCATGGAGAACTTCTTTGACTAGTCCCACTCATATCGCACTTTATTAGAGGACCATAGTGAACTCCCTTCCAGCAATTGGATCTTCTCATTTGCCGCTTTAAGCTCGATTATGAGGGAGTTGATCTTCGCCGTTAACACCCAAGACTTGTGACTGGCATTTTTCTTGAGTTTGGTGAGCTCCCTCTCGAAAATATCCTTTCGGATGCTGAAGTCTATGGAGTCCTTCATGTGTAAGTTTTGGAGGTGAGTGACTTCTTTGGTCGCCTCCGAGGCATTCTTTCGAGAAGCCTAAAGATCGTCCTCCATCCTTTTCAACTTCTTCTTCAGATGATGGACTTTCTTCTTCAAGCTCTTTATCAAAGGCTTCAGCGGGACTCCCTGAGGTAAGGAATCGACGTCAATTAGGGATGGCGGGTTCTAACCCTAGTCGGTGGGAGGATACTGGATAACATATGACACAACACCAATGTGAAGAAAAGCATAGACAAAAGTGAATTCATTTTCGTTTAACTAGAAACTTTTAGGTACAAAGTAAGTCAATAGAGAAAAGGAAATGATACTACTATTCGAGGTTCACAACCTCAGGGGGTGTAGTGGTAGAAGAAGCTTGGGTGCTCTTCGCAGGCTCAGGTGCCTCCACAACAGGCTTAGCAGAAGAAAGATTGGCCCCGATACTGGACGGTCCCACTTTATCGTCAGCCTCCTCCTCTTCCAAAAAGTTGAGGTCAAGCTCGAGGAACCTCCGGGCCATCCTGCCTTCATAGAGCTCGAAGTCCTTGATGAACGCCTCCTGGCTAAAGGCGATGTTCAGATCCTTCATTTTGGAAGAGGTCTTGAACTCCTCCATGGCTCGGGCCATCTCCTCCAAAATGGACTTCACCAATTGGGCCTCCAGCTCGGCAACCTTGAGCTTGGCTTCTTTCTTCTCCTCTTCCTCTAAAGCCAATGCTGCCTTGAGTCTGGTCAAGACAAACTCCTCCCTTTGAAGTGTGTCACGTAGGCTCTCACTTTCCATCATCTTCTCCCCCATGGGTGCTCAACCTCGGCAATCATCACCTGAAGGCGATTGATCTCAGCCTAAAGGTCTTCCTAGACCTTCAACACCTCCATCTCTAGGCGATTTGCCCTTCTAAGGTGGGCAAGCATGTGGTGGTTCGACTACCATGAACAAGTCACTACAAGGTGAAGGAAGAAAGGGTGAAAAATAAAAATGAAGTATGACGAGATGATTACCCTAAGAAAAGTTCTAAAAGACTCCCAGACGGACTGCCTCTGGTCCAGGTCAACCAGGCAGTCCACCTTCTCTAGGAGGATGAACCTATTAATTAAATCTCGAACGATGTTTGAGTTATCAAACAGGTCCACCCCCTGGTCTTCATTGCTGCCCCAGTTGGGCTCGTTCGAGTGCACCTTGCAAGCCTTCTTTATGATGGCCGCTTTCTCCTTCCTCCTCTCTTTCTCTTCGTCGGTAGGGGGATTGGGCATGTGGTCCTTGGAGGAGAGATAAACAGGCTCGGAGGGAAGAGATTCCCCCTCTACGATGATGGCACAGGCAGTCGGTATGACCTCATCTCCTAGGCAGACCTCGGGAGCGGCATCGGTGGTGATAGAAGCCATAGGGGTAGAGGTGCCAACCTTTGCTCATTTTGAGCTCTTGCCTGGGGCCTTTTCCTTTCTTTTCTTCTGGGCATAAAGGCCCTTGGCGAGCCTCTCTATGGCATCGGTGTCCATCTCTATAATAAAGAAAAAATTACAGTCACGCAAGGTACATATGAAACCTCATGAGAATTCATATATATACATATATATGCAAATGCACTTAATACTAGTAGGATCAAGAGGGCTCAGGCCAAGGTTGAATAAGGTCTGCTCCTTCAGAAGGTTGAAAAGGAGAGGAGCTTGATACGCCTTGAGTTTATTAGAAGACTCGAGGTCGGCTCCATCTAGACTAGGAGCTCGATGAACTAGTTCCCAGAGGAAGCCTCAAGGAGGAAGATCAAGCATCAAGATCAGGCATCGAACAAAGAAGTACTTTTTCTTCCAATTATGAATGGAAGAAGGAGCATGTTTCAGTAATCTCTTCTTACCAAACTGGGGGGAGAAGTACCATCAGTCATTTGCGGAAGGATGATGCTTAAAAGTGTAAAAATTTTGAAAGAGTGAGACAGTCAGTCAAACTTTGGCTAGGCGATAGAGGGAAAGAAAGCTGATTATGAACCGAAAGGAGTTCAGTACGATGGAGGCAAAGAAAATGTTCAAAAAGCAAAATAGGATGAGTACAAAGAAAGGAGGTGGAAGTCGAAGCTCGGCATGCAAGGCTTTCAGATACAAACAAAATCGACTGGCTAGAGGCGAGCTAGCATGGTCATCTGACCAGGGGATCTCAAGGTCATACTCTAGTGGGATGCCATACTGTATCCTAATCAGGGAGAGGTCATTTGGAGTAAGGATAGAAGGAATGGTATTCAGAGCGAAAGGCTGATGGGACATGTTCCTAGGCTCAACCTTGGTCAGGAGGATGGGGTCTTGGAAGGCCGATCCGGACAAGCTCTAAGAACTGATGGATTGAAAAGTTTTAGAAGACATCTGGATCGAAGTAAACCCCCCCTTGAAAAATTCTTAAAAAGCAGGAAAAAATGAAGTGCAAAAACTTATACGAAAAAATTGAAACAACAAGGAGTAAAAGAGGCAAGAGTAATTAACAATAGGTATTGAGAGGTTGACCTAAGTTGGTTGGGGATGACAAAGAGATGATGGGTGTGACGGAAATTGGATGGAGGAATGCCTGGAACTAGGAAAGATGAAGGAAGGAATTGAAACTCTTGGATGGAGGAAGAGCAGGAGCCGGAGAAAGGAGACTCGGGTGAAATGGGTTTCGGAGGAGGAAGAAGACCTTAAATAGGCGAAAAAAGGCCTGAGATGGTTATGATTGCAAGTCGCCTTCGGCCGACCTATGTGCGCCGCGTGTCCCACTCATCCTGACCGGGGAGTGGCAATGGGCAAATCTTTAATTACGCCATGCTAGGGCAGTGTTGTGGAGGGAAATTTCAAGGGTCATCTTCTTGAAGTTATTTTGAATTTAAAGAGCTTCAATACCAGCAAGGTAAATGCCAAAATATCTCATTCTAACGAGCGTGGGAAGCCAAAAAGAACTTTGGCAGCTGCATCTGCACTCCCTTCCTTCAAATTTTGAACTCGAGAGTAGGGGGACTATTATTGAGGGCGAACCCACTCCTATCGAAGTTCGACCAGATATCTGATTATTGAATGATCCCATTTGGTAGCGACAACGAAGATTGACCCTCGACCAAATTTCATAAGATTCCTTCGAACCTCGCCCGAATGAGCTTGAATGGTAGGGGTGGTCAAGCTCCTCCATCCCAGATAGTCAGTTCTCGATCGCAAGTCTTCCAAACTTCTCCTTCAACCAAACTTCTCCATCCTAGGCAGGCTCCTTTCGACATTTCTCTAGCCGACCTTCCCTGATCGTAAGTCTTTCGAACTTCTTTAGCCGGACTTCTCCATCCCAAGTAGGCTCCTTTCGACATTCCCCCAGTCGACCTTCTCCGATCGCAAGTCTTTTGAACATCTTCAACGGTCAGACTCCTCCATCAGTCAAACTTCTTCTGAACTCCATCCTCAACTGAATTTCTTCGTTAGTCAAACTCCTTCCGAATCCTTCCAGTAGACCTCCTTCTGGATTCCTCCAACAGGACTTCCTTCAAGATTTCTCCAGTAGACTTTCGAATCTCTTCTGGTCGAACTTTCTGCAGTCACCTAGAAGGGCCTTCATGCCTATGTGGATCCAGCAATCTGCACAGCATGAACCCACTTACACACAGACGATCCTAAAAGAGTTTGAACTCTTCTGAAATTAATGAAACTTAAAACTCTTCACCAGCAGCGCCTACCTCCTCCAAACTTTAACTATTAAATTCCAACAGACTGGCATGCCACGACAACGGACACCACTCTCCATAATAAGCTCCATGTGGCCTGAACGATCTACTACTTAGCAATTACAGCTATCACAATCAGTTGTTACAGGCCCTGTCTATAAAAGAAATCCTCTAGATATGTTTTCACTAAGTACTCTTCTCCCTCTCGAGACTCTACCACTTTTTTTTCTGAGCACTCCATTTCTGTTGGTCGAAAGAGCTGACTTGATCGTTGGAGGGTCTTATCGGGGCCACCACCCCTGACTCCAGTCAAGACTTATTTTGTAGGTTGCCGACGATGACCTCCTCCTCTCCAACTCTAGTGCGGATTCTAATGTCAACTAGATTTTGTACCAACACGTACCATTTAACCCTTCCACCAGAGCTCGCCTAGATTCATAATATATTTCATATTTCTATGCTATGGAGAAATATTCCAAATCCATCACATGTGTTAGAAACCAAACTAGTGGAATTAAAGGAAGATTTATCTTATCCAGAAAGGCTAGTGCAAATTTTAAATAGAGAAGTCAAATAACTGCATAATAAAATTATACCTTTAGTTAAAGTCCTTTGGCAGAATCATAATACTAAAGAAGCCACATGGGAAAGGGAAGATGAAATGCAGAATAAGTATCCACAACTATTTCAAACAAAAGGTAATTGAATTTCAGGATGAAATTCTTTAAAGGAAGGGAGAAATGTAACATCCTGAACCAACAAAATAATAGATTTAAAGTTCGTGTTCATGTATGGGTGCCACAGTAATTTATTTATGGTATGTTTGAGCCACTTAATTTCAACTATAAACTTCTTTGAATTAAATTTACTTTGCCAAAGGTTGTTGAAGTCATTTGACCATAAATTAGGACTATCTGTTAATACAAGTTCTAAAAATTTTCTAAGTCTGAAAGCTAGCACCTATAAGGGGGGCTATATGAAATATGTATTTTTTTGAAACAAAAAGTTTCAAAAATTGATCCTTAGATGTTGGTAAGTCATAAAATAATTTTTAATAAATTTTTAGACCCTTTAATCTATTCGTTCCAATGGAGGAAAGTTTCAAAAGTTTTGGATTTTGAAAAATTTAAGCTAAAACCCAAATTTTGGGTATTTATTCTTAAGAATTTTGATTTTTCTAATATTTTTATTAGCTCCAAATAGGGGGATGTTCCTTATTTATATTTATATTTTAAAGTTAATAAAACATTAACTTAAAAAAAGGAAATGTAAATAAGTAGAGTACAGAGTAAAGCTGTGAGCAAAGTATCGGAGAGTATCAAAAGAAAATTTCTGAACTTAGGGATTCAAGAAGTCTAGCCCTGAACTCGAGTGGTCTCAATTTCAGGTGATAGAAACTGGATTCCTATTTTTCTAAGAATGAGACATTTTGGTTCAGAACCGAGAGGTCTCGGTTTTGTCGAGAGGTCTCGATTTGAAAGTGAGATGTCTTGGTTTGCAAAAAATTTTGGAAGCAGGTTCCAACTGATAGCTTCCAATTGAGAATTTTAAAATAATTTAAAGAGGGTTATCTGGACAATTTTTAATATAAGAAAATACTTTTGGGGAGTAAGCTCCTTGCTGGCTTTTCAGGGGTTAGACACCTAGCAAGTGATTTTATTAAATAATTCCTTCATAATAGCATAGCTATCTGTTGTATTTATTAGTGTTTTAGTTCTTCAGCAAAATTGAAAAGCAGAAGATGAAAGAGCATGGAAAGAAGTGCTTTTCTAAGTCAAAAATTAAGGAGAGTTCAACCTAGCAAAGAAGGTTTAGGGAGGAATTGATTTGAGGAAGAGAGGTTGCTAGAACAAGGAGAAAAGAAATCTGTTTTTGAAGGCAGCAGTGCATACCTTACCTGAGGTAAGGATTTGATCCTTAAATTGAATCCAAAGGGAACTTTGGCTATATTCCTTTCAACTTTGATATTCTGATAAAGCAAGTTTTGAATTTAAAGCTTAAATACAAAGGGAATTAGTGCTACATACTTTATGTTATGAAATTTTTCTTGAAATATTTCAGCAAGTTAGTTTAGTTCATGTTGGCTGAACTTAAAATAGGTTATGAAGAGGGAAAACTGTGGAAAGACCGAAGTTTTTGTTAAGGTTTTGTTGAACCTAAGCTAGGGCAAATGAAGTTAAGTCAAAACAAGAGTTTATACCCTTAAGAATAAGCATATAAAAGCAAAGCATATACAAGTATGGGCAGATATCATATGGATTTTATGAATAGTGTTTATCAATTTTATAGGAGAAGATGAGGGCTCAAAAAGTGTTATGGGTGAATCAAGCTGTAGAATGGTTGGATAATCAATTTAAGGTGAGTAAATTTACTATCTAACAATGGTGTTTTCTTTACTAAGCTTTACTATAAATGGTATATGCTTTGAAACTGAATTATTCTTAACTTATGTCGTATTGATTGTGTGACTACAACACTAGTGATAAAATTAATTATCTTGGTTGACAAGTTATATACATATATGTAATGTGTGTATGTATATCCCTATAGGGGAGTAGCAAGGGAAGCTTTGAATGGAAGGTATTCTATGGAGTTGGTTTTCAGCAGGCCACCCATAGGAGTGATCAACTTTTTAGGTGTGCCATGGTATCAAAAGTTCTAGTATGCCCGGTGGGATGATGTTCTATTATGCCTGGTGGGGCGATGTTCTATTATGCCCGGTGGGGCTTTATAATATCTACTGGCACGTCCATAGTGAAACTTTGCCTAGTGGGGCTTTATAATATCAACACTGTATTGACTGCCCTTGGTAGGGGTGCGCTGGGGTGTTGTCGGCAGTATGTAGCAGTTTTATTTTATTGAGCTGGCACCTCCATAGTTTTGTTTGATACTGTAGCAATGACCGTATCGACTGCTCTTAATAGAGGTGCCCTGGGGTGTAGTCAACGGTAACTAGCAGCTTGATGTTATTGTATTGGATTACATGGCTATATTTTTTGTTTAGCAAGTAAAAGCTTTTTTGAGTATGTTGATTAGCAATTGATGTGTATGTGAGACACAAATCTCAAGCAAACCAGTTTTTGATCTTTCCACTGTTAGCTAGCTTATTTACTCATTAGGACGTAAGTCTCATTACGTGTTCCTTTTCTTTTTCTTGCAGACATAAAAGGATCATAGCCCAGCATAATACTTGCATTTTGTGCATCCCCATCAGCATATACATTGCAGAAGGTTGGCCATGTTAGCTCATTTTTGAGAGTTGGGTCTTTGGGAGTGACTTCATGTTTACATGAGTTGTATAAAGTAAAGTGAATAGGGGAAAAATGGCTTGGCATGTATTAGGTGTTCAAGATGTTTAATAGAAGGATTGTGACATATGTTTTGGTTAGTGTTGTATAAACAAAGTTTGATATCATATATAGCACCTTATGATGTTTTTCGAATAGTTCATGGATTTCTAATCAGCTAGAGTTGATCAGTTGAAGTATAAATTGAATCATTCTTGATGCAAGTTGTTAGTAGTTGAACTACGTTTAATGGTACTTTGTGGACCGCGGCACAAAATACTAAATAATCCTAGCTCAGCCACTGTAGCCTTATTTTGTTGTTGAGGTGGGGTGTTACATTTTTCATCATAAATAATTGATTATTTATGATGCAAAGCTATTTTACATCATAAATAATTGATTATTTACAACAAAAAATTTTCATCATAAATAATCCAATCTTTTTATTTTTTTATTATTTTATTTATGATGAAAAATTTTCATCATAAATAATCTATTATTTATGATGAAAAATTATTTTTCATCATAAATAACCTATTATTTATGATTAAAATTTTTCATCATAAATAATCTAGCCTTTTTATTTTTTAATATTTTATTTATGGTTGATTATTTGTGATAAAATTTTTTTATCATAAATAATTGATTATTTACGATAAAACTAATTTTCCATCATAAATAATAGATTATTTATGATGAAACTAATTTTCCATCATAAATAATTGATTATTGATGATAGAAAATTTTTTTATCATAAATAACTTTATTTGCAATAAAATTTATTTCATCTCAAATAATTCCATCGCAAAATATGGGATTTCTTGTAGTGCAAGTACTTGTTAAGTTGGTGCACCAGTCAAGATGGGATTGACATTCCCAAGTAAAATTGGAGATAGTGCATCACTATATTTTAATTTAGCAAGACCTCGATCAGGCCAGTCCATATGATAGATTCAAAATTTGAAATACAATATGGATGACTTATTTAAGATTGATAGTTAAATCCTAGATTATCCTCTGAGCATTCATGGTTAAAGGGATAAATTTTATGGTAACCATATTTGAGTAGGTTTTAAATATTGCTGTATATACATTTGACCTATCCAGACATCAGATACTATCACTAGATGATCACTTCGATTGGTATAAGATTTGGTTCCTGTGCTACCGACTTAGGTTCAAACCTATGGGATTACATTCATAGGAAGTACCTATCTGATTATATGGCTGATCAAGAGTCCCATTAGGATTGGGACTCTATGATCAAGAGTTTCATTGGATCGAGACTCTATGATCATGAGTCCCATGAGCTAGGACTCTAGAGTCCCACTTGACTGAGATCCTATGGTGAAGAGTCCCACTAGATGGGGACTCTATGGTCAGGAGTCCTATTGGATGGAGACTCTATGATCAGGAGTCCTATTCGACTAGGATTCTATCATTGAAAAATTAGTTAACAATAAGATTGCTAATTAGCTTAATTTGATTAAGCAAAGAAGTTTGGATTAAATCTAATTGAATTTGATTCAATTTGGTTTGATCCGATTAGGTTATGAGATAATCTAATCGCTAAGGGAGATTGGTTCTTGATTTGATAAAAATTTTGGCTCGATCAAATCTTAATTTGATTAGAATTTAATTAAGTCAATTTAAAGCCTAATTGGATTGGGTTTAGTCTTATTAATTTGGTTCAGTCTTATTGATTTGGTTCTAATCTGGTTGGAACTAAGTGAAAAAATTAGAGTCCAAACAAGTTGGACTAGTTCATGCGCCATGCTCCCTTTGCACCACCTCATCTCTCATGCAATTCTTCTCACACAAATAAGTGATTTGTGTGTGATTGAAGGGCTCCATGCCCAAAAATTCTCCCACACCCACTTCTGGATAGAGTTTGGTTGGTTTTAAACTCTAATCCAAAGAATTTGGATAGGAGAAAAACATCTAAACCTAGTTCTTTCCAAAAGCTGCCATCCCATCTATTTAGGTGATTATTTTTTGTGCACCAACTAAAGAACTCATTTCACCATGAGAACAAAAGAGAGAGAGGGTGAAAGACTTCTTGGGGCATGAGATATCTGGGTGGGTTGCCTCCTTAGGCGTGAGAGCAAGAGAAGAGATCTGTCTTCTCTACGAGTGAGCGATCAAACCCTATTCTAGGGTTTTGATTTTGGAAGAAAGAAAAATTAGAGAGAAAATAGTTTTTCTTGTTCTTCTTTCTCTTTTCTTCATCCTCTCATATTTAAAATGTTTGAAAGGTTCGAAGAACGAGAAGAGATCATATCTGCCCGTCCTATGATCTGCACGCGATATAGCAGCCCCAGAAGATATGATCAGTGCAAAACTTTGAGTGGATGATTTGTAGAGGCTGGACACCCTATGAAACTATGAGCAACCTTTAGATCTTCATATCTAAAAGTTACAATAGTAGAGATCAGCGACCCGTGATCAGGTTTAAGGTTTTGAACCTTAGCTATTAGATCTAGTTTTCTACATTGATGTGATCGATGTTCATGTTTTTATTTTTCAAATTTTTATGCATGCTGTATTTCATATTATAGATCATTAGGTAGGTATTTTAGATCAGATCCTAAGCATGTAAAATAGATTAAAATATTTAATCTTGTATTTCCATATTAAAAAGTTTTAAAATATGCTTAGAATGCCTACTATTTTCTATCAGTGGTATCAGAGCCATAGGTTCTTTATAACATGTTATACATACATGATTGATCTAATTTTGATTATTTAGATTAGATCTAAATAAATCATTTAATAAAATTCTAAAAATAATAGATCGTACATATTGATTATAAATTTATCTCTTACAGTGAAGAGGTTGTTCTAGTATGTGATGATCTATGAACTTAAATCATAAATATCATTAGATTAGATCCAAATGATTTATGATTTATTTTTGATGTTTATTTTCAAAATTTATTTATAAAATTTATTTCTAAAATTTACATGTAAACAGAAATTAGTTCTAAGGTTCCGAACCCAACCCATCAACCTTGAACTTAATTAAGAATTAAGACTTGTTTTGTTAGGATCTAGAATTATGAATTGAAGATTCTAAGATATTTTCATAACTCATGGGTTAATGGGTTAGCATATCAGGTCATTTAATTGGATTACACCTAAGGTTAGACTTAAAGAATGGACTTAATCAAGAGTAGTTGATCAAATATAACCAAATATTGAATTAGATTAGGTCAATGACACTCTAGATCAATTATAATAGTTATAGTTGATCAAGTCCATATCTTTAATAAGAACCAAATGGATTTAATTTTGACTTAGCGATTGAGCCCAGGATTATTAGGTTGATCGAGTCGAAAACTAATTAACCCGTTGGTGTTTAAGGTAAGTTTGACAATATTGATTAATAGTTTTTGATTGGGAGCTATTCGCATTGATTCGATCTTTGATGAGTTAACGACATATCTCTCCCATCGATATCACTTACCTAGCTGGCATGGTGGATTAGATTTTGATTACATCACTTGGTGATTTATGCTAACTCATGTTAATTAGGTAAATTAGTATGACTGATTTAGGTGCCCCTAAGATCGGCTTGAATTTGGTCCTATTTGATCTGACTTGGTGAAGTCAGTGGAAGGATTATGATTGGTTAGTTGATTTGTTCTCTCTTTTTTAAATCAATTAATCAAATCCTCTAAATTATTACATCCTTAAAAATAAAATAGTTATGGTGATAACTAGATCATAGCCTCGCATTAAGTTGGATGATAA
The DNA here is from genome assembly GCA_006176705.1 of Cocos nucifera. Lineage (NCBI taxonomy): Eukaryota > Viridiplantae > Streptophyta > Magnoliopsida > Arecales > Arecaceae > Cocos > Cocos nucifera. The sequence goes on along the minus strand of QRFJ01004052.1, from coordinate 13,102 downwards.
TGAGTCTATTAGCTTAATAATCATCAAAGGCCTAAAGGTCTGGTTCTCATCGGCTATTGGAATTATCATTTATAATATGATAGCTTCGTTATGTCTCTCTAATGGTGGTTATGTTGGCCAATTAAAGTTGAGCCTAATCATTCATTGGTTAGATGTGCCAAGTATGATCATATTAATGGTTGGACCTAACCAAACCTTTTCAGTGGAGGCCAAAGTCTATTGATTAGGCTTCTAAGGCAAAATTAATTATTAAAAATTATTTACAGAAGCAATTAGTTAAGAACCTACCCATAGATGCACATGGGTTGGTCGACCAAAGTCAGGCTTGTGTGCAGTTTGTGTGGATTTTAGTACTTGCTAGAAAATTAAGTTAGTTTCTCAATTTGGAGGTAGAGGCTACTAATTCATATAAAATAGTAAAAAAACCTTTAGACTAAAGTCCAATTCTTTAGGCTTATTAATTCACATACTAATTAGATTTTGGTTTTTCTTTTATGTAGTTATAGCCACTACCCTGTCGCTCCAATTACTATTGGATAGTGATTAGTTGATAGGATTTAACTTTGATAGCTGGTATCAAAAGTTGAAAATTATTCTGGAGCATGAATAGATTTTGTATATTTTGATAGATCTGGTATCTGAGGAGACAACTTAGAATGCATGTGGCATAGTTTGAGACACTTACCAGAAGTGGCTCAACGACCATACCATGGTGTATTGTATCATGCTGGCGGCTATGAGCAATGAGTTCAATCGCAGGTTCGAGAATGCTTAGCTCGAGGACATGCTTTAAATGTTAAACGAGTCCATTGGCACTCCCGATGATGTTGAGAGGGACAAGACTAGTTGTGCTATCTTCATGCATGGATGAGGGATGGGACATCTGTCACTAATCAAGTATTGTACATGATCAAGTTGATTGAGTACTTGAGCAAGCTCGGCTTTTTCTTGCATGAGCAACTTGGAAAAGATGCCATTTTAAACTCTTTGCCCAAGTCATACCTTTCATTCTTTACTCATTATCAAATGACAAAGTCTATGGTCAACTACCACGGTTTGCTGGGATTGTTGTAGAACTTTGAGAAGAATCACCAGCTCCATAAGGAGTCAGTGAATGTAGTGGGAGGGTCTTCTTCTAGTCATCAACCATTTAAAAAAGGGAAGAAGAATAAGAAGAAGAAGAATATGAAGGTGTAGTAGCATACTAGGACATCTATGCAAGGTTAGACCAAGAAACCCAAGTCCGACCAGAGCACGATAGAATGCTTCTACTGCAAAAAGTAGGAGCACTGGAAGAGAAATTGTCCTCAGTACATTGCCTTCATAGACCCGAACAGGCCAAAGAAGAAGCAATCTGTTGCTGCGCAAGGTAATTATATAATAACTCCTTGCAACTTTTTCATATATGATACTACTACTTAGTTATTAGATACCAGAAGCCCTTATCACATTTGCAATTCATTGTAGGGTTTATAGGTCAGTAGGATATTTGAAGAAGGCAAAAGATTAAGCTTGTATTCAATTCTCATTTAGTTGTTCTTAGTTAATGTCACTTTTGTTCAAGTTTTTTATTGAATATTATTTCTATAGGCCTTTTGACCAAAGATAGTATGAAATATTGATAAAGAAAAACTTTTGTAATGTTATTTTGAATGATATCATTATGATTAATGAGCAATTGAATAATAAAATTTATATTTTATCACAACCTATTAATATGATCTACTCATCCGGTAAATGCTCAATGATAGATAGTGATGGATTGGATGATCAGGGCAAAAGCATGGATTTTAAAGAAATTTAAATAAAATCATAAAATCCAATCCTAACCCTAGGACTATCTTATTAGAATTTAAAATATTAAACATGATAGAAAATATGCAGGGTTTCATACATAGATTTCAAAACTTTTTCGAAATATAGAGCAGCGGAAGACATAGATTAAACTATTTAATCTACAACATACATGTAATCAAATTACAAAACCCTACATTAAGGATCTATAACATGTTATGATGCAAATATAAATCTTAAATTAAATTAATCATAAGTGGTATTGATCATATCAATATCAATATGTAGATCTAGAATAATTCTAGATCTAATTCTAGATCGAATCTAGATCACCAAGAGATCAGATCTCTTACCTTTGCATGGGTCGAGAACTCTATGGTTGAATCTGTTATTGTCTTTGGAGCTGCACAAACATCCGACCTCTACAAGTGATCCACATGAACCAGCAATACAGATCGGAGGTTCATCGAACAAAGATTCGCTCGAAGTACTAGCTTCTTGTGGATCTCTCCTGATGGTTAATCAAATACATGTTCTTTGGATCTCTTGGACACTCCAAGAGATGAAGAACACAAGGAGAAATAAGGGAGGAATCCAACTCTTGGATCTTTCATAAATCAAAAAATAAAGTCAAGGAAAAATAAATCCTAAGAGAAGATAAATCTTCTCCTTTAGGACATTAACGATTGATGTCCTAAAAATATCTCTATGCTAGAACAAGAGGAGACCTTCTCCTCTAGATTTTTTCTTAAGTTTCTAGATCTAAGATTTTTGATTTTATTCATACAAAAATCCCATAAAAATTAGAGAGGAATGGTTCTCCAAGAAACCCTAAGAGAAGACCTTTCTTCTCTTCTCCTTCTCTCATCAGGACATGATCAGATCATATCCAAAAAATTAACACCATGCCCCAACAAGTTGGATGATCATGTCCAAAAATTTAACACCATGTCCCAACAAGTTGGAACACTCATCCCCACACCCAAATCCTCTCTCTCTCTCTCTTAGATTTTTATCATATAAAAATTATAAATAAAATAAGAAGAGAGAAACATAAAAAAAAATATAAGAGAAGGTAATCTTCGCCTACCTTGTCTCTTCAAGACATCATTCTTTGATGTCTTAATTAAGGGCACTTCTCCAAGAATCTTGGCACCACAAATCCTTCATACCTTCTCCTCCTTCTCCTCTAATTTTTCATAATTTTTTTAGGATTTTTCACATCCTTTATGGTCAAAGAAAGAGGCATCCCCTTTATATTACAAAATTAGGTCAAAACCTAGTCAATGGAGCACTTCTATGGGGCGTCCAACTCTTGGACACAGTTGGATGCCCCTCCCACTTATTTTTTCATGTAACCACTAATTCTCATGTACAAAACTAAGGAGAGAAGGGCTGAATAAGATAGAGAGGCATGGGTAGAGTTGGCGCACAAGGGAGCGAGGAGTTTGGGTTAAAGAAGACTCTTCCAAGTAGGAAACAATTTTCAACTCTCTTCTAATTTTGATCAAGTCAAAATAAATTTTTATATATTCTGAATAGTGGGTGTGGAAGTTCTTCTTGGGCATGGGAATACATAGAAAAAATCTAGAATTAAAATATGGCGTGGGCTTTCTTAGGCGCAAGTGAAAGAGAGAGAGTCCCAGTCCAACTGGGACTCCTCTTGTTTGACTAGGTCAAAATTATTCTAAATCTAATTTAAATTCTATTTAAATTAAATTAAATGTAATTCAATCAAGGATGATCCTAGTCTAACTAGGAGCCTAATTAAATCAGATTAAATCAAAATTTAAATCTGATTTAAATTCCTAAGTCAATTAGGTGCACCCAAGTCCTAGTCAAATAAGAAATTGTTCTTTCCTTGTAATTGGCTTATCCAATAAACTAATTAAATTTAATATAATTAAATATAAATTAATTCTAATTGAATTTAATTTAATTAGACTTAATCTTAGCCTAATTGCTCAATCAAATTGCAATCCAATTGCTAATCGATCCTCCTGCAACACTTGCATTAACATCAATAGCATTGAATGTTTGACCTCAAAATGATTCTCAATCATCGATTAACCATTCGATCAGGTTATAAGCTCTAATGTGTGTGACCCCATAGGTTCGAGCCTAAGCTGATAGCATAGAAACCAATTTCTGTACCAATTGAAGTTACCATCTAGCAATGGTTTTCGACATCCGGATAGATCGAATGTATGCAAAGCAACATTCTTAGTACCCTGGCCCATGGTTACTATATAATTCATCCCTATGACCAATAATGCTCAAGATGACTTTGAGTATACTGTCAACACTCATACAAGTCATCTCTATTGTGTCTCAAAATTTTGCAAATCCTGTGACACCTCACGAGGATTACTCAGGCCTAGGTTTTGCTAAATTAAAACACAGCAAGACATTCTTTTTCTAAAGTTAATCAGAAGTGGTCAATCCCATCTTGACTCACACATCCCATCGACTCTATAAGTATTTGACTGTACCCAAAAATCTTTCATCATCTATATTAGAAATACAGGCAGTCCAGCATCAAAGTACAATGAGTGGGAGGTACCTACATGTGTTATACACTTACGCTCTTTTCTTGGTTTGGCAAATTATTATAGGAGGTTCATCACTGGATATTCGAAGTTATGCGCCCTATTGATGGATTTGTTGAAGAAGGGCCAACTATGGCGGTGGTCGGATCAATGTTAGGAGGCATTCGATCATCTCAAGCAGGCACTCACAAAGGAGCCGGTCCTCATGCTATCGAACTTCTCGGTTCCTTTCGAAGTTCATACTGATGCATCAGATTTTGCCATTAGAGGGGTGCTCATGCAGGAAAGACACCCAGTGGCCTATGAGAGTTGAAAGTTGAATGACACCGAGCGAGGTATATGGTTCATGAGAAGGAGATGACAACAGTTGTACATTGCCTTAGAACCTAGCACCATTACCTCCTCGGATCACTTGAGGAAAAGCATAGAATTGGGAAAGGTGCTTGAGTAAGCCAATTAATTAGTAGCCAGTTGAGGTAAGTGGATTTCCATCTATCTTTGGTGTTTTCACTATACTTTACTAAGTAAGAATATTATTTGAAAAGTAAGATATTCTGTTGATACTCTACAGCTTATTCTGATTTCATATATTTGATTTGAGAACCATCGAAATAAGGAATAATTTCTAAACAACTTTTATGCATTTCATAAGCAAATATATATACACATAGTTTTAGTGATTTTAAACATGCTTCTTAGTGATCTCTTATATGACTTTGACACTATTATAAAAAGAAGCTACAACAATGCATACTATAGCAGCGATTTTTGAAACTGTTATAATAGATTCTATGGTAGTGGTTGTAAAGAATTGCTACGATAGATCAGACCTATGACAGCGATTTTAAAGAACCACTGCCATAGGTCAACCTATGGTAGTGGTTTTAAATAACTACTATGATAGATCTGCATTATTACAGTGGTTCTTTAAAATCGCTGTCATAGGTCCGATCTATGGCAGCGGTTCTCTAGAACCCCTGCCATATCTTTTTTTATACTTTTACTATAATTATTATATAATTTTAAAATTTAATTTTTATCTTCATCATTTATTATCTAAATAATTATCATTAAAATATTGTCATAAAAGATCGCCTTGAATCAATGGTCATAGCTTCATCGATCAGAAAAAATTGATTTCAATGATCATGAACGACAATGCGATGATCTGATAGATGGAGATCTTCGATCAATCCAAAAACATACAATGATGATCTTGATGATATTTATAGTATACCGTCCAAGTTTCACTTCAATCGAATATTGTTATCATGGTCAATTTAGTATGGGATTAGTTCAACTGTCAAATGAGAAACAAGTGATCAAAAGGCCAAACGACGTTCGATTATGAGATAATTTTTTTCATAAATGATCTTGGCTACTACTTTAATCATTTTTATGATGATGATTATAAAATTTAACTTGTGGGTCTATGAACAATCCAAAACTATACAGTCGCTTAATAACCATTCTTAAACTCTGTTGGTAGTTATGCTCGTGCTTTTGTAATTTCTACTTAATGTAAATAGTTCATAAAAAGAATATTTAGAATTTTATGATCATCGCTGTATGAAATCATTAAAATAATAGCAAAGATCATTTAACTAAAAAATTATCTCGTAATCGAATGTTGTTTAGCCCTTTGATCGCTTGTTTCTAATTTAATGGCCGAAATCATTCCGTACTAAAATGACCATAATAACAATATCCGATTGAAGTAAAATTTTGATAGTACACTACAAATATCATCAAAATCATCATTGTAGGTTTTCAAATCGATCAAAGATCTTCATCAATCAGATCATCGCATATCATTCATGATCATCGAAATTAAACTTTTTTGATCGATGAAGCTAGGGCCATCGAATCGAGGTAACCTTTTGTGATGACACTCTAATGATAATTATTTAGATAATGAATGGTGAAGATGGATATTAAATTTTAAAATTATATAATAATTAGAATAAAAATATAAAAAATTGATTTCTATCCTATGACAGTGGTTACTAGAACTGCTACTATAGATCTATGGCAACGATTAGAAAACCACTATCATTGATCTATAGCAGCGGTTCAAAAACCACTGCCATAGGTTAGGTTAAGATTAACCTCCAATTATTTGGTTTTTTCTCTCCTGTGCGCTCTCTCTCTCTCTCCCCCTCTCCCTACTCTCCATCGTCGGTGAGACCCCGCCTCTCTCCTTCCCCAGCCAGTGCTGCCCCTCCTTCCCCCCGGCCGCCCCCGCCTCTTGGTGCCCCCTCCTCCTTGCTTACCCCCCCATCCCAGCTGCCCTCGCATCTCGGCTCTCCCCACCCCTCTCCGATCGATCCCCCAACCTCCACCTCTCGAGCTGCCCCTCCCCGCCACCATGCACCCACACCCCACCCCTCCCAGTCTCCCCATCATCATGCCCCCTGCCACCACCCCCTGCCCCCCCCATCCCAGCCGCCCCTCCTCGCCACCATGGACCCACCCCCCGGCCTCTCCATCACTACGCCCCTGCCACACCCCCCGATCCCCCATCCCCAGCTGCCCTTCCCCATCACCGTGCACCCACACCCTTACCGGTCCCCATCACCGTGCCCTCAGCACCCCTAAGCCCCACCACCCCCACCCCTTGGGCGCCTCATCCATCATCGCACACCACCGCCCCCTCCCCGACCTCCCCATCACGGTGCGCCCCCAGGCCACCTTCCCCTCTCTCTCCCTCTTTTCTCTCTCTTTTCCTCTTTCTCTTTCTTTCTCTTCACTCTCTATCTCACTATCTTGCTCTTGTTTTGCAGGTTAGCTCTAGCGCCATTGTCTTCCTCTAGCACCATCACCGGCAACCCTCGGAGCTTTCGATGCGACTCTCTCTTCATAGCCATAGAATTTTTTTTTAATTTCATAGTATTATTTATTAATCACTTATATTTATAATAATTTATAGAATATTTATAATAAATATTATACTTATTTATATGTCATGATTTTTGGGTCATGCTGTGGCAGTAGCCCTAGGCCGTGCCATGTCAGAAGCCATGGACTAGACCTATCAACGGGTCGAATTTGGGTCGGAACCTAGATTTCCAGATTCGAACATGATTTTAATTATTGATACCTGACCCAAACTAAAATATCCAACGGGTTCATACTTGAAGTGCCAGACCTGGACCCTAATGGATCCTGGGCATCTAGATCTGATTTCGAGATCCAAAACTAAGAAAGGGAAAGACTAAGAGGGAGATCGATAGATTGAAAGAGGGAGGGTTGGTCGCTCATCGACTACTGGCAAGGGAGACCGAGACTGGGAGAGAGGGAGAGAGGGGGTTTGGCCTCACCACCATCGCCGACGAGGGAGAGAGGAAGGGAGGGGTCTGCCTCGCCCCATCACTGGGAGGGAGGGGGTCTGGCCTCATCGGTGAGGGAGATCGAGAGAGTGAGAGAGGAAGGGAGGGGTTCGGCCTCACCATCATCGCCGACAAGGGAGATTGAGAGAGGGAGAGAGGAAAGGAGGGTGTCTCGAGTTTGGCCTCGCCGGTGATGGAGATTGAGTGGGAGATGGGCAGTCGAAAAGATGAGGGGAGAGCGGAGACAGCCAAGAATAAGAGATGGCATGCAGTCGAGCCAAGCCAGGTCGGGCCGAGATCGAGCCGATTGGGAGAAGATCCGAGCCAGATGGCTCAGACATCAAGCTAGCTCGAGGCACAGCCAAATCGGCTATCTCAGGCACTGAGCCGACTCGGCTTCTGAGTGAGCCAACTAGATGGGTATGAATAAAATTTGATATGTCTCTCTGGTTCCAACTTTAAGTTCTAAGGTGCTGCCATCATTTACTTCGTTCTTCTTTCAGATTTCTGGATTAATATCTAGGTTCGTGCAAGAGATCGGATCCATGATTGTTGCTCATCCTTAATTATTTATGAATATAATTCATATTGTAGAATTTATTGCATAACATTTTTTGGATGTTTATATCTTGTTGCTTTTGTTTATTGCATTGCATAATGATAGACCCATCAATTGATTAGTGTACATAATCTCCGACATCCATATAATTATATGTAATTATATGGATGAGAGAATTATGTACAATGATCAATTGATTATCCAATTTGGATAGTTTAAAAATTATAAATAATTTTATAGATAATTACAGTAATCAAACATTATGCTAAGGATTTTAAATAAAATTTTGGATAGTATTTTTCTTTTATTCTCCCTACATGAGAGAACTAAGGAGAAATATGGCCAAAATTTTATTCGATTCTTATTATATATTATTTGATTACTGTAATGAACTTATAGAATTAATGCAATTTTTGAATGAGATAGGACCTATCTTTATCTATTAGTTGGTGATATGATGCATTTATTACATATCTAAAAATGATATTTAATGTGAGTTCCACACATGATTTAATTGCAGTATCATCATTATTAAAATGGATAAGGGATGGATGAAATAGTTATGGAGCATTCAAGGTGTTCCAACTTTTGATACTTTGTTGAATGAGTCATTCTCCATGCACACAGTGCTTTTGTGGATAATAAATGACTGTCTAACCTATGCCCTAATATCGGGTTGGAGCACCAAAGGTGAGCTAGTATGCCCAGTTTATGGAAGAAATACCTGGTCTAGAAGGTTGACACATTGAAGGAGCTTTAGCTATATGGGGCATCGACGTTTTCTCCATCGAAACCATCCATATAGAAGGGATGCACGTTCCTTCGATGGAACTATTGAAGAAGGTGAGGCACCTGGTCAGATATCTGAGAGTGATGTACTTAGAGAGTTGGATGGTCTCAGTGTTGAATTTGGGAAAGATAATCCGATTGGTGGTAAAAAGAGGAAGCATCGATCTAAGAAAGATGACACACACTTTAATTGGAGGAAAAAGAGCATCTTCTTTGACTTACCATATTAGAAGACAAACTTATTGTGCCACTGCTTAGATGTAATACATATTGAAAAGAATGTGTGCGAGCTCCTATTGGCAACAATCTTGAATATCAAAGATAAGACTAAGGATGACTTGAATTCTTAATTTGACTTGAAATAATGGGGTATTAAGAGATCACTCCATCTAGAGCTGATAGGAGAAGAACAATGGAGGCTCTCTTATGCATGCTATGTTATTAATGCCTCCGAACGGTCCATATTTTTTTATGTGTTGGAGAACATAAAGATCCTAGATGGATACTCAAGCAACATATCAAAGCATGTGAATAGTAAGGATGTCAAACTTGGGGGATTAAAGACTCATGTTTATCATGTGCTGATGCAGGAATTGATTCCAATAGCTATTCGCCACATGTTGCCAAAAAATGTCAGAATGACTGTTATTCATCTTTATAACTTTTACAGAGATATTTGTGCAAAGAGATTGCTTAAGAAAGATGTGAAAGAAATGAAGGCAAGGGTCGTGACTATATTATATAATTTGGAGAAAATATTTTCATCATCATTTTTCATGATTATGATGCATCTCACGATGCACTTTGTAGAAAAAGTTGCACTTGGAGGTGCAGTGTTCTGCCGATGGATGTATCCTATTGAGAGAAATATTCAAACTCTAAAATCTTATATAAAAAATATGAATCACCTGGAGGGATCTATAGCAAAAGATTATTTGGATCAAGAATATATGGATTTTTGTACCATGTACTTAAACAAGCTCGAGATACGTCATAATCAGTCAATAAGGAATCAAGATGATTAGTATGAGCCAATTGAGCATGCATTTGAGTCCATTCCATAGTCAGGCAGACTTTCTACTTCATACCGTCTCACTGATTTAAGCATTAAGAAAAGAAATAAGGCACACCGCTATGTGCTCTTCAATTATGATGTCATTGAGTCGTACATAAAGTTAGTCACTCAATCTTATTTATTTCATAATAATTAAAAAAATATCTAATTATATATAAATTTATTCTTTGTACATGCAGCAAATATAAGAAGGTTATAAGAGTAAAATATGACACTCTAAGTATGTGGGAGAAAGAAAAAATGCACAGCAAAGAATTTTCTGAATGGTTCAAAGACCATGTAAGCGATTATATATTCTTATCTCGTGCAACTTATTTGAACATGTTTACTAATTAGGTATCATCTCCTTAATTAGGTATGAAGATTATCGCTTAGTGATGTGAGCCCTGAAGTGCATGCTCTTTCAATGGACCCTAATCGTACCATGCATGAGTATAAACAGCTCATTATTAATGGCTACAGATTTAATATTCATAGTAGGTCCGTAAATATGGCAACATAAAATAGTGGCATGATGTTGAGTACCACAACTGGGTGTTATGCTAGCTCGAGGGATTCACAGCCTCGTACAGAGGATTTGAGCTATTATGGCATGGTGGAGAAGATAGTCATCTTGGACTATTATTCTAAAGGAAGGATTGCATTGATGAAGTATGATTGGTTTGACATCTTGTCATAGTTTGGATGAAGACTGATGAGTGTAGTTTTGCTCTCATTAATATACAACGCTATCTCCGCATTAAAGAACCGTATGTACTTGCCTTCCAAGCTAGTCAAGTTTTCTACGTTAGTGATCCCTTGGAGCCTTATTAGGATGTTATTGTGAGGATGGTGCTTAGGCATATTTTTGATGATATCGAAGTTGATAATGATGTTGGACCATGCATGCAAAGTGCTCCTCTAGGATAAAATTTACCTAGTACTGTCGAGGTCCCAGATACATTTATCAGGAGTGATGGTGATGTCCATATTGTAGATGCCATTAGATGATGACTTCAACATTTTGGTGTAAATTATTAGAATCTATTTATTGATGTGTTACTAATATTATTGTTCAACATGTTATGTTGATTAATATTGCAGATCACGATAGCACCGAAATCCATCTAGCTTTCACCCCAGCCCCTTGATGGAGTATGCGAAGCTCCGCATCTGAGTCGTAGTTGGAGCATACTCCATCCACCTCTACATCGGCTATCTACGGATCATCAGCATCTACTCTACCGTCGATATCTACACCACCGCATCTACTCCACCAGCATCTGAGCCTCCACCATCAGCCACATCTTCGATACATGCTCCGACACCGATATCTGAGTGTACATTTTTATTATATTATTTATTTATTTTTAATTAGTATGTGCATATTTATATATTTGAATAATGTATTTTTATTGTAGGTGCATCATCCAGTAGGATGGTCCTACATGCATGCCACATGTGTGGAACTGCCAGCATCAAGTGATGGTGCAGTATGATGTGAAGGGGAGGCCAGTAAGGAAGACCACGTGGGAGATGCATTCCTTTTTTGGAATGCTTGTGAGGCGGTCTGACATCATTTTGGTATCACCCATAGACTGGCAATTGATGGATGCCAGTGTCAGGGATCGGGTATGGAAGGAGATATGGATAAGTGTATCTTAATTATATTTATGCATTTTATATGTTTATAGTTTATTTGATTAGAATAATTTAGTAACTGACTTTTGATAACTTTTATGTAAAGGAGGTATGACTTTCTAGATCATGAGAGGGTTCGAGATGCCTGACTAAAAAAGATTGAAGAGTTGTACAGGGCTATAAGGTCATGCTCCACAGAGGATGGCTCGAGCACCAATGAGACACTTTGGAGGAGCTTATTCCTTGGATACAGGACCGTCTCTCGAGTCAGTGGAAGGGGATGGTTAGACATTGAAGGAGCCAAGAGTTTAAGATAAAATTTCTAACTTTTAAATTTTTCAATATGCTAAAAATTATATTTAAATATTTTTAAATATTTATTATTATTTTAAGACTTATTAGGCTACCTCCCATCAAAACTGGGAGAATCGGATAGCCTAGCAGTACATGCACACTCTAGGCCATAAGTCTATGGCCAGTCGTGTGCATAGAGAGGTAATAAATTATGAATCTTTATTTATAAATTAAATTAATATTTTTTATATATTTTTAATAAATTGATCCATTATTTTAGCTGATGAGAGATAGGATGATGTCCAGCCATAGCAAGATCTTTCGATCCAACCGTATGGATAAGAAAGATAGGTCGATGAACGTCGCGATCAGGAGGATTTTTGTAAGTAATAAATATATTAGTATATATGATTAGTATTATAGTATTTCTTACAAAATTTTATTTAAATTTATAATTATAAGAGTAGTTAGATGTGCTCGCTCGTGATGGCCCAAACACCTCTGGCCTCTATGACTATCTATCTCAGGTCTTGGGACCCGAGCACTCTAGGAGGATCTGGTGCAGGCCCGGACATACGTTGATGAGCTATTGGTCTGAGTTGAGCATCTCTTCATATTCTTCTAGAGTCGTTAGTTGGGAGCAGCTTGAGGAGACGTTGGCATGGGTAGATCAGGCTACGACATGGGCTACTCATGCTTAGGAGCGCACATCTCATCTGAAGGGCATCTTGAGCATCATGCTGACGAGGCTCAACTCGTATTTTGGAGTAGCTTTACGAGCCTTAAGGGCATGTTGGCCAACATTCGAGCTCCAACTCCTACAGCTCTGATAAGTATCATAAATTCACCAATAAAAGTATTAATTTATCAATTAATTAATATTAATTTTTAAGAATTAATAATTAATTTATATATAATTTTTGAGAAATTGATATTTTTATTAATTAAAAAATTAATTAAAAAATAATAAAAATTAAAAATAAAATTTATTATCAATGGAAAAGAGCTCATTTTTTTTTGATTCATAACGAAATAATTTCAATTGTAAACGGAGCTAAAATGAAAAGATATGAATTTTAAAGATTCTCTCCCG
>QRFJ01004051.1:48429-131912 GCA_006176705.1 Cocos nucifera | reverse complement strand
TTATAGTTTGACTACACCATTACTCGGTCTCCTAGCCATATGGAACCCTGAGGTGTATGTTGGCTGTGACATGTTCATTGTAGGAACTGGATTGCATCAAGATGGGATCTATCTACCTCGGTGGTAGAGGAGTAGCCCTATGATGATCATGAGAATCAAGTCCTGAAGCCCATGGCCATGGCAGAGTGAAATAATAGAAAGAGTTTCTATTTAGATTTTCACATTGGACTCGAATCGAATGATTACATCATATGACAGAGACTAGGGTTTGACGAGTTCACCTTAACCCTAATCTGATCGGGGCTCAAGATAGAAGAACTGAATCACACAGGTAGCTGCACCAAGAGGTTCGCATTCAGCTCTGATGGGTTGCCACCATATACTGCTAGGTGTCACTGGTGGATTTTGGGAGCAATTAGAATGATTTAGATGATCGATCATTCTAGCTGTTCGAATCAGAAGAGTTCTGATCCATCGAAAGGAGTTTCGATGATGTCGATGATAGAGATCATGACATATCCCATTACCATACAGAACTGAACCTAACTGGGTCACACAAACAAGGGTTTGAATCTGGTGATCATCAATTGAACTAATATCTAGTTCAATTGATCTGAATGAGATTCAATTAGGTTCAAGGAAATCGTGCTAGCACTCGATTGAACCTAACGTTCTTCTTTTGCTATCATAAATAAGTCGTCCTGTCTGAGCCAAAGGAGTTTGTGCTCAAACAGAAGTCTTCTTATGGTCTGACTGGAGGTTGTCCAAGTCAGAATAGGTTGTCTTATTTGTAAGACATTACCTGCCATTTTTGGTCACCTGCCATTTCTTGTTCTTTGACTTTGGTCAAAAGTCTACCTTTGACTGGTCAAACGTTGACCATTCACCCTTTGACTTTTGACCACATGTCATGCACCTATTGGAGAGCTGGTGGGGGCTTGTCCCCCTGCCAGAACCTGGCAAGGAGATGGGCGCACGCCAAGGGAGGCGTGAGCCCAAGTAAGGAGGCGCCATGGAGTCCTTGTTGGGACAAGGACTCCATCTCCCTTTAGGATTCCAATGAGAGTTCTTCTAAGAATCCAGTTTGACTGGTCCAAGGCACTCTCCAAGTAGGAATCCAGGGGACTCTAATCCCACCAATCAGATTTAGATCTGATTTCACAAAGGGTTGTGATTGGTTGGGAGGAAGATGACTTGGATCACGCTTAGTCTATATAAGAGACCCAGCGCCCAAGTGAAAAAAAATAAAAAAATAATCAAGAAGCAATCTTCCCACGCCCCAAGGCTGCCTCTCTCCCCTTTCTCCACGCCATACTCTCTTCTCCCCTTGCTCTCCACGTCCAAAAGTGTTTTGGATTTGGATTGGTGCGATTTAGATCAAGAAAAGGAGATCAAAAGCAAGAAGGCTGCGCTGCTGCGAAGAACGACTGCAGATCTTCAAAAGGAGTTTTGAAGATCCTCCAGATCAGATCCAGATCTGATTTTTGGAGGCGTGATAGAGAAGAAGAGGATCTCCAGATCCAGCCCGAGTGGATACCGGTAGAGGCCAGGCGCTTGCGTGGCTTGATCCAGAACCTTCCGCTGCAAACAGGATCATCAACAGGGTAATAGGATTACCCTATTCAGGTAAATTGAATGTGATTTAATTTATCCTTTTCATTTAATTTTTATTAAATAAATAAGAATCAGATCTGAAGCATCCCTGATCTGATACAGATCTAAGAGAAAAATTTTTGAAATATATCTCTTGATCTGATCAGATCTGAACGAACCTGGTCAGGGAAATCAGGATTTCCCTTCAAGTGGTATCAGAGCCATGGTTCTAAAAATAGTTTAGATCTGATTTTTAATTTTATTTTAATTAAAAATAACGTGATTTCAGATGTCACATGAGATGTGATCAGATCTGAAATCAGGAAAATTAAAATTAAATGATTTGGATCTAAGAACATGAAGATATGCATGACTAGTTCTAGTATAGAATAGTTCTATAGAATAGTTTTGCATGTCTTTGATTTAATATGATTAAATCATATTTTAGATCTTCTTATTTACTGTTTTCTGATATTATAAGTGTTATAATAACATCTGATAAACAGCAAATAAAAATTATTTAATTTTAAATATCATATGAGATATGATAGATGCATGACTAGACTAGTTGTAGAATAGTTCTACATAATTGTCTAGATTAGAATTTATTTTGATTAGATCAATTTAAATCTAATTTTTCAGATTATTATGTGATAATTTAGATCTGAAAACATGCATGATTATGATACATGAGATGTATGCAAAATATGCCATGGTTAGATCTAAATTTGTATATGAGATATATGATATAGATCTATAACTGTTTTGTAGTATTGAATGTTTATTGAATGTTCCTGATTAAGGCGTTCCCCTTGGCCGTCCGGTCATAAGAACGAAGAAGGGTTTAAAGGCCCTCTCTTCCCATTCGATGGGGTGTTCTTATGATGTGTAGGGGTGCTGCGCGTTCGTCCTTAATCAGAAACCCAAAACTTACTTTCTGCAAAACCCTAGATCCTGAAACCCTAGGATTTATTGTGCATATTTTGTTTATGAACCCTACTTAATTAAGAATTAAGTTTATGGAATATTAATTAGGTCTAAAATTGAGAATTTCAGATCTAAGACATATTCATAATACTGGGTTCGGGCTTGGGTAGCTCAATTAGGTCTAAGCGGTTGATCAAACCGAATCAAGAGTTGGTTAGATGGGATCAACAATGCTTAAATTGACCAGCCTAATAGGATTAAGTCTGGGTCAAGATCGAGTCACGATCAAGCAAGACCTAATTAGGCTCAGAGGTTAGAGTCTGGATTGTAGGCTAACCCAATTGGTTCTGACTCAACAATTTGGTGTCTAAGGTAAGTTTGGCACAGACGACCGACTGGTTTTTAATTGGAAGCTACTCGACCTGAATGCGTTCTTGTACGAGTTAATGGCATATTCCTTCCACCGGTCTCACTTACCTGGCCATATCTGTTGACACAGTTCTGATCTGAGGTGGTCAATAATCCGAGCTGACCCATGCCACTAGGTTAGTCATAATTGTTATGACTAAGCCAAGTCTAGTTTAATGAGACCTGAATCAATTCTCCCTAAGAAAAGATTAAGTCCGAGGTCTTCCACCATTGTAGACGTGCGGGCCCTTCCCGGGGTTGATTGTTCTCGGCTGGATACAGTGGCTCAGTTGCACCGGGAAGACGCAACCATGTCTATTAGGCATTGGATGCTATGGGCTGGAGGATGAGTTGGGCTCAATATTCCGGATACGGTGAGAGACCCAATTAGGAACCCAGTCTATGCAAATGGTGGGTCTGACTTAACTAAGGAGTGGATCAATATTCCGGATACGGTGAGATTCATGAATTAGAGACCAAGTTTGGGTGCACCATGATTAGAGAATCATTGAACAAGAGTTGTTCACTCATTGGCTAACCCATCACCAATAACTGTTAGGTGAGGTGATGAGTCAGTTGGTGAGACCGCACCACCCACTAGAAATCATCAATCGCGGAGATTTTCGCATCTCTACAGAGGGAGTGTAGGGATCCGAGAAAATAGTGGGAGCTAATTTGTTTAAAAATAAAATCCCTAAACAAATTGGTCAAGTCAAAATTACAGTATCTAACTAGAATCTTTGACTCTCTACAGGAAAATGTCTGCGTCCAACCCACTGGCACGTATCCTAGACACACATAGACTGACTGGACCCAATTATAAAGATTGGCTCAGGAACTACAAAATTGTTTTGGGTTCAGAGAAGTTAACACATGTTTTGGACCAGGACCCTCCCACCTTACCAGCTCGTCCATCCACTGAACAGAGAGCGTCTCTGGAAAAATGGATTGACGAAGACAATAAGGCCAGATACTACATGTTGGGCTCGATGTCTGATGAGCTCCAGCGCCAACATGAAGATATCGGGACTGCTCGCCAAATGTTGGCTCACCTGCAGGAGATGTTTGGTGAACAGAGTCGCGCAGCCAAATATCAAGTCACGAAACGACTTTTTAAGGCTAAGATGCGTGATGGGCAGTCAGTCCAAGATCACTGTCTGACAATGATCAAGGACATGGAAGAGCTTGAGAAGCTCGGTGTGAAGTTGGACTTGGACTTGCAGAATGATATTATTCTGCAATCCTTGACTGATGCATATGGGCAATTCATCATGAATTACCACATGCATAAACTTCAAAATTCCTTGGCCGAGTTGATGAATATGCTGGTTACCGCTGAGCTTTCTATGAAAGGTTCTAAAGGCTCAGTTCTTGCTATGGAACGGACTTCTTCCAAAAGAAAGTCTTATGGAAAGAAAAAGAAGTCTGTGAAAAAGCAAAAGGTAGAAGGATCAAAGAAGAAGAAGGCAGAACCGAAGAAGAAGGTCGATGGCAAAGGAAAGTGTTTCCATTGCAACAGCGACGGCCATTGGAAGCGGAACTGCCCTACTTACCTGGCCACCCTAAAGAACAAGAAGGAAGGTCCTTCTGGAGGTATGCTCGTTATTGAGTCTAACCTTACGGTTTCTTCTGCATCCAGTTGGGTGCTTGACTCTGGATCTAGTGCTCACCTATGCACTTCTATGCAGGGTCTTGAGGATAGCAGGAGGCTGAGGGATGGAGACATGATCCTACGCGTCGGTAATGGAGCAAGAGTTGCTGCAGTAGCCGTGGGAACATACCCTCTTCGATTACCATCTGGTTTAGACTTAGTTTTGAAAGACTGTTATTTTGTGCCTGCAGCTAGCAGGAATTTGATTTCTGTTTCATGCTTAGCACAAGAAGGTTATGTGATCACCTTCTTTAAGGACCATTGTAACATTCTTTATGAAAGAAATAAAATTGCAAATGGTTTCCTTATTAATGGTCTTTATCAGCTACATATTGATGTACCTGTTCTAACTATCGAGCAAAACGTGAATGCCAAACGACCTAGGGATAGTCCAAACGACAGATATCTATGGCACCTGAGATTAGGTCATATAGCAGAAGATAGGATCAACAAATTGGAGAAAAATGGGCTATTGAGTCCATTGACTTCCGAGTCATATCCAACTTGTGAATCTTGTCTTCAAGGCAAAATGACTAAACTCCCTTTTGTTGGACATGGGGAGAGGGCCACAGATCTCCTTGCCCTAGTACATACTGATGTGTGCGGCCCATTTCGATGTGCCGGCTAGAGGCAATTTTGTCTACTTCATTACCTTTACCGATGATCTGTCTAGGTATGGGATATGTGTATCTTATGAGACACAAGTCTGAAGCTTTTGAAAAGTTCAAAGAATTTAGACATGAAGTAGAAAAACAAACTGGAAAACCCATTAAGGTTCTTCGATCAGATCGAGGAGGTGAATACCTTAGCCGGGAATTCCTAGACTATCTTAAGGAAAATGGCATAGTCTCTCAATGGACTCCACCAGGAACACCTCAACTCAACGGGGTTTCAGAACGGAGAAATCGGACTCTATTGGATATGGTTCGATCCATGATGAGCTTCACAGACCTCCCAGATTTTCTTTGGGGACATTCATTATTAACTTCAATTCTATCTACTGAATAGGGTTCCCTCTAAAACCGTTCCTACCACACCGTATGAGATATGGCACGGTAAGAAACCAAGTCTGAGTCATCTCAGAATTTGGGGTTGTCCGGCTCATGTCAAAAGACAACAAGCGGACAAGTTAGAGTTTAGGTCCTTTAGAGCTCGATTCATAGGATATCCTAAAGAGTCATTAGGATACTATTTCTACATTCCAGAAGACCACAATGTGATTGTGAGTCGACATGCCATATTTCTTGAAAAATAGTTTATTCAAGATAGTGGCATTGGAAAGCAGATTAAGCTTGATGAGAAAGTCTCACAAGCAGAAAGAGCTAAGGACCAAGTGGAACCAAATCAGGTTGAGCCAATAAGAACACTACCTCCTCCACCTCGTAGATCGGAAAGAGTTTCCCGTCCCCCTGAAAGATACTTAGGTATTATTTCAGAGGATGTAGAGGAAATGTTCCTCATAGGTAATGGTGCTCATGGTGATGATCCCAAAACCTACAACGAGGCGATATCAGATATCGACTCCGAGAAATGGCTTGAGGCAATGAAGTCAGAGATCGACTCGATGCACTCAAACCAAGTCTGGACCTTGGTAGATCCACCAGAAGGTATAGTACCTATTGGGATGTAAATGGATCTTCAAGAGAAAGATTGGTGCAGATGGGAATGTGGAGACATTCAAGGCTAGACTAGTGGCAAAAGGTTATAGTCAACGTGAAGGCATTGACTATCAGGATACCTTTTCCCCAGTGGCTATGCTAAAATCCATCCGCACATTGCTTGCTGTTGCAGCCTATTTCGATTATGAAATATGGCAAATGGACGTGAAAACGGCATTCCTAAATGGATATCTTGAGGAAGATATCTATATGGAACAGCCGCTAGGTTTCACATCCAGTGATACTGATCACAAGGTTTGCAAGCTGCAAAGGTCCATATATGGACTTAAGCAAGCATCTCGGAGCTGGAACACTCGTTTTCAATGATGTGATCAAAAAGTTTGGTTTCATCAAAAACGAAGAGGAACCATGTGTTTTCAAAAGGGTCAGTGGGAGCGCTGTTGTCTTCCTCGTATTGTACGTGGATGACATCCTCCTTATTGGGAATGATATTCCCATGTTGACATCAGTCAAGATGTGGTTGTCTAAGGAATTCTCCATGAAAGACCTAGGTGAAGCATCCTTTATTCTAGGAATTAAGGTCTATAGGGATAGACCGAATAGGATGCTAGGACTTTCACAGAAGATGTACATAGAGGAAGTACTAAAGAGGTTTAGTATGGAAAACTCTAAGAGGGGATTAATACCCTTCAGACATGGTATTCATCTTTCCAAGAAGATGTGCCCCAGCACACCTGAGGAAATAGAACGCATGAGCAAGATCCCTTATGCTTCTGCAATAGGGAGCCTCATGTATGCCATGCTATGTACACGACCTGATATAGCCCATGCTGTGAGTGTCACAAGCAGATATCAGTCAAATCCAGGTGAAGAACACTGGACTTCTGTGAAATGTATCCTTAAGTACTTGAGAAGAACTAAGGATATGATGTTGGTCTTTGGTAATGGAGAACTCCTGGTCCAGGGATACACAGACTCGGACTTCATGTCCGATATAGATGATCGAAAGTCGACATCTGGAAGTCTGTTTGTGTGCAATGGTGGAGCTGTCAGCTGGAAGAGTTCCAAGCAAACTGTGATAGCAGATTCCACCATGGAAGCAGAATATATAGCTGCATCAGAGGCTGCAAAGGAAGCGTTCTGGTACAAGAAGTTTGCTGCAGAAATTGGAGTAATGCCATCAGATGCCATTCCTCTTTACTGCGACAACAATGGCGCCATAGCCCTTGCTAAGGAGCCGAGGTCTCACCAGAAGTCCAAGCACATTGAGCGGCGATATCATCTCATCCGCGATTACCTTGAGAAAGGTTACGTTGAGGTCAAGAGAGTCAACTCCACAGATAATGTGGCAGACCCACTTACAAAGCCGTTGGGCCAGCAGAAGATCGAAGCCCACCTTGAGAAGATGGGACTTAGACTTGTAGCCAATTGGCTTTAGGACAAGTGGGAGATTGTTAGATATATGTGCCCTAGAAGCCAGAATTGGCTGACACTTGTAATACACTTCTAGGGGCAAAATTGTAATTTTGACTATAATTAATAAATGGGTTATTTTCTATCACACATGTGTATTTAGTGTCTGTGATACATCCTTTGAGTTAATGGTAATGATAATTCATATTTTCAAGAGTTGAAAATTTAAGACATGAATAATCATTATTAACTCATAAATAGCTCCCGACCATAGGATCATCACGAGGATGGTGATTGATCCGGAAGGTTGGTGTACGATCGCTTCTCTTTAGTAGATGAGTCTTGAGTCTACGGTGTGGAGACACCGGAGCGAGAGTACAGGTACTCGTTAGAGAACGAGGGCACTGAGCGTGACCACCTCGAGTAGTCATTAGGGAGTCTACCTTCTCGTCAATGACTGACTCGATGCTGCAGTAGTGTGTCTGGTTCTTTGACCTGAGATGCATCGGCAGTTCACCTTGAGGGTGTTATAGTTTGACTACACCATTACTCGGTCTCCTAGCCATATGGAACCCTGAGGTGTATGTTGGCTGTGACATGTTCATTGTAGGAACTGGATTGCATCAAGATGGGATCTATCTACCTCGGTGGTAGAGGAGTAGCCCTATGATGATCATGAGAATCAAGTCCTGAAGCCCATGGCCATGGCAGAGTGAAATAATAGAAAGAGTTTCTATTTAGATTTTCACATTGGACTCGAATCGAATGATTACATCATATGACAGAGACTAGGGTTTGACGAGTTCACCTTAACCCTAATCTGATCGGGGCTCAAGATAGAAGAACTGAATCACACAGGTAGCTGCACCAAGAGGTTCGCATTCAGCTCTGATGGGTTGCCACCATATACTGCTAGGTGTCACTGGTGGATTTTGGGAGCAATTAGAATGATTTAGATGATCGATCATTCTAGCTGTTCGAATCAGAAGAGTTCTGATCCATCGAAAGGAGTTTCGATGATGTCGATGATAGAGATCATGACATATCCCATTACCATACAGAACTGAACCTAACTGGGTCACACAAACAAGGGTTTGAATCTGGTGATCATCAATTGAACTAATCTAGTTCAATTGATCTGAATGAGATTCAATTAGGTTCAAGGAAATCGTGCTAGCACTCGATTGAACCTAACGTTCTTCTTTTGCTATCATAAATAAGTCGTCCTGTCTGAGCCAAAGGAGTTTGTGCTCAAACAGAAGTCTTCTTATGGTCTGACTGGAGGTTGTCCAAGTCAGAATAGGTTGTCTTATTTGTAAGACATTACCTGCCAATTTTTGGTCACCTGCCATTTCTTGTTCTTTGACTTTGGTCAAAAGTCTACCTTTGACTGGTCAAACGTTGACCATTCACCCTTTGACTTTTGA
Organism: Cocos nucifera; assembly: GCA_006176705.1. NCBI lineage: Eukaryota > Viridiplantae > Streptophyta > Magnoliopsida > Arecales > Arecaceae > Cocos > Cocos nucifera. Next base: position 122,874 of record QRFJ01004051.1, on the reverse strand, counting down.
CCACATGTCATGCACCTATTGGAGAGCTGGTGGGGGCTTGTCCCCCTGCCAGAACCTGGCAAGGAGATGGGCGCACGCCAAGGGAGGCGTGAGCCCAAGTAAGAGGCGCCATGGAGTCCTTGTTGGGACAAGGACTCCATCTCCCTTTAGGATTCCAATGAGAGTTCTTCTAAGAATCCAGTTTGACTGGTCCAAGGCACTCTCCAAGTAGGAATCCAGGGGACTCTAATCCCACCAATCAGATTTAGATCTGATTTCACAAAGGGTTGTGATTGGTTGGGAGGAAGATGACTTGGATCACGCTTAGTCTATATAAGAGACCCAGCGCCCAAGTGAAAAAATAATCAAAAAAAAAAAATAATCAAGAAGCAATCTTCCCACGCCCCAAGGCTGCCTCTCTCCCCTTTCTCCACGCCATACTCTCTTCTCCCCTTGCTCTCCACGTCCAAAAGTGTTTTGGATTTGGATTGGTGCGATTTAGATCAAGAAAAGGAGATCAAAAGCAAGAAGGCTGCGCTGCTGCGAAGAACGACTGCAGATCTTCAAAAGGAGTTTTGAAGATCCTCCAGATCAGATCCAGATCTGATTTTTGGAGGCGTGATAGAGAAGAAGAGGATCTCCAGATCCAGCCCGAGTGGATACCGGTAGAGGCCAGGCGCTTGCGTGGCTTGATCCAGAACCTTCCGCTGCAAACAGGATCATCAACAGGGTAATAGGATTACCCTATTCAGGTAAATTGAATGTGATTTAATTTATCCTTTTCATTTAATTTTTATTAAATAAATAAGAATCAGATCTGAAGCATCCCTGATCTGATACAGATCTAAGAGAAAAATTTTTGAAATATATCTCTTGATCTGATCAGATCTGAACGAACCTGGTCAGGGAAATCAGGATTTCCCTTCAAAGGAGCCATTGCCCTCTACAGATGGACTAAAGTAAGCATCTCAGAGCTAGATTGTTCATTTTAAAGATGTGATCAAATAATTTGATTTTATAAAAAATGAGGAGCCTTATGTGCTCAAAAAGGTCTGTGGGAGCACTATTGTCTTTCTCGTATCGTACGTGAATGACATCCTCCTAATTGAGAATGATATTTTCATGTTGATCTCAATCAAGATCTGATTGTCTAAAGAGTTTTTCATGAATGACCTAGGAGAGGCATCCTTTATTTTGGAGATTAAGGTCTATAGAGATAGACCAAAAAGGATGCTAGGCCTCTCACAGAAGATGTACATAGAGGAGATGTTAAAGAAATTCATCATGGAAAACTCCAAGAGGAGACTTATGCCCTTCAGACATAAAATTCATCTCTCCAAAAAGATGTATCCCAACATGCTAGAAGAAATTGAATGCATGAGCAAGATCCCTTATGCTTTGGCAATAGGGAATCTCATGTATACCATGTTATGTACACGATCTGATATCGCCCATGTTGTGAGTGTCACAAGCAGGTATCAATCGAATCTAGGCAAAGAGCACTGAACTTCTATAAAATATATCATTAAATACTTGAGAAGGACTAATGATATATTTCTGATCTTTGGTAATGGAGAACTTTAGGTCTAGGGGTATATAGATTCAAACTTTATGTTTGATATTGATGATTGAAAGTTGACATCAGGAAGTTGATTTTTATGCAATGGTGGTGCTATAACTAGAAGAGTTTCAAGTAGACAGTGATAGCAGACTCCACCATGAAAGCAGAGTACATCGCTATCTTGAAAACTGCAAAGAAAGAATTCTAGTTCAAGAAGTTTATTGCAAAGCTCAGAGTGATGACATTTGATGCCATCCCTCAGTACTGCAACAACAGTGCCATAGCCCTAGCTAAGGAGTCGAGATCTCACCAGAAGTCCAAGCACATCGAGCGGTGGTTTCACCTCATCTGCAATTATCTCGAGAAGAGATACATTGAGATCAAGAGAGTTGACACCGTGAATAATATGACTGACCCATTGACAAAGCCTCTAAGCCAATAAAAGATCAAAGCCCAAATTGAGAAAATGGGACTTAGATTTATAGCTAATTAGCGTTAGGTCAAGTAGAAGTTTGTTAGATGTGAATCCTAGAAGCTAGATTGGCTGACACTTGTAAATACTTTCTAAGGGCATAAATATAATTTTGACTTATTACTAATAAAATTGATTATTTTTTCTATCATATTTGTATATTAAGTGTCTATGATACATCCATTGGATTAACGGATATGATAACACATATTTTCAAGAGTTGAGAATTTAAGATATATGTTATCATAATTAACTCATAAACTACTCCTAATCATAGGATCATCATAAAGATGGTGATTGATCTAGAAGATTGGTGTACGATCACTTTCTTAGGATAGATGAGTCTTGAATCTACTATGTGGAGATACCAAAGCGAGAGTATAGGAGCTTGTTGAGAATAAGGGTACTAAGCGTTATCATTTTGAGTAGTCATAAGAGAGTCTACCTTCTCATCGATGACTAGCTCGATGCTGCAGTTGTGTGTTTGGTTTTTTGACCTAAGGTGCATCAATAGTTCACTTTAAGGGTGTTATAGTTTAACTACACCATAACTCAGTCTCCTAGCCATTTAAAATTTTAAGGTGTATATTGGCTTTAGCATGTTCATTGTAGGAATTGGATCGCACCAAGATGGGATCTATCAACCTCGATAGAGGAGTAGTCCTATGATGATCATGAGATCAAGTCCTAAAGCCCATGGTGATGGCAGTGTGAAATAATAGAAAGGAGTTTCTATTAGGATTTCACATTGGACTCAAATCGAATAATTTAATCATATAATAGGAATTAGGTTTGACAAGTCAACCTTAACCTAATCTTGTTAGAACTCATAATAGAAGAACTCAATCACATAGTTGTTTGCACTGAGAAGTTCATATTTAGTTCTGATGGATTGCCACTACACACTACTAGGTATCACTGGTGGATTTTAGAATCAATTAGAATTATCTTGATGATCAATGATTCTAATTTGATGAGTGAAAAAGTATTCTGATCCATCAAAAGATATTTTGATGATGTCGATGATGGAGATCATACAATATTTGGCCTTTATGGTTTGTCCACATGAGGCTCCTAATCCTGATTGGCTCCTCTAGAGTGCTAGCTCATCATCGAAACCTTTGACGGTTGATGTAGATTGATCTCCTTCTTTTGATTTTTTGAATACTTCAAAAAACACCAACAAAGGTATGAGGGAGGCAGAGGAAGCTCTATGAAAAGTCTAATGGAGTTGTGACACTCACAGCTCACGATCTCTCTTTCCGAACCCTAGGATGAAACCCTAGGACAGCACACACCTCAAACCTATGCTACATTTTCTCTAGATTTTTTTTTGTCTCAAGAAAAGTCTTAGAATTTTCTCATGCAGAAGAAGTGGCTCACATTGAGAAGGACTCTCCTTCAGATGTGTTGCACGTTCCCCTCAAATCCCTATGTATTTTGCACCAGATAGACTAGAGAACACTTGGGAGGATAGAGATGAGGTGGTTGTCAACTTGAATTCAAATCCCATTTGATTTCAAATTGCAACCACCTAATCTTATCCAAATGGGGTGTGAACAAATAGGGCGTGAGGTCCCCTTGCATGTGGAAAACTTCACAAGAACTCTGTTTCTCATGGAGAAGAGTGGGTGCAAATCAAAGGGTGGCACATGGGATAACTCTAGTCAAACGAGACTTTAAAATTCTTATCCAATTAAGTCCCAACACAAACCAATTTGGCTAGGCTTAATTAGACTAGAATAAACCTAACTAAATTAGACTTAAATTATCTTAATTAAATTCTAATCAAATTAGAAATTAATTAAACCTTAGTCCTGATCAACTCAAGAAATATTGAGTTAATTCTTCTTTGATGATTAGGTCATCTCATAACCTAATTGGATCAAATCCAATTAAATCTAATTCAATTAGACTTGATCGAAAACTCATCACTCAATCAAATTGAGTTAATTAGTAATCAAACACTAATTAATCCTCTCATAAACTTAGAGTCCTAATCTAGTGGGTGTTTGGGCAAGAAAGTTTAACTTTATGAAACTCTTGATCTAAGAGTCCCAAATCAGTTGGACTCTTGATCCTAGTATCCGAAACTAGTGAAACTCATGATCATAGAGTCTCAAACTAGTAGAACTCTTGATCATAGAGTCCCAAATAAGTAGGACTTAGAGTTTTAATGTAGTATGACTCTTGATGACAGAGTCCTAGCCAATGGAATTCTTGATCACAAAGTTCTAGTCCAGTAAGATTTAACATCAGCCATCAGATTAGGTAGAAACTTCTAATGGTATGACCCCATAGGTTCAAACCTAAGCTAGTAGCATAGGAATCAATTCTAGTACTAATCGATGTGACCATCTAGCAATGGTACCCAATGTCTGGATAGGTTGAATAGTCGCAATCGCAATATTCAGAATCTACTTGAATATGGTTACCATATAATTCATCCCTTTGACCTATGTTTAAGATGACTTAGAGTTAAACTATCAACTTTAAAAAGTACATCCATATCATGTCTCAATGCAATCAGTCCTATGACTCCTTATAAAAATTGAAGAAAAATTCTGATTTTTTGGACCAGGTTCGTTCAGATCTAATCGGATCAAGAGATATATTTCAAAAATTTTTCTCTTTGATCCAAATCAGATATGAGATGTTTCAGATCTAATTTTTATTATTTTAATAATTAAAATAAAATATCGATAAATTAAATCATATTTAATTTATCTTGATGTTGGGTAATCCTATTACCCATTGATGATCCTATAAGCAAGTGCCTAGCCTCTACCAGTATCCACTCAGGCTGGATCTAGAGATCCTCTTCTTCTCTATCACGTCTCTAAAAATTAGATCTGAATCTGATTTGGAGGATCTTCAAAATAGCTTTCGAAAATCAGCAGTTGTCCTTTGCAGCAGCGCAGCCTTCTAGCTTTCGTCGCCTTTCTCTCGCCTAGATTGCACCAACTGAGATCCCAAACTACTTTGGGCATGGAGAGGAGAGGGAGAAGATGGACTTGGCATGGAGGAGGAGGAGAGAGGCAGCCTTGGGGTGTAGGAAATTGCATTTCTTTTTGCGTTGGGCGTAGGGTCTTATTTATAGACTATGCGTAATCCAACTCCTCTTCTTCCCAACCAATCACAACCCTTTGTGAAATCAGATCTAAATCTGATTGGTGGGAATAGAGTCCCTTGGATTCATCCTTAGGTGGTGCCTAAGACCAATCAAAGTTGGTTCTTAGGAGTCTATTCAAAATCCAAAAAGGAGATGAAGTCCCTATCCAACAGGGACTCCTGGGTGCCTCATGCTTGGGCGCATGCCACCCTTGGTGTGCGCCCTCCTCCTTGCCAGCTTCTGGCAGGGGGACAAGCCCCCACCAGCTCTCCAATAGGTGCATGACATATGGACAAAAGTCAAAGTGTCAATGGTCAACATTTGACCAGTCAAAGGTCAACTTTTGACCAAAGTCAAAGGACGAGAAATGGCAGGTGACCAAAAATGGCAGGTATTATCTTACAAAATAAGACAACCCTTTTCTGACCTGGACAAGCTCCAGTCAGACCAAGTGAAGGCCTCTGATCGAGCACAAACTCCTTTGGCTCAGTCAGGACAACTATTTATGATAGTAAAAGAAGAACGTTAGGTTCAATCGAGTGCTAGCACGATTTTCTTGAACCTAATTGAATCTCATTCAGATCAATTGAACTAGATTCAGTTCAATTGATGATCACCAAATTCAAACCCTTGTTTGTGTGATCCAGTTAGGTTCAGTTCTGTATGGTAATGGGATATGTCATGATCTATCATCGACATCATCGAAACTCCTTTCGATGGATCAGAACTCTTCTGATTCGAACAGCTAGAATGATCGATCATCTAAATCATTCTAATTGCTCCCAAAATCCACCAGTGACACCTAGCAGTATATGGTGGCAACCCATCAGAGCTGAATGCGAACCTCTTGGTGCAGCTACCTGTGTGATTAAGTTCTTCTATCTTGAGCCCCGATCAGATTAGGGTTAAGGTGAACTCGTCAAACCCTAAGTTTCTGTCATATGAATGTAATCATTCGATTCAAGTCCAATGTGAAAACCCTAAATAGAAACTCTTTCTATTATTTCACTCTGCCATGGCCATGGGCTTATGGACTTGATTCTCATGATCATCATAGGGCTTGCTCCTCTACCTACCGAGGTAGATAGATTCCATCTTGGATGCAATCCAATTCCTACAATGAACATGCTATAGCCAACATACACCTCAAGGATTTCGAATGGCTAAGGAGATCGAGTTATGGTGTAGTCAAACTATAACACCCTCAAGGTGAACTGTCGATGCACCTCAGGTCAAAGAACCAGACACACTACTGTAGCTTCGAGCCAGTCATCGACGAGAAGGTAGACTTCCTAATGACTGCTCGAGGTGGTCATGCTCAGTGCCCTCGTTCTCTAACGAGTATCTGTACTCTCGCTTTCCGGTGTCTCTACACCGTAGACTCAAGACTCATCTATCCTAAAGAGAAGCGATCGTACACCAACCTTCCGGATCAATCACCATCCTCGTGATGATCCTATGGTCGGGAGCATTTTATGAGTTAATAATGAAATTATTCATGTCTTAAATTTTCAACTCTTGAAAATATGAATTATCATTACCATTAACTCAAAGGAATGTATCACAACACTTTTAAATATACATATGTGATAGAAAATAATCTATTTTATTATTTATAGTCAAAATTATAATTTTTTGCCCTTAGAAATGTATTACATGTGTCAGCCAATCTGGCTTCTAGGCACACATATCTAACAAACTTCCACTTGACCTAAAGCCAATTGGCTACAAATCTAAGTTCCATCTTCTCAAGATGGGCTTCGATCTTTTACTGGCCCAACAGTTTTGTAAGTGGGTCTGCCGTATTGTCTGTGGAATTGACTCTCTTGACTTGACGTAACCTTTCTCAAGGTATTCGTGGATGAGGTGGTATCACCGCTCAATGTGCTTGGATTTTTGGTGAGACCTCGACTCCTTAGCAAGGTCTATGGCCCATTATTATCGCAATACAGAGAGGAATGGCATCCGATGGCATCACTCCAATCTCTATAGTGAACTTCTTGTACCAGAATACTTTTTTCACAGCTTCTGATACAACGATGTACTCTACTTCTAAGGTGGAATCTGCTATCACTGTCTGCTTGAAACTCTTCTAACTAACAGCACCACCATTACACACAAACAAACTCCTAGATGTTGATTTTTGATCATCTATATCGAATATAAAATTCAAGTCTGTATACCTCGAACTTGGAGTTCTCCATTATCAAAAATCAACAATATATCCTTAGTTCTTCTCAAGTACTTAAGGATACATTTCACAAAAGTCCAATGTTCTTCACCTGGATTTGACTGATATCTACCCGTGGCACTCACAGCATGGGCTATATCAGGATGTGTACATAACATGGCATGCATGAGGCTCCCTATTGCTGAAGCATAAGGGATCTTGCTCATGCGTTCAATCTCCTCAGGTGTGTTGGGACACATTTTCTTGTTGAGATGAATGCCATGTCTGAAGGGTACCAATCCCCTCTTAGAGTTTTTCATGCTAAACCTCTTTAGCACTTTCTCTATGTACATCTTCTATGAAAGACCTAGCATCCTATTTAGTCTATCTCTATACACCTTAATTTCTAGAATGAAGGATGCTTCTCCTAGGTCTTTCATGGAGAATTCTTTAGATAACCATATTTTAACTATGGTCAACTTTTAAATATCATTCCCAATAAGGAGGATATCATCTACGTATAGTATGAGGAAGATAATAGCACTCCCACTGATCTTTTTGAAAACACATGATTTCTCCTCATTCTTAATGAAACCAAATAATTTGATCACATCATTACAATGAGTATTCTAGCTTCGAGATACTTGCTTAAGTCCATATATGGACCTTTGCAGCTTGCATACTTTGTGATCAGCATCACTGGATGTGAAACCTAATGGCTGTTCCATATAGATATCTTTCTCAAGGTATCCATTTAAGAATATCATTTTCTCATCCATTTGCCATATTTCATAATCAAAATAGACTGCAATTGCAAGCAATATGCAGATAAATTTTAGCATGGCTATTGGCAAAAAGATATCCTGACAGTTAATGCCTTCGCGCTGACTATACCCTTTTGCCACTAATCTAGCTTTGAATGTCTCCACATTTCCATATGCACCAATCTTTCTTTTATAGATCCATTTACATCTAATAGGTACTATACCTTCAGGTGGATCTACCAAGGTCCAAACCTAGTTTGAGTGCATCGAGTCAATTTCTGACTTCATTGCCTCTAACTATTTCTCGAAGTCGATATCCGATATCATCTTGTCATAGATTTTAGGATCATCATCATGAACCCCATTACCTATGAGGAACATTTTCTTTACTTCCTCTAAAATAGTACCTAAGTGCCTCTCAAGAGGATGGAAAATCCTTTTCGATCTATAAGATGGAGGAGGTAGTGATTGTATTAGCTCAACCTGATTTGGTTCCATAGGATCCTTAGCTCGTTGCTCTTGGGAGACTTTCTCCTTAAGCTTGATCTGCTTTCCAATGCCACCATCTTGAATAAACTATTTTTCAAGAAAGATGGTATGCCAACTCATAATCACATTATGGTCTTCTGAAATGTAGAAATAAAATCCTAATGACTCTTTAGGATATCTTATGAATCAAGCTCTAAAGGACCTATAGTCGAACTTGTCCGCTTGTTGTCTTTTGACATGAGCCAGACAGCTCCAAATTCTGAGATGACTCAGACTTGGTTCATACCATGCCATATCTTATATGGTGTGGTAGGAATGATTTTAGAGGGAACCCTACTCAGTAAATATATAGCAGTTAATAGACTATGTCCCCAAAAAAAATCAGGAAGATTTGTGAAGATCATCATGGATCGAACCATATCTAATAGTAGGGTCTGGTTCCTCCATTTTGAAACCCCATTGAGTCGAGGTGTTCCAAGTGGAGTCCATTGAGATACTATGCCATATTGCTTGAGATAGTTCAGGAATTCCTGACTAGGGTATTCATCTCCTCGATCTAATCGAAGAAGCTTAATGAATTTTTCAGTTTGCTTTTTCACTTAATGTCTGAATTTCTTAAACTTTTCAAAGGCTTCAAGCTTGTGTCTCATAAGATACACATACCCATATCGAGATAAATCATCGATAAAGGTTATGAAGTAGATAAAGTTGCCTTTAATCGGTACATCAAATAGGCCGCACATATCAGTATGTACTAGGGCAAGTAGATCCATGGTTTTTTCTCCATGTCCTACAAAAGGGAGCTTAGTCATTTTGCCATAAAGACATGATTCATAAATTAAATATGACTCGGAAGTCAATGAACTCAGTAGCTCGATTTTCTTCAATTTGATAACCCTATCTTCTACTATATGACCTAGCCTTAGGTGCCATAGATATCGATCGTTTGGACTATCCCTAGGTCATTTTGATCCTATGGCATTCACATTTTGCTCGATATCAAAGACGGATACATCAATATGTAACTGGTAGAGACTGTTAATAAGAATACCACTTACAATTTTATTTCTTTCATAAAGAATATCATAATGGTCCTTAAGAAAACTAATTACATAGGCTTCTTGTGCTAAAGATGAAATAGAAATCAAACTCTTGCTTGCAGTAGGCACATAATAACAATCCTTAAGTACTAAATCAAAATCATATGGTAGTCAAAGAGGGTAGGTTCCCACGGCCATAACAGCAACTTTTGTTTCATTTCCGACATGTAGGATCATCTCACCATCCCTCAGCCTCCTCCATCCTCAAGACCTTGCATGGAAGTGCATAAGTGAGCACTAGAACCAGAGTCAAGCACCCAACTGGATGCAGAAGAAATTGTAAGGTTAGATTCAATAATGAGTATACCTCCAGAAGGACCTATCTCCTTCTTATTCTTCAGGGTGGCCAGGTATGTAGGATAGTTTCGCTTCCAGTGGTTGTCAATATTACAATGAAAATACTTTTCTTTGTTAGTGGCCTTCTTCTTCAGCTCTGCCTTTTTTTTCTTTTCACCTTCTGCTTTTTCATAGATTTTTTCTTCTTCTCAAAAGACTTTCTCTTGAAAGAAGTCCATTCCATACCAAGTACTGAGCCTTTAGAACCTTTCATAGAATTTTCAGCAGTAACCAACATATTCATAATCTCGACCAAAGTATTCTGAAGTTTATGCATATGGTTGTTCATGATGAACTACCCATACGCATCAATTAAGGATTGTAGAATTATATCATTCTATAGATCCTGGTCTAATTACACTATAAGATTCTCAAGCTCTTCTAAGTCCTTGATCATCATCAGACAATGATCTTGGATTGACTGCCCAACATGCATTTTAGCCTTAAATAGTCATTTAGTGATCTGATATTTGGCTGCGTGACTCTATTCATCGAACAACTCTTGCAGATGAGCCAATATTTGGATAGCAGTCTTGATATCTTCATGTTGGTGCTGAAGCTCATCAGACATCGAGTCCAACATATAGTATCTGGCCTAATTATCTTCATCCATCCACTTGTCAAGAGATGCTCTTTGTTCAATGGACGGACGAGCTGGTAAGGTGGGGGGATCCTGGTCCAATACATGAGTCAACTTCTCGAAATCCAAAATAATTTTGAAGTTTTGAAGCCAATCCTTATAATTGAATCCAGTTAGTCTGTCGGTGTCCAGGATATAAGCAAGTTGGTTGGACGTAGATTTTTTTTTTTTCTGTAGAGAGTCAAAGTTTCTAGTTAAATTTTGTAATTAATACTTGACCAATTTGTTTAGAGGTTTGATTTTTAAATAAATTAGCTCTCACTATTTTTTTGAATCCCTACACTTTCTCTGTAGAGATGCGAAAATCTTCATGATTACTGATTTCTAGTGGATGGTGCAGTCCCATAAACTGACTCATCACCTCACCTAATAGTAATTGGTGATGGGTTAGCCAATGAGTGATCAACTCTTGTCCAATGATTCTCTAATAATGGTGCACCTAGACTTGATCTCTAATTCATGAATCTCACCATACTCGGAATATTGATCCACTCCTTAGTTAAGTCAGACCCACCATTTGTATAGTTTGGATTTTTAATTGGGTCTCTCACCATATCCACAATATTCCATCTAATCGACTCTTGATCGAGGATGGTGTTCGATCCGAAAGGTTGGTGTATGATCACTTTCTTAGAATAGATGTGTCTTGAGTCTACGATGTAGAGATACCAAAGTGAGAGCACAGGTACTTGTTAGAGAATGAGGATACTGAGCGTGACCACCTCGAGTAGTCATAAGAAAGTCTACTTGAGCGTGACCACTTCGAGTAGTCATAAGAAAGTCTACCTTCTCATCAATGACTGACTCGATGCTGCAGTGGTGTGATGGTTCTTTGACTTGAGGTGCATCGACAATTCACCTTGATGGTATTATAGTTTGACTATATCTTAACTCGGTCTCTTAGCCATTTGAAATCCTGAGGTGTATGTTCGCTATAGCATGTTCATTATAGGAATTGAATTGCACCAATAAGGAGATTTATCTACTCGGTAGATGAGGAGTAGCCCTATGATAATTATGAGATTGAGTCCTTAAGCCCATGGCATGGCAGAGTGAAGATGATAGAAAGAATTTCTATTAGGATTTCACATTAGATTCGAATCGAATGATTAATTCATATGACGGATATTGGGTTTGACAAGTTCACCTTAATCCTAATCCTATCAGGGCTCAAGATAGAAGAACCCAATCACATAGGTAACCGCATCGAGAGGTTCACTTTCAGTTTTGATGGGTTGCCACTATATACTGCTAGGTATCACTGATGGATTTTGGGAGCAATTAGAAGGATTTTGATGATCAATCATTCTAATTGTATGAATCAAAAAAGTTCTGATCCATCGAAAGGTGTTTCGATGATGTCGATGATGGAGATCATAACATATCTTATTACCATATAGAATTGAACCTAACTAGGTTACATAAATAAGAGTTTAGATTTAGATGTTATCAATTTGGTTAACCCAGTTTGATTAATTTGGATTAGATCCAATCAGGTTCGAGGTAATCATGCTTGCACACGATTGAGCCTAACATTCTCCTTCTGAAATCTTTCTGATTCATTGCAATCAAGTTAAATTTAATTTGACTCATTCTCATATTTTGAATGAGTTTATTTTCATCTAATTGGAATAAGTCCAGTTCAGATTAATTATAGAAATTAAATCCATTCATAGTCAAATTGGACTAGGGTCAAAAGTTATCCTGTTTGAAAGAATTGAGGGTCATCTGATCAGATGCTTCTAGAAAATTTTTTAAAAATTATTTTAATTTATTTTTTGGATTTATGATAGATCACAAATAATACATTGGGTATACCAAATATTATAATTTTTGGAGATGTCTAGACTAAGTTATGATAGAGTTTAATTTGGATAAAACTCGTGAGGGAAGAGTCCTAGGCGCAGTGGACTCTTCCTTATCTACTCATGCTGCTACCTTCCAGATTGAATTTTGGCATCAAAATATGATGGGATCTAGAGATTTTCATGAAGATCAAGACTAGGAGTCCCAAGGATCAAGAAAATAATGATTTTCATCAAAGAGGGACTCTAACTTGGCGCTATGCTTTTGTATGAGAAACCTTAAGCCAAGGCTCTTCACGTAAAAATATTTTTCATACCCAAAAGCTATTATTTTAGATATCCCACACCCTCTCTATCCTCTCTCTCTCTCTTTTCTATATGCCTAAAAAGTTTGGCATAAATTTGAGAAGAAGATCCAATCAAATTTATGAAGAGTTCAACATCTATGCGATGGTGTTTGTGAGACGGACATGCTGCCTTCAAAAATTTTTTGAAGGATATTCAGATTAGATTCAGATCTGATCTTTAGAGAAATGATTCGTGAGGAGAAGACGTTCAGATTCTTCCTAAGTGGATATCGATAGATGTTGAGAAATATGCAGGATTTCATGCATAGATTTCAAAACTTTTTCAAAACAGATTACATAGATTAAACTATTTAATCTACAACATGCACATAATCAAATTACAAAATCCTACATTAAGAATCTATAACATATTATGATGTAAATATAAATTTGAAATTAAATTAATTAGAAGTTGTATTAATCGTATCAATACTTAAATCTAGAATAATTCTAGATCTAACCCTAGATCAGATCTAGGTTACCAAGAGATCTAATCTCTTACCTTTGTGCAGGTTGAGAACTCCAAGGTTGAATCCGTTGTTGCCCTGGAGCTGTACAAGCATCCGACCTCTACAGGTAATCCACGTGAACCTACAACATGGATCAAAGGTTCATCGAATGAAGATCCGTTCGAAGTGTTAGCTTCTCGCAAATCCCTTCTGATGGTTAATCAAATACATGTTCTTCGGATCTCTTGGATACTCTAAGAGATGAAGAACATGAAGAGGAATAAGGGAGGAATGCAACCCTTGGATCTCTCATAAATCATAAAACAATAAAAAAAAAATAAATCCTAAGAGAAGACAAATCTCCTCCTTCAGGACATCAATGGTTGATATCCGAAAAACATCCCTATGCTAGGACAAGAGGAGATATTTTTCTCTAGGATTTTTTCTAATTTTCTAGACCTAAGATTTTTTATTTTTATCATATAAAATTCTCATAAAAATTGAAGAGAAAAGGTTCTCCAAGAAACCCTAAGAGAAGACCTTTCTTCTCTTCTCCTTCTCTCATTAGGACATGATCAGATCATGTCCAAAAAATTATCACCATGCCCCAACAACTTGGAGCACTCATCCCCACACCCAAATCCTCTCTCTCATAGAATATTATCATATAAAAATCATAAATAAAATAGAAAGAGAGAAACATAAAAGAAAAATATAAGAGAAGATAATCTTCTCTTACCTTGTCTCTTTAAGACATCAACCTTTGATGTCTTAATTGAGGGCTCTTCTCCAAGAATCTTGGCACCATAAATCCTTCATGCCTTCTCCTCCTTCTCCTCTGATTTTTCATGATTTTTTTGGGATTTATCACATCCTCTAGCCATCTAATAGGAGGTGCCTCTTTTTACTACAAGACTAGGTCAAAACCTAGTCAAAGGGGGAACTTCTATGGGGCGTCCAACTCTTGGACGCTCCTCCCACTTATTTTTTCATGTAACCACTGATTCTCATGCACAAAACAAAGAGAAATAGGACTGAATAAGATAGAGAGGTATGGGTAGAGTTGGCGCATGAGGGAGGGAGGAGTTTGGGTCAAAGAAGACTCTTCCAAGTAGGAAACAATTTCCAACTTCCTTCTAGTTTTGACCAAGTCAAAATAAATTCTCAAAAATAAGAATTATGTGGCATGGAAAGCCTTCTTGGGCATAAAAATAGATATAGGAAAATTAGAAATTAATTAAGATGGGCGTGAGGTCTTAGGCACAAGAGAAAGAGAGAGAGTCCCAGTCCAACTAGGACTCCTCTTATTTGACTAGGTCAAAATTATTTTAAGCCCAATTTAAATCTCATTTAAACCAAATTAAATACAACCCAATTTAGGATGATCCTAATCCAACTAAGAGCCTAATTAAATCAGATTAAATCAAAATTTAAATCTAATTTAAATGCTAAATCAATTAGGTGCACCCAAGTCCTAGTCAAATAAGAAATTATTCTTCCCTTGCAATTTGCTTATCCAATAAACGAATTGGACTTAACCCAATTAAGTCCAAACTAATTTTAATTGAATCTAATTCAATTAGACTTAATCTTAGCCTGATTATTCAATTAAATTAAGCCAACTAGCAATCCAATTGCTAATCAATCTTCCTACAATACTTGCGTTAGGTCAAACATCAATTGCATTGAATGTTTGACCTTGAAATGATATTCAATTATTGATTAACCATCCGATTAGATTACAAGCTCTAATGTGTGTGAGCCTATAGGTTCGAACCTAAGCTGATAGCATAGGAATCAATTCCTGTATCAATTGAAGTTACCATCTAGCAATGGTTTCCGATGTCTAGATAGGTTGAATGTATGCAAGCAACATTCTTAGAACCCTGGCCCATGGTTACCGTATAATTCATCCTTATGACCAATAATGCTCAAGACAACTTCGAGTATGCTATCAAACACTCATATAAGTCATCTCTATTGTCTCTCAAAATTTTGCAAATTTCTTAACACCTCACGAGGATTACCCAGGCCTAGGTTTTGCTAAATTGAAATACAACGAGTCATTCTCTTCCTGAAGTTAATCAGGAGTGGTCAATCCCATCTTGACTCACACACTGACTTTACAAATACTTGACTATATCCAAAAATTTTTCAAATCTATATTAGAAATACAGGCAGTCCAACATCAAAGTATAGTGAGTTGCTTGCAAGTCACCGTGGTGACCTCAAGTCGGAGGGACGCTTATATCCATTGGCCTTAGCTAACTACTCTTGATAGTAGAGTGCTATATTGGTCACGTTCAGTGCAGATGTAGTCCTACATCTCATCTGGATGTCATACCAGTATCTCCACACCACTTGGTTACGAGGACAACCAACACATAGGGCATACAGTGACCTACACTCGATAAGTTATCATCCTTGTTAATAACTTATCATTTGATCGTGCATAATTTAAGAACCTTTCAATAAATCCTTCTTTATCGATTGATTGTGATTTTAAAAACTTCATCATAATTTAGAAGTTTGTTTAAGGAAGATAGAACTTTTATGATGAACCAGCCAAATAACTATTATTATTAGATAATTCATATACTAATTTCAATTATCTACTGCTTAGATGATTGGCTTTAGGACATATTTTCCAATAACTCCCACTTGGACTGAAACCAATCAAAATGATATCAAATGTCCTATCTTTCACTTGAGTTCATAGAACTCCTTAGTTTTGAGGCCTCAGCAAATGGGTCGGTCAAGTTCTCCTTTTCCATCGATTTTCTAAAGATCGATGTCATCCTGATCAAAAATCAAAGATGATAGCAATGCAGAATATGCTAGTTCTTCGATTCTTTAGTCTGAGCTATGGCTCCAGTGCTATGATAGGATTGGACCATTGGTGGAGGATGCCACTCCCAACCTGCTAATGAACCTCAGCAACTATACAGCTTACATGGCAGCATCATATGTTTACGATGTCTCTACATCACTAACTAAATAGGCTAAAGTATCTTGCTTGAAACCTTTCCAGCAGATTGCTTCTACAATTAGGGTATGAGCCGACATTCTCTAGTTGTCATCTTATTTTGACTGAAATTAAAACATCTAGATGTCTTAAGTTAGTACTTCCATATTTGAGTTATTAGATCTCAGTATTTTTCAAATATTTAAGGATTGTCTATACAATCTTTCAATGGCTCTCACTTGGATTAGATTGATATTTGCTCACTACCTCTAGTAAGTATACCATGTCTGATCACGTACATGGAGAAATAAGATGATAGCTAAACTTTTATTCTTTGCAATGCTGGGATGTCATTCCCGATTAGGAGAATTTCATCCACAGACAGCACAAGAAATAACACTATAAAATATTTTGTCCAATTACAAATTCAGAATTTATCTTTGTTCAAAACAAAGGCATACATTCAAAATGTATGTTCTAATTCTGAGGTCATAGCCAAATGGGCTTTAAGATCTTTTACCTTCCCATCTGTGCTACTCTGATCCTTTTGAAAATCCATTCACATTCAATAGATTTTATCCCTTCAGGTGAATCATTTAGTATCCATACACTATTGATTTCCATGGACTTCAATTTGGATCATGTGGCTCCAAGCCACTTCTCAGAGTCAGATCACTGCATTATATCCGTATAGGTAATTGGATCCTTATTGTCCTCATCGAGCTCAACAAGATCACCATCCCGAACCTAGATACTAAAGTATCTATCCAACTAATACGGAACTATACTAGATCTTCTTAAAGGTGATACTTTAATGGGCTTCAAATTTGATCTAATCAAATTCGATTCTGTACGTCTACTTGATTGTGTGGGTTCATTTTCTACCAATCAAACTTCTTTAGTTCAACTTAACAGGCATCAGTTCTTTCTCTAAGGAACTTCCTTTCAAAAGAAATACCCTTCTACTGATGAACATCTTCTATTCCTCAGTATGGTAGAATTAATAATCCTTAAACACTTATTGGACCAGAATCTAAGTTTATCCTTGACATAGGCCAATCAACTTCAAATCCAAAAGTGAGAGAGTCTAGATCTATGCTCGATCCATATCCAATATGGAGTCTATGCAACAAATTCACTTGATATAAATTTTCAGAGAAAAATAAATAGTCAGTAAAGCATAACCCTGAAATAGGCAAACTAGTGAACCCTATCGTGGATTGAACCATGTCTAACAAAGTTCAATTTCTCCTTTCAGATATACTGTGTTCCAAAAAGAATTCACTGAGAGAGAATCCTATTCTCTCCTAGATATGTCACAAATTTACTTGATAAGTATTCACCTTCTCGATCTAATCAAAGAGTTCCAATGCCCTTTCTAGTTTGTTTTTCTTTTTCATTATTGAATCATTTGAACATTTCAAATGATTCAGGCCAGATGCACCCATGCCCACATAGGTCATCTATAATGAAATACTAATATCCTTCTTTGGCACTTAAGTTCATAAGTCCACATACATCACTATGTATGAGACTTAGAACTTTATTGGCTCCTTCACCTTTTTCAGTAAAAGATGACTTTGTCATTTTTTCAGGAAAAATAAGATTCACAGGCTATCAATGATTCACAATCATTGATGTCGAGGTTTCCTTCTCAAGCTAACTCGTTTATCCTATTCTTGTCAAGATGACTAAGCCTATAATAGCAAAGATAGATATTCATGACATAATCTAACTTGGGTGTGAACATTATACTTAATAGGATGTTTAAATATTAAATATCATTTCTTTATTATCCATGTATTATTGTAATATTGTTCATAATAATATCACAATAATCTTCTTTATTGATAAATGACAACCATCCCTAATCAAAAGGCCATCAGAGGTCACATTTATCATAAATAATAGACAATAGTGACAATCATTCAAAATGACATCTATTGAAAATAAGCTTGACAATTCCTAAAGCTAGGATTAGAACAAGACTTCCATCCCCAATGTTCAGGTATTTCTCACCATTTTCAAATATCCCACTTACTTGTAGTCTTTGCAACAAAATGCATAAGACTACCAGTATCTAATACCCATGTAGTAGAATTATTTATAGAGAAATTTTAAGGTGTTATCATATAACATCATTAATGAACAACTTTTTTCCTTTCTCTTATTCAGTCTATTATGGTCAAGGAAAGAAAGATAAATCTTCTTCCTATGATCCTACTTCTAACATTAGAAGCACAATGCCTGATTTGGATTAACTTTAGACTAATTGTTTTGACTGGACTTAGAAGCCCCAGTACCAACCCATTCATACTACTGAACCAAATTCAACTCTCGATACTAATTATCGAAGTTGGGTCCCATAAGTCATCACTATCTAACAATGATAGATGCAATTAAGGTTTAGCCATAATTTGAAAAAAGAGAACATTGATCTTAATATATGAATTATATTAAGCCTAAAGACTTGGACTTTAGTCTAAAAGTTCTCCCACTATTTTATTCAAATTGGTAGCCTTTACCTCTAATTTGAGAATTACTTTAATTTCCTAGTAGGTACTAGAATCCACATGGACTGCACATAAGCCCAATTATGGTTGGTCAACCCATGTACATCTAAGGATAGGTTCATAACCAATTGTTTCTCCAAACAACTTTTAGTAATTTAATTTTGCCCCAGAAACCTAATCAGTAGGCTAGGGCCTCCACTGTAAGGATCCGGTTAGGTCCAACTATTAACATGAGCATACTTGGTGCATCTAACTAATGAATGATTAAGCTTAACTATGGTTGGTCAACCTAACCACCATTAGAGAGACACATCCAAACCATCATATGATGAATGATAATGCCATTAGTAAACAAGCACCAGGCCTATGGGCCTCCAATGATTATTGAGTTAATGGACTCATTATCAAATATCTTAATAGGAGGATATGATTCGGTTATCTCCATAACTTCATCATTTTAAGGACCTTATAATTTTAGAGGATTTAAATTATTAGTGATTTAAGGATAGAAAGGACATATTCCAATTTGCTCCCACTGACTTCACAAGTCACTGATGAGGATTATGATCAATTTTGGTCCATTAGCACCTATATCAGTCTCATTGAATGAAATCAGTCTCACTGATTTTCTATGTGACATGGGTTAGCTCGAATCAATAAGCAACCTAATCAAAATCTGATTAACTACATTGGCCGGTAAGTGAGATCGATGGGAGGGCCTGCCAAGGCTTGCCTTAGACACCATCAGAAATGGCCAAGTAAGCGAGCTACCAATTAAAAAACATCGATCTAGAATGCTAGACTTATCTTAGATACTAATTGGTTTGTCGATTTTGATTTGGTCTGCCTAAAGACTCGGGCTCAACCACTGAGCCACCATCAAGTCCATTTGTTAGATATATGGACTTTGATCAACTACAACTATTGAATTGATCTATAGAAAAGAAATGATCTAATCCGAATTAACTATTAATTAGGTTTGATCAATTTCTTAACTAAGTCCATATTTAATCTAACCCTAGGTCTAACCCAGTTAATGACCTGATCAAAACTAACCCATTTAACATTTAGTCCATGTTTTTTGAAATTATCTTAGGATCTTCAAATCACAAACCTAGATCCTAAACAATCACTTAATTCTGAATTAAGTTCAAAGTTTGGGTTTATGGAACCTTAGAACTAGTTTCTAATTTTATTATTTAAAATATTTTTAAATTATAAATAATTTACATTGAATTGTATTCAATACATGGTTTTAGTTCTGAATTGTTTCATTGTTTAGATCATGTCCTAGGATTTTGAATCTAGGGTTTTACAGAAAGTATGTTCATAATTTAAAATTTGACAAAACAAATATGTCATACATATTCATTCTAGATTCAAAAATAAAAGTTACATATCCAACATATACAACATAAGGATCTAGATCTAAACATGAAACATATCACATTGTTCTCATCTAAATGGTCAAAATTAGATCATAAATCATTTAAATTTAGATTTAAAATCTAAAAATAAATTATAAATCACTTTAGATCTCATCTAACATATTTATGATTTAGATTTCTTGGATCAGCACATTCTAGGATAACCTTTTCATTGTAAGGGGTTAACCATACAACAGGACAACCTTATAGTAGTATGTATGATCTTTAGTTAATTTTAATTTTTAGATTTATTTTTAAGCATATATGAACATGTTATAAAAGAACCTAGATGCTCTGATACCACTGTTGAGAAACATGCAGGGTTTCATGCATAGATTTCAAAATTTTTTCGAAATATAGAGCAGCGGAAGACATAGATTAAACTATTTAATCTACAACATGCATGTAATCAAATTACAAAATCCTATATTAAGGATCTATAACATGTTATGATGTAAATATAAATTTAAAATTAAATTAATCATAAGTGGTATTGATCATATCAATACCTAGATCTAGAACAATTCTAAATCTAACCCTAGATCAGATCTAGGTTACCAAGAGATCAAATCTCTTACCTTTGCACGGGTTGAGAACTCAATGGTTGAATTCATTGTTGACTTTGGAGCTGCACAAGCATCTGGTCTCTACAGATGATCCACACGAACCTACAACATAGATTAGAGGTTCGTCGAACGAAGATCCGCTCGAAGTGCTAGCTTCTCGCAGATCCCTCCTGATGATTAATCAAATACATATTCTTCAGATCTCTTGGATACTCCAAGAGATAAAGAACACAAGGAGAAATAATGAAGGAATCCAACCCTTGGATCTCCCATAAATTAAAAAATAAAATCAAGAAAAAATAATCCTAAGAGAATACAAATCTTCTCCTTCAGGACGTCAATGGTTGATGTCTTGAAAACATCTCTATGCTAGAACAAGAGGAGACCATCTTCTCTAGAATTTTTTTTATGTTTCAAGATCTAAGATTTTTTATTTTCATCATATAAAATTCTCATAAAAATTGAAGAGGAAAGGTTCTCCAAAAAATCCTAAGAGAAGATATTTCTTCTCTTCCCCTTCTCTCATCAGGACATGATCAGATCATGTCCAAAAAATTAACACAATGCCCAAACAACATGGAGCACTCTTCCCCACACCCAAATCCTCTCTCCCTCAAATTTTTATCATATAAAAATTATAAATAAAATTGAAAGAGAGAAACACGAAAGAAATATATAAGGGAAGACAATCTTCTCTTACCTTGTCTCTTCAAGACATTAACATTTGATGTCTTAATTGAGGGCTCTTCTCCAAGAATCTTGGCACCACAAATCCTCCATGCCTTATCCTCCTTCTCCTCTGATTTTTTATAATTTATTTAGGATTTATCACATCCTCTAGCCATCTCATAGGAGGCACCCCTTTTTACTACAAGACTAGGTCAAAATCTAGACAATGGTGGAACTTCTATGGGGCGTCCAACTCTTGGACGCCCCTCCCACTTATTTTTTCATATAACTACTGATTCTCATACACAAAACAAAGGGAAAAAGGGTTGAATAAGATAGAGAGGCATGGGTAGAGTTGGCGCATGAGGGAGGGAGGAGTTTGGATCAAAGAAAACTCTTCCAAGTAGGAAACAATTTCCATCTTCCTTCTAGTTTTGACCAAGTCAAAACAAATTTCCAAAAATATGAATTATGGGGTGTGGAAGGCCTTCTTGGGAATGGAAATACATGTAGAAAAATCAAGAATTAATTAAGATGGGCGTGAGGTCATAGGCACAAGAGAAAGAGAGAGTCCCAGTCCAACTGGGACTCCTCTTGTTCGACTAGATCAAAATTAGTTTAAACCCAATTTAAATCCTATTTAAATTAGATTAAATATAACCTAATTTAGGATGATTCTAGTTTAACTAGGAGCCTAATTAAATTAAATTAAATTAAAATTAAAATCTAATTTAAATGCTAAATCAATTAGGTGTATCCAAGTCCTAATCAAACAAGGAATTGTTCTTTCCTTGCAATTTGCTTATCCAATAAACCAATTAGACTTAACCCAATTAAGTCCAAACCAATTCTAATTGAATCTAATTCAACTAGACTTGATCTTAACCTGATTGCTCAATCAAATTGAGCCAATTAGCAATTTAATTGCTAATCAATCCTCCTGCAATACTTGCATTAGGTCAAACATCAATTGCATTGAATGTTTGACCTCAAGATGATTCTCAATCATCGATAAACCATCCAATCAGGTTACAAGCTCTAATGTGTGTAACCCCATAGGTTCAAACCTAAGTCGGTAGCACAGGAATCAATTTTTATATAAATCAAAGTTACCATCTAGCAATGGTTCTTGATGTCTGGATAGGTCGAATGTATGCAAAGCAACATTATTAGAACCTTGGCCCATGATTACCGTTTAATTCATCCTTATGACTAATAATTCTCAGGACAACTTTGAGTATGCTATCAAACACTCATACAAGTCATCTCTATTATGTCTTAAAATTTTGCAAATCCCTGATACCTCACGAGGATTACCTAGGCCTAGGTTTTGCTAAATTAAAATATAGTGAGTCATTCTCTTCCTGAAGTTAATCAGGAGTCGTCAATCCCATCTTGACTCACACACTAACTTTATAAATACTTGACTATATCCAAAAATCTTTCGAACCTATATTAGAAATACAGGTAGTCTAGCACCAAAGTATAGTGAGTTGCTTGCAAGTCATCATGCTAATCTCAGGTCGGAGGGATACTTATATCCATTGGTCTTAGCTAGCTTCTCTTGATAGTAGAGTGCTACATTGATCATTTTCAGTATAGATATACTCCTACATCTTATCTGAATGCCATACCAGTGTTTCCACACCACTTGGTTACGAGGACAATCAACATATATGGCATACCATGATCTACACTCGATAAGTTATCATTCTTGTTAATAACTTATCATTTGAATGTGAATAATTTAAGAACCATCCAATAAATCCTTCTTTATCGATTGATTATGGTTCTAAGGACTTCATCATAATTTAGAAGTTCATTTAAGAAAGATAAAACTTTTATGATGAACCAGCCAAATAATTATTATTATTAGATAATTTATATACTAATCTCAATCATCTACTAATTAGATGATTGGCTTTAGAACACATTTCCCAATAATAGAGGTTAGGTGTATGCATGGCTCCTTTCAGAATCTCAGAAAATATCAGGATCATCATAGGGTAATTAGATTACCCAAACAAATTATGATATTAAATTTGATTTAATTTTTAATTTAATTTTTAATATTAGATCATCATGATCAGATCTAAGAACTATTAGATTAGATTGGATTATTTAAGAATTTTTTAAAAAATCTATCTCAGATCTGATCAGATCTACACAATCCTGTGGTGGAAAACATAATTTTTTCTTCAACTGGTATCAGAGCTGCGTTAACAATTCTTTAGATCTACCTTATATCTGATTTTATTTTTTTTTATGATTTGATATTAAAATATTTTAGATGTCATATCAGATTTCATTAGATCTAAAATTAAAAAATTAAAAATTAAATAATTTAGATCTAATATGTATGAGATGCATGACTAGACCTGGTATAGAATAGTTCTATATGTAGTTTAGTATAATCATGTATTTATTTTGATTAAATATAATTTAAAATATATTTAATTTTTATTTCTTTAATATTATAATTATTATAATTAAATCTAAAAATAAGAAATAATTTTTTTAATTTTTAAATTATTCATATGAGATATGAATGATGCATGCTTAGACTAGTCATAGAATAGTTCTATAAGATGCCTAGAATAGTTTTATATTTGATATGATCAAATTTAAAATTTTATTTTTTAATTTAATATATGATAATTTAGATCTGAAAGTATGCATATTGATGATACATGAGATGTATGCAAGATATGTATTAGTCAGATCTTTTTATATGTGATATATGATCTAACTAGTTTTATAGTTAAAAATTATATTTCAAATTAAGGAGTTTTCCATGGCCGTCTGGTCGTAAGAACAAAGTAGGATTTAAAGGCCCTCTCCTCTCATTCAATGGGATGTTCTTATGGTGTGTAGAGAGGCTACGCATTCGTTCTTAATAAGAAATCAGAACTTATTTTTTTACAAAATCCTAGATCCTAAAATTCTAGGATTTTTATTATATATTTTATTCATGAAACCAAAACTTAATTAAGAATTAAAATTATGAAATTAATTAGATCTAAAAATTATGAATTTTTAGACCTAATACATATTCATAAAATTGGGTTCGGGCTTGGGTAGCTCAATTAGGTCTAGCGGTTGATCAAATCGAATCAAGAGTTGGTTTGGTGGGATCAAAGAAAGCTTAGATTTGACCAGCCTAATAGGATTAAGTCTAGGTCAAGATCGAATCACATTGAGATGTGACTCGATCAAGTCAAGACATAATTTGGCCCTATTGTTTGAGCCTAGATTATAGGTGAACATAATTGATTCCAATTCGATAATTTGATGTTTAAGGTAAGTTTAGCAGATATGACTAACTAGCTTTTAATTGAGAGGTACTCGACCTGAATGCATTATTGTTGAGTTAATGGCATATCCCTTCCACCGATCTCACTTACCTGGCCATTTATGTCGATCCAGTTTTGATTTGAGGTGGCTAACAATTTGAGCCAACCCATACCACTAGGTTAGTCATAATTGTTATGACTAAGTCAAGTCAAGTTTAAATAAACCTTAACTAAATCTTTCTAAGAAAATATTAAGTCTAAAGTCATCCATCAGTGTAGATGTACGGGCCCTTCTTGGGGTTGATTATTTTCGACTGGATACAGTGGTTCAGTTGCATTGGAAAGATGTAACCATGTTGATTAGGTATTGGATGCTATGGATTGGATGATGGATTAGGCTCAATATTTCAGATACGGTGAGGGATCCAATAAAAAATCCAATCTATGCAAATGATCGGTCTGACTTAACTAAGGAGTGTATCAATATTTCGAACATGATGAGATTCATGAATTAGAGATCAGGTTAGGGTGCACCATGATTAGAGAATCATTGGATAAGAGTTGTCCACTCATCGGTTGACCCATCATCAATAACTTTTAGGTGAGGTGGTGAGTTAGTTGTTCAGACCGCACCATCCACTAAAAGTCAATAATCATAGAGATTTTTGCATCTCTATCAAGAAAGTATAGGGATTCGAGTAAATAGTGGGAGCCTAATTTATTTAAAAATAAAATTTTTAAATAAATTGGTTAAGTCTAATTACAAAATCTAATTAGAAACTTTGACTCTCAATGGGAAAATATCTACGTCCAATCCACTTGCCTGTATCCTGGACACCCATAGATTGACCAGACCCAACTATAAGGATTGGCTCTAGAACATCAAAATTACTTTGGATTCTAAGAAGTTGACTCATGTGTTGGAATAGGATCCTCCCACCTTTTTAGTCCATTCGTCTACTGATTAGAGAGCATCTCTCAAGAAGTGGATGGATGAAGATAACAAAGTTAGGTATTACATGTTGGGTTTGATATCTGATGAGCTCCAGTGCCAACATGAAGACATTAAAACTAGCCATTAAATGTTGGCTCACCTGCAAGACTTGTTAGGTGAATAGATTCGTGCAACCAAATATCAAGTTATTAAAATACTGTTTAATGGTCAAATGCATGATGGGCAGTCGGTCCAAGATCATTGTCTGTTGATAATCAAGGACTTAGAAGAGCTTGAGAAGCTCGATGTCAAGTTAGATTAGGATCTACAGACTGATATAATTCTGCAGTCCTTGACTGATGCGTATGGATAATTCATCATTAACTACCATATGCATAAACTTCAGAATACCTTGACTGAGCTCATGAATATGCCGGTTACTATTAAGCTTTCTATGAAAGGTTCTAAAGACTCAGTACTTGTTGTAGAGTGGACTTCTTCCAAGAGAAAGTCTTTTGGAAAGAAGAAGAAGTCCATTAAGAAGCAAAAGGTGGATGGTGGGAAGAAGAAGAAGGCAGAATCGAAGAAGAAGGCTGCTGATAAAGAAAAATATTTTAATTATAACACTGGCGACCATTGAAAGCGGAACTATCCTCATTACCTGGCCAGCCTGAAAAATAAGAAGGAGGCAGGTCCTTCTAGAGGTATGCTCGTTATAGAATCTAATCTTAAGATTTCTTCTACATCCATTTGGGTGATTGACTCTAGTTCTAGTGCTCACTTTTGTACTTCTATGCAAGGTCTTGAGCATAGCAGGAGGCTGAGGGATGGTGAGATGATCCTACACATCGAGAATGGTGCAAGAGTTGCTGCTGTGGCTATGAAAATCTACCCTCTGCGATTACCATTAGGATTAGACTTAGTAGTTAGGGACTTTTTTATGTGCCTGTAGCAAGCAAAAATTTGATTTCTATTTCATGTTTAGCATAAGAAGGCTATGTAATTAGTTTTCTTAGGGACCATTATAATATTCTTTATAAAAAAAATAAAATTGCCTGTAATTTTCTTATAAATGGTCTCTATCAGTTACATATTGATGTTTCTATTTTTAATATCGAGCAAAATGTGAATGCCATAGGATCAAAGTAACCTTGGGATAGTTTAAATGATAGGTATCTTTGATACCTTAGGCTAGGTCATATAGCTGAAGACAGGGTTAATAAATTGGAGAAATCTGAAGTGTTGAGTCCATTGACTTTCGAGTCATATCCGATTTATGAATCATGCCCTTATGACAAAATGACCAAGCTTCCTTTTATGGGATATGGGGAAATAGCCACAGACCTGCTTGCTCTTGTACATACTAATATATGCGGCCCATTCAATATGCTAGCTAGGGGTAATTACATCTACTTCATCACCTTTACCGATGATTTATCTCAGTATGGGTATGTGTGTTTGATGCGATACAAGTCTAAAGCTTTTGAAAAGTTCAAAGAATTCAAACTTGAAGTAGGAAAACAAACAAAAAAATCCATTAAGATTCTTCGATCAAATTGAGGAGGCGAATACCTTTGTCAAAAATTCCTAGGCTATCTTAAGGATAATGGCATAATCTCTCAATGGACTTCACCTAAAATTTCTCAACTCAACGGACTTTTAGAATGGAGAAAATAGACCCTATTAGATATGGTTCAATTCATGATGAGCTTCACAGACCTCCCTGAGTTTCTTTGGGGACATAGTCTATTGACCGCTATATATCTACTGAATAGGGTTTCATCTAAAACAATTCTTACCACACCGTATTAGATATGGCATGGTAAAAAACGAAGTCTGAGTCATCTCAGAATTTAGGATTGTCCAACCCATGTCAAAAGATAATAGGCGGACAAATTAGAGTCTAGATCTTTTAGAGCTCAGTTCATAGGATATCCTAAAGAGTTATTAAGATATTATTTCTATCTTTTGAAAGATCACAATGTGATTGTGAGTCAACACATCATCTTTCTTAAAACATAGTTTATTCAAGATGGTGGCATCAAAAGATTGATTAGGCTCGAGGAGAAAGTCTCCTAAGAGCCATGAGCCAAGGAACCTATAGAACCCAATCAGATTGAGCCAGTCCAATCACTACCTCATCTACCTCGTAGATCAGAAAGAATTTTTTGTCCCCCTGAAAGGTACTTATGTACTATTTTAGAGGATGTAGAGAAAATATTTCTCATAGAAAAAGGGGTTCATGGTGATGATTCCAAAACCTATGATGAGGCAATATCAGATATCGACTCCAATAAATGGTTAGAGTCAATGAAGTCAGAGATTGACTCAATGTGCTCGAACCAAGTCTGGATCTTGGTAGATCCACCTGAAGGTATAGTATCTATTGGGTGTAAATAGATCTTTAAGAGAAAGATAGATGCCGATGGGAATGTAGAGACATTCAAAGCAAGGTCGTAGAGAAAGGGTATAGTCAGTGCGAAGGTATTGATTATCAGGATACATTTTTGCTAGGAGCCATGCTCAAATCCATCCGCACATTGCTTGCTATTGCAATCTATTTCAATTATGAAATTTGGTAGATGAACATTGTTGGTGTGAAATCTGGTTGTCGTTGGAGAAGTGCTGGAGTCGGAGAAGACGAGGTCACCATCGGTGACCTACAAAATAAGTTTCATCGAGAATCGGGGGTGGCAGCTCCGGCAAGATCCTCCAACGATCAAGTTAGCTCTTTCGGCCAATAGAAATGGAGCGCTCAGTCAAGAAAGTTGTAGAGTCTTGGGAAGAAGAAGAGAGCCTAGAGAAAATATATCTGGAGGGTCACTTTTATAGATAGAGCCTGTAACAAATTGATAGCGATAGCCATAACCATCTGAAAGTGGGCCGCTCGGGACCACGTGGAGATTGTTACAGGGGGTAGTGTCTATTATCATGATGTGCCACTCTGTTGGGACTTAATAGTCGAAGTTCGAAGTAGTAGGCATCACTTGGTGATGAATCTTTAAGTTTTATCAATACTAAAGGAATTCGGACTCCTCTAAGGTAGTCCATGTTTGAGTTGATTCGCGCTATGTATGGAGTCGGATTCGAGGGGAGACCTTTCTGGGCAACTGTTGGATGTTTGATTGAGAGGGGTTCGGGAGTTCTGTGACTGGTGGAGTCCTTGAAGAAAGTTTGCCAGAGATGTCCAAACGTTGATCCACTAGGGGGATCTAGAAGTACGTTTGTTGGAGGAATCTGCATGTAGATCTACGGGAGGAGAGACCTAAAGAAAAATTTGTTCGATAAAGGGATTCGGTTGAAGGTGAAGTTCAGAAGGAGTTCAACTGCTGGAGGAGTCCGAAAGGAGTTTGACTGCTAGAGGAGTCCAAAAGGAGTTCGATTGTCAAAGGAATCTAACTACTAGCGCCAGAGTCCGGCTGCTGGAGGAGTTCGAAAGAGTCCGACTGTTGGAGGAGTCTGGTATGAGTTCGGCTACTGGATGGGGTTCGAAAGGAGTTCGCAATTGAAGCTCTCCTGCGATTATGAGTTACACTTGGTTAAGCACCAGACCGAACTTTGGTCGGAGTGAGGTTTACCCCCAACAATATTCTCCCCACTTTCGAGTTCTAAATTCGATGGAAAGAAGTAAAAAGCCGACTGTCGAAGTTCTTTCTCGGGCTTCCACTCTTGTTAGGATGAGAAATTTTGGCATTTACCATGTTGGCACTAAAACTTTTCAAATCTGAAATGAGTTTGAGAAGATGGCCGTTCATATCTCCCATCGAAACTCTACCCCAGGTACGGCGCCATAAAGACTCCGCCCATCGCCGCTCCTCTATCATGATGAATGGGACACGCGGCGCATGCTAACCGACCAAAGTCGATCTACAATCATAACATCCTTAGATTACCTCCGACTATTTAAGGCCTTCTCATATCATCTGAAAGTTATTCCTGCTCGAGTCTTCTCCTTCCTTTGATCCCTGCTCTCTTCTTCCCAAGGGTTTTAGCCTCCTCCCTCGCCTTCCTAAGCTTCGGATACCCTTTTGACTGGTTCTCATTGCATCCATCATCCTTTCGTTCTCCCCAGATAGCTTAAGTCAGTTTTCTAATCCATCTCTTAGGTTATTCATGCTTTTTCTTTCTAGCTTCTTGCTCCCTTGATTTTTGGTTGCAACATTTGCCTCGTGTTATTCCTTAATTTTTGGAGGTTTTCTTGGGATCTAATTTCTTGGGGCTCACCTGGACCGACCATCCTTGATCTTGCACCCCTAGCTGAGGTAAAACCTAAAAGCATGTCTCACTTGTCCTTCGTTTCCAACACCATCTCATCTGTTCTTAATCTAGACAATCTTTCTCATCAATCGAATCCAATTTGGAATCCCCATGAAATACAATCTTGAACTCCCTATCTCCGATGACTGAGTCAGCTCTCCTCCGGCTGGCCAATTTTGTTTGTATTTAGAGACATTGTGTACCAGGCTTCGGCTCCCACTGCCCCCTTTTATAGTCGCCCTCTTTTGATTTTTAAATATTTCCTTCGCATCTATCATACCGAATCCCTTTCAATTCGTCAATAGTTTTCTTTCCCTCTGTCAACTGGCTAAAGTCCAACCGACCATTTTGCTCTTTAGAAATTTTTACACCTTCAAGCACCATCTTTCCATGAAGGACTGGTGGTATTTTTTGCCCTAGTTCGACAAGAAGGGGTTATTGAAAAGTGCCCCTTCTTTCATTCATAACTAGAAGAAAAAGTATCTTTTTGTGTATTGTCTGATCCTGCTCTTAAATCTTCCTCCCTAAGGTTACATTAGAGAGTTGCTTCACTGAGCTCCTAGCTTGGATGGAGCTGACCTTGATTCCTCAATAAACTTAAAGCATACTAAGCTCCTCTTTTTCTCGACCTTCTAAAAGAGTAGACCTTGTTCAACCTGAGACTGAGTTCCCTTGAACCCGCTGGTACAACTTTTGCTTTTCGAATTCACATGGTTTCGCATATGTATATTGCCACTGACCGTACTTCCTTTCTTGTTGTAGAAATGGATACTAAAGCCATCGAAATGCTTACCAAAGGGCTCTACATCAAAAAGAAAAAAGGGAAAGCATCAGGTGGTAGCTTGAAGAGGGCGAAGGTCGATGCTTCTCGCTTCGTAGCCCCTATTGTCACTATCGCTGCTTTCATGATTGTCACCAGCACTGAAGTTGCCTTAACTGTCGAGGTCAGCACCACTGGTACGGGCTCCATGCCTTTGGGTCCTTCTAGCAGGGATCAAGCTTTGGAGCTTCCTACTGAGGGAGAGATAGGGGAAGGTAAGAAAAAGAAGAAACCTGTCGCCAAGATGTCCCGCAGGGCTTGCCTTAATAAGGTGGATGATGACAGCGATGAATGAGGGGAGGATCCCTTCGATAACTTCGAGATCATTCAGAATCTAACTAACAAGTTTGTGATCCAAGAGGTGGTGGATCACATGGCCGACCATGATCCACTGCAGCTCATTTGGAGTTCTCTTGGAACCATCCTCAAGGTAACTACTCCATTGTTCGACTCTTCTGCTCTTCTCTTTTTTCTTTTTCCTTCTCTTCTCTCTTTCTTTTTTTTATTTTTTTTAACACCAGTCGCTTGTTGCAGTCAGGTCATCAGATGCTTGTCCACATCAAGAGGGCACGCCATCAGGAGATGAAAGCACAGAAGGTCCAGAAGGGCCTTCAAGCCAAGATCTATCATCTTCAAGAGAGGGTCACCGAGGTCGAGCACCTTACAGAGGAGAAGTTGGCGGACATCGACAGTCTTTAGGGCGTGCTTCGAAAAGAAGAGTTCATCTCGATTGGGCTCAATGCCACACTGGCCCTAGAGGAGGAGAGGAAGAAAGAAATCGAGAATAAGATCGCCGAACTAAAGGTCTGAATGACAAAGTCGACCTCAAGGCGATGATCCAGGCCATGGAAGATTTCAAGGCCCCTTCTGAGATGAGGAACTTGAACGTCAAATTTGGCCAGGAGGCATTTATCAAGGGTTTTGAGCTCTATGAAGGTAGGGTGGTAGTAGGTTCCCCGAGCTTGATCTAAGCTTTTTGGAGGAGGAAGATGGCACAGAAGTGGGACCATTCGATGCAGCAGTCGATCCTTCCTTCGTCGAGCCCGCATCTGGTCCATCTGAGTCTATCGTAGAAGCACCCAAGCTAGTTCGGGCACCCATGGCAGTCGATAGAGCTCTGGCTCCATCTTCCCTCATCCCTTCTGAGGTTGAAATCCTTGAGTAGTTGTACATTTTGCTTTTTCTCCCTTTTTTACTTCGTACTCAAAATTCTTGATTAAATAAAAGAGGATTTCTTTTTGTCCATACCTTTGATCATTTTTCATACCTTGAATGTAGTTTTTCGTCGATGCTGACCCACTGCCTCAGGGGGTTTTCCTAAAACCCTTAATAGAAAGCCTGAAGAAGGAAGTCCATCAACTGAAGAAGAAGTTAAAAAAGACAGAGGATGACCTTCAAGCTTCATGAAGAAATGCTTCAGAGGCGACCAAAGAAGTCACTCACCTTCAGAACTTGCACATGAAGGACTTCACCAATTTCCGCATTCGAAAGGGGAGCTTCAAGATGGAGCTGGCCGAACTCCGAAAGAATGCCAGTGATAAATCCTGGGCATTGATGGTGAATATCAGCTTTCTCGAGACTCAACTCAAGGTGGTGGAGGAGAAAATTCATCTTCTGGATGGAAGCTCGTCGTGGTCCTCCGATAAGGTGCAATTTGAGTGGGACTGGTCGATGAGGTTCTCCGCAATTCAAAAATAGCTTCATGATGCTAAGCTGACATATGAGGCTTATTTATTGGGGTGGAGTGATAGGATGTCCAAGCTAGAATAGAGCTTCATACTTCCAACAACGAAGTAGCCCGACTCCAATGGCAACTCGATGATTGCTTTTGGACTGGTTGATGTGAACGTGATGTTGTCGTTAAGACACCATATTTATCAGTTTTATCCGACTTTTTAAAATAATTAAAAATACATCGATAGCAGTGAGTTGGATCGAATCCATAGGGAAGGTGGTATTTTTAGATTTGAAATCTTTAATTTTTTAAAAGAAAAAGAAAAGAATTTGAAAATAAAATTTGAAGTCAAAAATGAAAAATTAAAATTATGAAGTAAAATTTAAATTATGCAGAAAAGTAATCTTGGTACTAAGATCTACTAATTAGATCTTAGCATCTACTTGCAGTAAAATAAAGAACAATAATTAAAGTGCAGAAATTAAATTTTAATAAAAATAAAAAGTTGGAATCAAAGTGCAAAAAATAAAATTTACATTAATTAAAATTTTAGAATTTAAATACATAAAATTTAAAAATAAAATAAAATAAAATAAAATAGTCTGATCTCTAATCTTGGATCGGCATGGGTGGAAAGATGGTGTAGAAGCCCGACTTTTCCTCTCGGCACCAATTACCTCGAAGCAGCCATAAACCCAAAGCCTAGCTTCACCCTATACCAAAGCTTCACCTTGATCGAAGATGTTGATTTCTAGAGGCCTGGAGCGCTTTTTATAGAGCTAGGAGGGCTGGAGAGTTTTCTTCTAGGCAACGTGGAACTAAGAAGCTCTTTGATCATCAAAATATGGAGAAATTTGAGTGAAAATCGGATTAAAAGGAGTTCTCGATGAATTCTATTACTCTGAATGAAATTTGACCATTGATAGAAATCCAACTGACCAAAAATCATCAAAATTGGATGTGTATCAGCTCAGATCAGGTTGGATTAAATTTTAGCCGTCCAATCATATGTTAATGAAGGAAATTTGGCTGCTAATCATGTGTCTGGAGTCCTGATCACCATCAGAATCTTTCTCCACCGTTGGATAATCCTCTGGATCACGCGCTATCGTTGGATGGCAATCCGCATGAAGTTTGAAGCTGAATCAGATCCAAAAATAACCACAGCCATTTGATCTTGATCGCAAGCTACCGCAGCCATCTGATCGCGCAATTACTGTTCTTATGGACCGCATGGACCGACTTCACCATACACCTCAACCAATCAATGCCTCCTATTATCGAGTGAAAAGTCCAAAATACCCCATGAGCCATGATAGATTTCTATGGATCCTTTAAGGATCTAGGTCTGCCACATGTCGCACCGTGATTTATCAGTGTCTGCTGAGTTGGTGGTCCACGTCTGGATCGTGAACCGACTGATGGCTTTCGTGGTTGAGTTGGCTTAGCTTGGCGTGTTAGGATGCGCCGGCTTCGTCGGCTTGGCTCAGCTTGGTGGCATGGCTTGCGGAGCCGACTGAGCCACTTTCTTTTTTTTATTTATTTTCTTTTATTTCTTTAGAAATTTATATCTTCTCCATTTTAGCTCTATTTTGCTTGAAACTTATTTCGTTGTGATAAAAAAAATAAGCTTTTTCTATGGATAATAAAAATTAATTTTTTTAATTTTATTATTTTTTTAATTAAGAAAAATATAAATTTCTCAAAAATATGTATCAATTAATTAATAATTCTTAATAATTAATATGAATTAATTAATAAATTAATATTTTTATTGGTAAATTTATGATACTTGTCACACCCCCTAACTTAAGCTTTGCTCGTCCTTGAGTAAAGAAAGAATTTAGCTTTAAATTCCTTTTAACTTTAGAGTTTCAAATTTTACCTAAGCAGTTTTTAAAATGGCCATTGATATTTAATAGAGCTTAAGTGGAACATATCATTGGGATATTAATACTTATCAATAAAAAAATTAAGTAAAAAATATTAAATTTTTTTAAACTTTTTTTAAATTATTCCATTTTTATCTCTGATTTGTCTAAACTTTCATATAGAGAAGTGTATTGCTACTTCCACCTTTCATTTATTGATTTTTATTTTCATATTGTCTACTTTTTGATGCAAATATCATTGCTTATATAGGCAATGGGATCTAGTTACTCGATGAAAAACCAATATTTTTTTTTTCTTTTTTTTTTTAAACATTGTGGAGTGTCTTAACCTCTTAAGCTTTCTATTTAATCAATGTAGCGAGTCTTGGACTAATGACTGCCAAACCAATTGACTTTAGGGCACTAGGTATAGAATACCCCTCGGGCTTACTAGCTCAAATCAAATAGATTACGAGCTAAGACTAGCTTTACAACGAGCTTCTTTGCTCTTCCTATCTTTTGATGCAAAACTTAATACTTGCTTATGTAAAGAGGCTCGATTACTCAGTAAGAAGTACTTGAAAACTATTTTATTTAATTTTTTATATAAAAACTATTTTATTTAATTTTTTGATATGAAGAAACGTATAGTTATCCTACACAAGCCTATAAAAAGTAGACTTTTCTTTGATGCTAGTAAAAAAAATTAGAAATGCTCCAAAAAAAAATATTTTATGTTCTAGGATTAATTCTTTATTAAATTTTTTAATACTTAATTCCTCAATATCTCATAGATTCTCTGATCTATGCATCAATTTTCTTTTAAAAATGCTTAGTTTAATTCGATTCTTAAGCATAGTCAGGTATCTAAATACTAAATACTAACTTTTTTGAGGACTTAAAATTTTAAAATTTTTATTTTTCTCTCCTCCAACTTAATCGACATTATCCTCAATGGAGAAAAAAAATAAAGAGTATAATAAAAAACATAAAAGAATACACCTGACGGTATATTTTTGGTCCATCACATGCTTTTGAAAATTTAAGCTCTCCCTCCAACTTATTCAGATTCTCCTAAAATGAAAATAAAATAAAAAGATAAATTAAAGAAAAAAATTAAATATTGGGTTGCCTCCCAATAAGCGCTAAGTTTACCGTCTACAGTCAGACACAATGCAGCTTAACTATCCTATGTCAAATATTGGATTGACAAATTCTAATGGTTTTGGATTACCAATCTTAGAAAGTTGATTTATAATTCTATTGTTGATATAATTATTGTTAATTTTAAGGACATAATTTGTGATCCCATTCTTAGACCCATGTTTATTAAGAATTTCTCCTATTTGTTCTTCTAAAGTGCTCTTGAATGGAGTTTTAGGAGTTAAGTTTGATTCAATGGGTGTTGGAAGGATGTCTAAATGTGGTTTTAATTCTGAAGATAAATTAATATAATCTTGCTTAAACAATTTCATTGACACTTTATTACATGCCTCTTAATTTTTGTAAGAAGAACCGGCTTCTAGGATTGAAGGGAATAGGATATTAGGTTTATAAGTATTAGGTAAATCATCTATTCTCTTTTTCTCTTTTTCTATCTTATTTAAACTGAAACTAGCATCAGTACTATTTTCTGGCTTGGGTTCTTCTATGTGGTTAGTCTCAGTACTAACTTGTTCCTCTAAATTTTTATTTTGGCTAGCATCAGTACTGGCTTCTCTCACTTGGTCTTGGTATGGGTCCATAGAAATCCTGTAGCTTTTAAGTTCAGAAATTACTTTGGCATTCTCAGATTAGGGATTCTTAAGTGAGATATTAAATTGATAACTTGGTCCAGATGGTTGGTGGATAATAGGTGGATTGTTTGAAATTGATAGGCTCGATAGTTGATCTAGTTCTCTCCTTGTGTTAGACTCAACTAATTATCCTATTTGAACTTCTAACCTGGTGATAGATTGCTGTTGAGTCAGAATCAATTGTTGAAGTTGGTTAAATCTATCATCAGCTAGATTGGTCTATTGAGGAGGTGGGTATGAGGGCTGATTATGATGTAGTGGCTGGAAAGGCTTACTAGGCTAACCTCTGTTATAAGCATAGTTCTGGTATTAAGGTCTATTTTGATAATTTTGCACTGATGGAGTTTGGATCTGAGCTAAAGTCTGTTGTGATTTCCAAGAAAAATTGGGATGGTTTCTCCAGCTAGAGTATATGAATTTAAAATTGGATCATTAACCGGCTTGGAATAGCCTTTAGCAGCTTGGACTTGTTCTTCAATAAAAGGTGGAAACTATGCAGTCATAGGACATTCACTCACATGATGGGTTGGGCTAACATAGACTGAACAAATCTCCTGATAATTAGAAGATGATATGAATTGTGTAGGAGATTGTTGACCTAGGATTAGGACTTGATCTAATTTCTAAGCAAGAAAGTCTACTTTATTTATCAAATCTAAATCAGTCTTAGGACTAGATTCTAGATATTTAAATTCATAGATCCCGGCCCAGGTTTGGTAGAAAGATAATGAAGCATGGTTAATTGAGTTTTCACTCAGGATTTCAAATAAGGTATAGGCTTTGTCCTCACTCTTGTTCATGAATGCACCTTCATAGGATGCATCTACCATCTATCTGTATTGGTCTCCTAAACCCACATAGAAAGTTTAAACTATTTGCCACTTAGATAGACCATGGTGTGGGCATTTTCTAAGAAGTTTCTTAAGTCTCTCCCATGACTCATGAATCTGTTCTCCTGGAAGCTGAGCAAATCCAGTGATAGCTCGCCTCATAGTATTGGTTCGGCCTATGGGGTAAATTTTTTTAAGAAATTCACTTTGCAAGTCAACCCAAGTTTTAATTGGTCTTCCTATTGTGCCAAACCAATACTTGGCTTTGTCTTTTAATGATAAGGAAAATAAAATTAGTCTGAGGGCATCATTAGTTAAATTTTGAATTCTCACCATAGAGCAGATTTTTAAGAATTTATCCCGATATTTATAAGGATCTTCATTAGTGTTCCCATAGAAAGATGGAAGCATCTGGGTTATAGTCGGCTTGATCTCATAGTGGATAGCATGAATTTCAGGTAATTGGATACAAGTCGATGGGTTATAGATGGAAGGAATAAAGTATTCCTTCATCTGCTCAGGTGGTTTCTAAAATTTTCGGCCATTTATTTATCAAATTTAATACAATTCAGCCTTTTAATTTTATGGTTTGGTTCAACTAGATCAGATAAAGCAATTTTCTACCATGCATGCACTAGTGCAACCCTAACGTATGGTTCAAAAAAAAAATTTAGAATTTTTTTAGAATTTTTATTATTTTATTATATTAAAAATTAATTTTTTATTTATTTTACTTATTAATTTAATTTAGTTTAATTATTATTTTAAATATTTTTTAGTTAGTTTAATTTAATTTTTATTTTATTCTATTTTATTTTATTTTTAGAGAAAAAAGGAGAAGAAAGAAAGAAGAATTCTAAAGAAGAGGTCCTAAGGAGTCCTAGAACTAAGAAGAGAGAGAAGAATTAAGTTTAATTAGGTTTGACGTTGGTTAGTAATCAAATTGGTCAATCAATCCTGACTAAGGATTATCCTAGATCTAGACAACTTCTAACTGCCACGATCACCTTCAAGTCCTCCAAGTATAGGATCAGCCAATCAACTATGCTTGCCTTAGACACTAATTATGCTTGGCCAGATAAGCTAAGGGAACCAATTGGAAACCACCTTCCTTCGGACCCAGACATTCCTAAACCACTTTTCTAGACATCAGTCAAATTGACTAACCCTAACCTGGTTCAACTCTTAGGGTTTCTTATCCTATTGTGCTCGAGTTCCTGGGGTTGATGTCTAATTGATTTTAAAATTAAAGGCTTAGGTCAATGCAGGATGCTGATTTATTATTTATAGGCTAAGGAAGGATGATTAAATCCCCACCTTATCTTATTTAATTGGGTATTGCCCTTAATTTGGTTTAATATGAATATGCACAAAAAATTTCAATCAAAGGGTTCTATGCAATTTAAACTAGATGCATGCAACTAATTCAATTCTGAAAGGCTTACCTTGCCTCCAGCAATCACCAAAAAAAATAAAACTAATATGATGTATGTTCTAAATAGTTAGGATTTCTAATCTTATCATAAGGCTTTTAATTATATATAATTAGATATTTTTTAAATTAATTTAAAAATAAACTAAATAAATAAATAAATAAAAAGGAAAGAGGACTAGAGTTAGGATTGATCTCACCAAGATCAGATGCTTTCTTCCTTTTTTCTTTTTTTTTCTCTCTTTTTTTTCTACAAAATAAATAAATAAAAAGTTAGTAAGCAATATTTTAAAAAATATTTATAATTAGTTTACAAAAAAAGTCAAAGAAAAAATAGCATCTATTCCTTCCTCGGCAATAGTGCCAAAAACTTGATGCGAATGTGATGTAGTCGTTAAAACACCGTGTTTATCAGTTTATTCTGACTTCTTAAAATAATTAAAAATACGTAGATAGCAGTGAGTTGGATCGAATCCACAGGGAAGGTAGTATTTTTAGATTTGAAATCTTTGATTTTTTTAAAAGAAAAAGAAAAAGATTTGAAAATAAAATTTAAAGTCAGAAATTAAAAATTAAAATTGCGAAGTGAAAATTAAATTATGTAGAAAAGTAAACTTGGTACTAAGATCTACTAATTAGATCTTAGCATCTACTTATAGTAAAATAAAGAATAATAATTAAAGTGTAAAAATTAAATTAAAATAAAAATAAAAAGCTGGAATCAAACTGCAAAAAATAAAATTTGCCTTAATTAAAATTTTAGAATTTAAATACATAAAATTTAAAAATAAAATAAAATAGCCCGATCTCTGATCTTGGATCAGTATGGATGGAAAGATGGTGTAGAAGCCCAGCTTTTTCTCTAGGCACTAGTTGCCTCGAAGCAGCCATTAACCCAGAGCCTGGCTTCATCCTATACCAAAGTTTCACCTTGATCAAAGATGTCAATTTCTAAAGACCTGAGATCCTTTTTATAGAGCTAGGAGGGCTGGAGAGTTTTCTTCTAGGCAATGTGGGATTAAGGAGCTCTTTGATCGTCAAAATATGAAGAAATCTGAGTAAAAATCTGATTAAAAGGAGTCCTGGACGAATTCTGCACCATCGGATCATCCCTTGGATCGTGCACTGCCGTTGGATGGTGATCCACATGAAGTCTAAAGCTAAATCAAATCCAAAAATAACCACAGCTGTTTGATCTTGACCGTAAGCTACCAAAGCCGTCTGATCGCATATTTACTGTTCCCATGGACCGCGTGGACCGGCTTCATCGTATACCTCAATCAATCAGCACCTCCTATTGCCGAGTGAAAAATCTAAAATACCCTGTGAGCCATGATAAATTTCTATGGATCCTTTAAGGGTCTAGGTCCGCCACGTGTCACACCGTGATTCGTCGGTGTTTGCTGAGCTAGCGATCCACGCCTGGATCATGGACCGGCTGATGGCTTCCATGGCTGAGCTAGCTTGGCTTGGCATGTTAGGATGCACCAGCTTCGTTGGCTTGGTAGCTTGGCTTGCGGAGCAGGCAGAGCAATTTTTATTTTTTTATTTAATTTTTTTAAATTTTTTAGAAATTCATATCTTCTCCGTTTTAACTTTATTTTGCTCAAAACTTATTTTATTGTGATCAAAAAAATAAATTCTTTCCATTGATAATAAAATTTAAATTTTTAATTTTATTATTTTTTAAATTAATTTTTTTAATTAATAAAAATATGAATTTCTCAAAAATATGTATCAATTATTAATAATTCTTAAAAATTAATATAATATAATTGATAAATTAATATTTTTATTGGTAAATTTATAATACTTATCACTGGTATGAGCAGGGGGGCTGAGGAGGTCGCCTCCTTGAAAAGGACCATCGGTGAACTCTGTGAGTCAGTCCATGTGAAAAAGATTGAGGTGCAACGGCTAAAGCTCGAGCTGATTTGTGAGAGTCAAGCTACCAAGGATGCAGAGGTCGAGTCCAAGGTCCTAAGGGGGAGGTTGCGAGAGTCAGAACAGAACTACCACCAAGCCGACAGGATGTTCCATAATAATATGATGAGGCGGAGGGAGCTCGAGGAGGAGGTCGACCATCTTAAGGAGTCTTTATTAATGGCCACCAGTCTGAAGTCTGAGGAGTCTGGCTCTTCGTAGAATTTCGACAGCCTTCCCCTTTCCTTCTTCTATATATTTATTATTATTAGTATTATTAGTATTATTTTTGTGTAATTGGTCATGCCGACCTGCATTTTGCTTATAAAGACCTTATGCTTGTAATGAAATGGTACCTTTTTGTTATTTTCATTTCGCATGGACTTGAGGCTTGTTCATGGCTTTACCTTCTTTACTTTGTCTCTGTGTTGTCTTCTGACACGATGCTTGCTGTGGATGTCGAGCCGAGGTCTCTTCTACGATTCGAGATAGGATCCTTCTTTTTATGTTTGGCGTAACCATATAGTCATAGAAAGAACATGTGTAAGGGTTGTTGAGCTTCTCTTTTTCCCTCATCATTAGTCAACGAGGTCCTGGCTTTTGCTCTCGTTAGGATGAGGTTTTTCTTCTATTCTTAACATGGCTTGTGGGGGCCTCTCTACCTATCTCATCTTAATTTAATGATGCATTCGACCTTGCTTATATTAGGACAAAGTTCTCCTCCTGTTCCTAATCGACTGTAGGGGCATATTAGGACCGTTGGTAGGGCCTCTTTCCTTATCTCATCTTAAGTTAATGAAGTATTCGACCTTGCTCATGCTAGGACGAGGTTCTCCTCCTATTCCAAACGAACCATAAGAGCACATTAGGGCCGTTGGCAGGGCCTCACCCGTCATCTCGTCTTAATTTAACGAGGCCTTTGACCTTGCTCACATTAGGAAGAGGTTCTCCTCCTATTCCTAATGGGCTGTAGGAGCACATTAGGACTGTTGGTAGAGCATCTTCCCTCATTTCGTCTTAACTTAATGAGGCCTTCAACCTTGCTTATGTTAGGATGAGGCTCTTCTCATATTCCTGATGGGCCGTAGGGGTATATTAGGATCATTAGCAGGGCCTCCCTTCTCATCTCGTCTTAATTTAATGAGGCCTTCGATCTTGCTCACGTTAGGATGAGGTTATCTTCTTGTTCCTAACGAGCCATAGGGGCACATTAAGGCTGTTGGTTGGGCCTCCCCCCTCATTTCGCCTTACATTAATGAGGTCTTTGACTTTGCTCATGTTAGGATGAGGTCCTCCTCCTATCCCTAACAGGATCACTTTTGGTTGCTTTAGAGGATTATTTATTATTTTCTATCACCACATAATTTTTTCATCAAGAAATAATAATATTAGAATAGAAAAGTTTTATTGAAGGAAAGTTACCGGTAGTACATTCTTAGATTTTCAGAATTCTGAGATCGTGGGAGAGTTGTTCCTCCGAGCTTCTTTAAGTGATAAGGTCTAGGCCAGATAATCTCCTCTACTTCGTACAGACCTTCCCAATTTAGAGCGAGCTTTTCTTGATTCTGAGGTTGGGAAACACCGACACGTCGAAGCACTAAAACCCTCTTTTTGAATATTTTGCCTTTGACTTTTGAGTTGTAGTAGAGAGCTACCTTTTGCCTATAGGCAGCCATCCAAATTTGAACTTTTTCTCATTTTTTCTCAAACAAGTAGAGGTTAGCCCTGAGGTCCAACGAGTTTTGCTGCTTATTGAAAACCACAATTCATGCTGACAAAAATTTGAGTTCTATTGGGATGACGGCTTCTATTCCAAAAGCTAAGGCAAATGGGGTCTCCCCAATTGGAAATCTTAGGATAGTTCAGTATGCCTAGAGCACATGATAGAGTTCATCTGTCCAAGTCTTCTTTGTCCTTTCAAGTCTTGCTTTGATACGTTATAGCAGGATTCTATTTATTACTTCGGCTTCTCCATTGGATTGTGGGTGGGAGACTGATGTAAAATGGTAAAAGATATTCAGATCCTCATAGAATTCGATAAATCTTGCTCTGACAAACCATCGTCCATTATTTATTATGAGGGTTTGAGGTAAGCCAAACCTACAGATGATTGACTTTCAGACGAAGTCCCACACTTTTGCTTCAGTGATTTTTGTTAGAGGTTCAGCCTCAACCCAATTTGTAAAATAGACTATCGCCATTGAAAGAAACTTCCACTCTCTGAATGCCATGGAAAAAGGTCGGAGTATATCCATCCCCCACTAGGCGAACGACCATGGGGCGCTTAGTGGTGTAAGTGCAAAAGTTGGCTGCCTTTGAATATTCGTATTTTTCTGACAGCGGTCATATTTCTTGACTTGAGGTGCATCGGTAGTTCACCTTGAGGGTGTTATAGTTTGACTACCCATAACTTGATCTCCTAGCCATTCAGAGTCTTGAGGTGTATGTTGGCTATAGCATGTTCATTGTAGGAATTGGATTGCACCAACAAGGAGATCTATCTATCTTGATAGATCAGGAGTAGCCCTATGATAATCATGAGATTGAGTCCTTAAGGCCATGGCCATGGTAGAGTGAAGATAATAGATAGAGTTTCTATTAGGATTTCATATTGGACTTGAATTGAATGATTAATTCATATGATGGACATTGGCTTTGACGAGTTTACCTTAACCCTAATCCTATCAGGGCTCAAGATAGAAGAACCCAATCACACAGGTAACTACATCAAGAGGTTCACTTTTAGTTCTGATGGGTTAACACCATATACAGCTAGGTGTCATTGGTGGATTTTGGGAGCAATTAGAATGATTTTCATGATCAATCATTCTAATTGTATGAATCAGAAAAGTTCTGATCCATCGAAAGATGTTTCGATGATGTCAATGATGGAGGTCATGATATATCGCATTACCATACAAAATTGAACCTAACTGGGTTACACAAATAAGGGTTTGGATCTGGATGTCATCAATTGAGCTAATTCAGTTCGATTGATTTGGATTAGATCCAATTAGGTTCAAGATAATCGTGCTAGCACACGATTGAGCCTGACTTTTTTCTTCTGAAATCTTTCTAATTCTTCACAACCAAGTCAAATTTGATTTGACTCATTCTTGCATTTTGAATAGGTTTATTTTAATCTAAGTGGAATAAGTCTAGGTCAGATTAATTTTAGGAATTAAATCCATTCATAGTCAAATTGGACTAGGGTCAAAAGTTGACCTATTTGAGAGAATTGAGGGTCACCTAATCAAATGCTACTAAAAAATTTTTTTGAAAATTATTTTGATCTATTTTCTGGATATGTGATAGATCATGAATTATGTACTAGGTATACCAAATTTCATAATTTTTGGTGGTGTCTAGATTGAGTTATGATAGAGTTTGATTTGGATCAAACTCTTGAGGGAAGAGTCTTAGGTGCAGCGGACTCTTCCTTATCTACTCATGCCGCAATCTTTCAGATTGATTTTTGGTGTCCAAATTAGATGGGATCTGGGGATTTTTATGGAGATCAAGTCTAGGAGTCCCAATGGTCAAAAAAATAAGAATTTTGATCAAAGAGGGACTCTAACTTGATGTTAGGCTTTTGAATAATAACCCTTGCACCAAGGCTCTTCATGTAGAAATATTTTTCATACCCAAAGGCTACTATTCTAGATATCTTATGCTCCCTCTATCCTCTCTCTCCCTCTCTTTTAGATGCCTAAAAAGTTAGGCACAAATCTGAGTAGAAGATCCAATCAAATTTTTGAAGGGTTCAGCATCTA
Source organism: Cocos nucifera (assembly GCA_006176705.1). Classification (NCBI taxonomy): domain Eukaryota; kingdom Viridiplantae; phylum Streptophyta; class Magnoliopsida; order Arecales; family Arecaceae; genus Cocos; species Cocos nucifera. The sequence goes on along the minus strand of QRFJ01004051.1, from coordinate 78,906 downwards.
CGTGATGGTGTTCGTGAGATGGACATGCTGCCTTCAAAAATTTGTTGAAGGACTTTCATATCAGATTCAGATCTGATCTTTGGAGGAATGATTTATGAGGAGAAGACGTCTAGATCCTTCCCAAGTGGATACTAGTAGAGGTTAGGTGCATGCGTGGCTCCTTCTAGAACCTCAGAAAACATCAGGATCATCGCAGGATAATCAGATTATCCAAATAAAGTATGATATTAAATCTGATTTAATTTTTGTTTTAATTTTTAATATTAGATCACCATGATCAGATCTGAGAACTCTTAGATTAGATCAAATTATTTGAAAATTTTTAAAAAGATTCATCTTAGATCTGATCAAATCTACACGATCCTGCTGTGGAAAACATGGTTTTTCCTTCATGTACACCAACAAAATTTGGACTTTGGTGGATGCAATAGAAGGTGTGAATCCTATTGGATGCAAATAGATCTTTAAGGAAAAGATTAGAGCAAATGGCCAAATTGAAACCTATAAAGCTAGATTGGTGGCAAAGGATTTCAAACAAAAGTAGGGTGTGGATTATGATGAAACATTCTCACATGTTGCCATGCTCAAATGTATTCAGATTATGCTTGCCATAGTAGCATACCATGGCAAATAGATGTGAAAACTGCCTTCCTTAATGATTTCCTAGAGGAGGAGGTTTACATGTCACAGCCAAAGAGATTTGTTTCAAATAAGACACCAAATCAGGTATGCAAACTTAAAAGATCCATTTATGGATTAAAGCAAGTGTCAAGAAGTTGGAATATCCACTTTGATGTTACCATCAAATAGTTTGGCTTCATCAAGAATGTGGATGAATCATGTATGTACAAGGAGATTAGTGGGAGTGCCATAGTTTTCTTAGTTCTATATGTAGATGACATACTCTGCATTGGGAATGATATCCTAATGTTGCAATCGATCAAGTTATGGCTATCAAATAAGTTTTTCATGAAAAACTTGGAAGAAGCATCCTATATACCTGGTATAAAGATATATAGAGATAGATCTAAAAAAGATGCTAGGCTTGTCCCAGTCTAGGTATGTTGACTTAATACAGAAAAGGTTTAGTATGGATGGGAGTAAAAGAAGTTACTTACCCATGAGTCAAGGCATACATCTCTCTAAGAAGATGCCTCCTAATACGCCTAAAGAATGAAATAGAATGAATTCTGTTCCTTATGCTTTGGCTGTAGGATCAATAATGTATGCCATGTTATGTACCAGGCCTGATGTTGCTTATGTCTTAGGCATTGCAAGTAGATTTCAGGTTGATCCTGGAGAGGATCAATGAAAAGCTATGAAAAATATTCTTAAGTACTTGAGAAGGCCTAAGGATAGTTTTCTAGTGTATGGTAGATTTGATCGTAAATAAGAAGCATATTTTGGCTCTAGTTTTCAATCAGATCCACATGATAGCAAATTCATTTCAGGGTATGTCTTTACTCTGAATGGTAGAGCAGTGAGTTGGACAAGTACTAAGCAGCCAACTATAGCTGACTCAACTACTGAAGTAGAATACATAGCTGCCAGTGAAGCCACCAAGGAAGCTATCTGAATGAAGAAGTTCATTACTGAATTGGGTATTATTCCTAAAATTGAGAATTCAGTACCACTTTACTGTGATTATACTAGAGTAGTTTCTCAAACAAAGGAACCAAGGTCTCATCATAAATCCAAGCACATTCTGAGATGTTTCCATCTCGTTCGTGAAATAATCGAAAGATAAGATATTATCATTGAACGAGTAGACACAAAGAACAACATGTCAGATCCATTTGCTAAGGCTCCACCATAGTAGCAATTCGATTACCACCTTGATTATATGGGATTAAAATATAAGGGTGATTGACTTTAGTGCAACTGGGTGATTGAAAGGAATCTGCCCTACAAGCCAATCAAAATATATTTTTTGATAGGCTATTCTTTTTGTCTTCCAAACTCATGTAATATCATTTTTAAATAAACAAAAATATTTATTTCATCATATGTTGCATCTTAATTATTTATTTAAGATTATGATGAATCTTATAAATTAGGGCTATGATTTTAGGATTATGATGAGATCATACCTATGAGACCTAAAATCTTAAAATCATAATTTAAATATTCCTGGTCGATGGAATATTGAGTTGGGGATCAATGTTTCCAGTAAGACTGGCACATCCTATGTACGCTCGATGGAGAGAGTGATTGATCTCATAATTACTTATGTATGATACTAATACAAGGATGTGGGTGCTCATTAGAGAATGGGTTTACTGAATTGAACAAACTCGAGAATATCTAATGGAGTCTTATCAACATGTCAATAGATGGTTCTCATAGTGGAGGTTGTGCATGTAATCCTTTGACCTAAGACACTCATAGAATTTTATATGTATGAATCCATATTTTGGTTCATACTCATTGATGACTCAATCATGTACGGGGTGATCTGGATATGGTGGATTACATATGAAGATTGTGAGTAGGTCAACATAGAATCGATCACTCCTAGTAAGAGGAGATCGCATCTAACTTGCTTCAATCAAATGATGATTCAGGAAGTCTTTGATGAAAACAAGATGAAAATTAAAAATAGTTTTTAATATTTCATTAATTGAATCATTATTATAAAATTAAGATAAACATGAATATGATATTGGATTGGACATATTTTCATACCCAAAGTCATATTCGGGATGCAGGAAGATCGAAGGATCCTATTGCATGGTAACATTTCATTGAAGGATATTTTTGGTATTTTAATCAAAATTTCATATCTTATAGATAGACATGATACATTGCTAGATGTCAATCTTGTCTTGTGGGTTTGATCAAATTATAGAGTTTAATTTGATCATTAATTAAAAAGTGTTCTAATTGATCAAAATGGGTCAGCTCAATTTGACCTAAATCGATTTGGTTGAGTTTTAACCAAATTAGGTCAAATTGTACCCAAACCTACTGCTGGCTAGATGTGGAATCCAACGGGTCATACATAAAGAAAATTGATCAAGGATTTAATTAGATTAAATCATGTTTGCAAGTTGAACATGCTACCATATTTTGCAAACCCTAGCACCTAGATTCGAATCAAATTCAATCTGGGTTCTGATTTGGACTAATTAAGATCCAATTTGAGCCCAATCTGATTTGATCTTGAATTGGGTGTAGTCTAAGCTAATTTGGCTTGCTGGTGGGTGTCACATATCTGAATCCCATGCACCAGAGAGTCTCTATCTTGGCACGTGGGATGTATTTCATGCGCCATGGACTCTGGTGCAATATTTGTTGATGCCAACTTTCTTATTGCATGTAAATTATGTTACGTGGATTTAGATGAAGAGAGGGCATAGAAGAATCTTTATGCTAATGAATCTCTTCGTATTTGGATAACTAAGGAGTCCTTGCCGTCCCCTCCCTAGTAAGCACCCCTTGGACCAAGTTAAAGCCCCTTAGCGCTTTGACTTTTCAAAGCTTATCTCCATGCCTCCCTTCTAATATGGTGCCATTCTTTTAGTCCCTTAGATCAGCATTTCATGTTGATTAATGGTGGAAACTAATGGCACCAATATGAAAGTATTGTGACCCTTCGGAAGAAAGTTATGTAGAATTATACGAAGAGTCCTTCTGTTGTAAGGCACCTCTTCATATTAATTCTTTGAATTCTACATAGCATTTTCTTCTGATGGGGTATGATATTTTTGAATGAGCATGAGATGAGAATAAGGAATAGGCATGAGAAATTTTTTATGGCATGCTTGAAGGAACCAGACAACAAAAGACAATATTTTTAGGCATGAGAATAGGGTTTTAGGACTAGATCTTGAAACTTTTTTAAGATCAGACAGCAAAAGACAAAAATAGATCAAAATTATTTTATAAAGATTAGAGAATCCCTAGATCTAAGATTCTATTACATGATTATAGCATAAAATTAAATAAAAATTAAAAATATTAAAAAAAATATATTGATCATATCAACATGCATCTACACTACATCTAATGTAGGTATATAACAATATTCAGATCCATATTACCTATGCAAGTTAGATGTTCTAACTTACTAATCTGGGCTAAAGGATGAAGCTCCAAGTCGCACATATGTCTGACCTCTAAAAGATATCCACATGAGCCCAGAATCCTGATCAGAAGTTTGATGCAAGAAATCAGCACATTATGCTAGTACTATGCTGATCCTTCTTCGACGATTGATCTGGTATTTTCTTCTTCAAGACTTGGACACTCCAAAAATCAAAAAGAAGGAAAAAGATTTTTGATCTAAAACAACACTCAAAAATCTCTATGAAAGTGGAGGAGAAAGGAAGAGCAAAAGACCCTAGAAGAAGATGTGCTTCTTCTTCTCTTTTATCTCACCTAGACACCTAGATTGGTGTCTACGAAATCCCCATGCCCCAAGGGTCTCTCTCTGATTTTCATGCACCTAAGAGTACTCTCAATGGTCTAGAATTAGTGTAAAATTTAGTCCAAAAGGACCTCCTTATAAAGAGATATGGAAGAGTCTTCGTTGGATCAAATTTCTACACAAGATAAGAATACATATGGCAAATTGTTGGGGTGCCCAACACTTAGGTGGCCCCTTCTTTTTTTTAAGCATGGACCACTAGGGTAGGTGCACAAAATTTTTTCTTTTAACTATAGAAATCATAGGAGAAATTAGGGTGGGCCGTTACACATGGGAATAGACCAAGTTTGTTGGGATTCTATCATATAGAGTCCAACAAACTTCAACAACTTCCCATCTATTGACCTAGTCTACAACTTAATGCCAAATAGGAAAGAGAGGAGAGGGGTCGGCATGTGTGATGATCGGGAAGAGAGGAGATTTTTTGCCAAAAATAAGAGAGAAAGGACATAGGAGACATGGGATATAGGTGGCGCAAGCAAGATGGATCGTAGTCTTACTTGGATTCCATATTTGACTTGGTCAAATATGGTTTCTCAAACCAAATCAAATCAGAAGTAACTCAACCCAACTAAATTAGGCCCTAATATAATTAAGAATTAAATTAAATTAAATTAAATTCTAATTTAATTTTTTAATTAAATTAAAAAATTGGGTTGATCGAAGTCCCAGTTGAACTAGGACTAGTTCTTTCTTGCACTTAGCTTATCCAATAAACTAATTAGACTTGATTCAATCAAATCCAAACCAAATATAATTAAGTAATATTTAATTAGATTTAATCACAACCCTCTAGCTTGTTAGATATGTATGTCCTAGAAGCCAGAATTGGCTGACACTTATAATACACTTCTAGGGGCAAAATTATAATTTTGATTATAAATAATAAAATGAATTATTTTCTATCATGAATGTGTATTTAGTGTCTATGATACATCTCTTGAGTTAATGGTAATGATAATTCTTATTTTCAAGAGTTCAAAATTTAAGATAAAAATTTTCATTATTAACTCATAAAATGCTCCTAACCGTAGGATCATCATGAGGATGGTGATTGATCCAGAAGGTTGGTGTACAATCACTTCTTCATAGTAGATGAGTCTTAAGTGTACGGTGTAGAGACACTAGAGCGAGAGTACAGGTACTCGTTAGAGAATGAGGGCACTGAGCGTGACCATCTCGAGCAGTCATAAGGAAGTCTACCTTCTCGTCGATAACTGACTTGAAGCTACAGTGGTGTGTCTGATTCTTTGATCTGAGGTGCATCGGCAGTTCACCTTGAGGGTGTTATAGTTTGACTACAGGATGACTCGATCTCCTAGCCATTCAAAATCCTGAGGTGTATGTTGGCTATAGCATGTTCATTGTAGGAATTGGATTGCACCAAGAAGGAATCTATCTACCTAGGTGGATGAGGAGTAGCCCTATGATAATCATGAGAATCAAGTCCATAAGCCCATGGCCATGGCAGAGTAAAATAATAGAAAGAGTTTCTATTAAGGTTTTCACATCGGACTTGAATCGAATGATTAAATCATATGATAGAAATTAGGGTTTGACGAGTTCAGCTTAACCCTAATCTGATCGGGGCTTAAGATAGAAGAACTTAATCAAACAAGTAGCTGCACCAAAAGGTTCATTTTCAATTTTGATGGGTTGCCACCATATACTGCTAGATGCCATAGGTGGATTTTGGAAGCAATTAGAATGATTTAGATGATCGATCATTCTAGTTGTCTGAATCAGAAGAGTTCTGATCCATCGAAAGAAGTTTCGATGATATTGATGATACAGATCATGACATATCCCATTACCATATAGAACTGAACCTAACTAGGTCACACAAATAAGGGTTTGGATCTAGATATCATCAATTGGATTAACCCAGTTCAATTGATTTGAACTAGATTCAATTAGGTTCAAGGAAATCAAGTTAGCACACCATTAAACCTAACGGTCTCCTTCTACTATCATTAAAAGTTATCTTGACTGAGCCAAATGTATTTATGCTCACTCAGTTACCTTTACTTGGTTTGACTGAAGTTTGTCTAGGTTAGAAAAGGATTGTCTTAATTTATGAGATAAATTTGAGACAACACCTATCATTTTTCGTCACCTGCTAATTCTTGTCTTTTGACTTTGGTCGAATATTTATCTTTGACCCTTGGACATCTACCCATGTGTTGCTAGATTTTGGAAAGGAGGGGGTGCATGCCTAGGGAGGCATGCTCCCATGGATAGAGACAACTGGAGTCCCATACGGATGGGACTCCAAGTTGCATCCTGGTTTCTACTTAGGTGGCCCATAACTATAGACTTTGATCAGTCTTAGGTGTCATCTAAGGATGAATTAGTGGGGCTCTCATCTGATTAGATCAGGTGATGTCATCCTATCAATTAGATTTAGATCTGATTGCACAAAGCAATGTGACTGGCCAGGATGATGTGGCACTGCATGGCGCAGCAGGGTTTATATAAACACTATCTACACCCAACTTTATGAGAATTCTCTCTTAGCCCATGCCCCAAGAATGCCCCTCTCCCTCCTTCATGCCATCTTCTAATCCTCTCTCTCCACTCCATGCCCAAGGAAAGTTGGGCTTCAGTTTGGTGCGATCCAGACAAGAAAAAGCTAACGAGGAAAGAAGAAGGCAGCACTGTTGCAGAGATGACTGCAGATCTTCGAAAGAAGTTTTGAAGATCCTCTAAATTAGATTCAGATTTAATTTTTGGAGAAGTGATAAATAAGGAGAAGATCTCCAGATCCAGCCTGAGTGGATACCGATAAAGGCCAAGCACTTGCGTGGCGAGATCTAGAACCTCAAGCAATCAGCAGGATCATCAAAGGGTAATCTGACTACCCAGCATCAAGGTATAAATTAAATCAGATTTAATTTTTTTTATTTTTATTTATTAGATCTATAAAATTAGATTTGAAACATATTAAATTTGTTCTAGATACATGAGAGAAATTTTTAAAATATCTCTCTTGATCCGATCAAATCTAAATGAACCTGATCTAGGAAATCAGGATTTCTCCTTCAACTAGTATCAGAGCCAGATTCTCTAAATTATTTAGATCTAATTTTTATTTATTTTTAATTTAAAAATTAGATAATTTTAGATGTCACATGAGATGTGATTAGATCTAAAATTAGAAAATTAAAATTAAATAATTTAGATCTAAGTTTTATAAGATGCATGACTAGTTGTAAAATAGAATTGTTCTATACATAGTCTTGCTTGATCATGATTTATTTTGATTAAATTATAATTCTAGATCTATTTATTTTTTATTTTTTGATAATTATAAATATTATAATAAAATCTAAAAAATAAAAAATAAAATTATTTAATTTTTAGATCATATGAGATATGATGAATGTATGATTAGACTAGTTGTAGAATAGTTGTACATAATTATCTAGATTAGAATTTATTTTGATGTGATCAATTTAAATCTAATTTTTAGATAATTATGAGATAATTTTGGAATAGAGGCAGTCATCCAAATCGAACTTAAGCTTTCATCGATGCAGATAGTGACTTTCAATGAGCAGCATAGCTCGCAAGACCTCAGAGCTAACCTCGACCTACTTGAAGAAAAAAGAGAGAAAGCCCAAATTCGGATGGTGGCTTATAGGTGAAGGGTGGCCCGATAGTATAACTCCAATGTCCGAGGTAAAATGTTTAGAGTTGGAGACTTAGTTCTTCGACGAGCCACCATCTCTTAGCCTCAGAGCCAGGAGAAGCTTGCTGCAAATTAGGAAGGACCCTACGAGGTCACGAAAGTCATCTGACTCGAGACGTACTACTTGATGGAACTCGAAGGGGCAGACATACCTCGATCATGTAATACAAAAAATCTATGAATATATTATCGATAATTTGATTATAATTAAATCCCCTTACTTCAACACCCTAATCTTTATTGTATACCGATGATAAAGGGGGACTACCCTCCGAACCTAATCTCATGACAAATACGGTCACATTAGGAATAGGAGGAGAACCCCATCCTAACATGAGCAAAGTCAAAGGCCTCATTCATTTTAGAAGAGATGAGGGGAGAGGCCCTGACAATGGACCTAATGTGGCCCTACAGTCTGTTAGGAATAAGAGAAGAACCTCATCCTAACATGAGCAAAGTCGAAGACCTCATTCATTTTAGATGAGATGAGGAGAGAGGCCCTGACAACAGTCCTAATGTGCCCCTATAGCCCATTAGGAATAAGAGGAGAACCTTGTCCTAATGTGAGCGAAGTTAAAGACCTCATTCATTTTAGATGAGATGAGGGTAGAGACCCTGACAACGGCCCTAATATGTCTTTACAGCCCATTAGAAATAGAAGGAGAACCTCATCCTAACATGAGCAAAGTTGAAGACCTCATTCATTTTAGATAAGATGAGGGGTGAGGCCCTGTCAATAGTCCTAATGTGCCTCTACAATCCATTAAGAATAGAAGGAGAACCTCATCCTAACATGAGCAAAATCGAAGGCTTCGATCATTTTAGAGGAGATGAATAAAGAGGCCCTGACAACGGTCCTAATGTGCTCCTATAGCCCGTTAGGAATAGGAGGAGAACCTTGTCCTAATATGAGTAAAATCGAAGACCTCATTCGTTTTAGATGAGAGGAGGGTGTTAGATATGTGTACCCTAGAAGCCAGAATTACCTGATACTTGTTGTACACTTCTAAGGGCAAAATTATAATTTTGATTATAGATAATAAAATAGATTATTTTCTATCACAATGTATATTTAGTGTCTATGATACATCCTTTGAGTTAATGTTAATGATAATTCTTATTTTCAAGAGTTGAAAATTTAAGACATGAATTTTCGTTATTAACTCATAAAATGCTTCCGATCGTAGGATCATCATGAGGATGGTGATTGATCCAGAAGGTTGGTCTACAATCACTTTTTTATAGTAGATGAGTCTTGAGTCTAGGGTGTAGAGATACCGGAGTAAGAGTATAAGTACTCGTTAGAGAATGAAGGCACTGAGTGTGACCACCTCAAGCAGTCATAAGAAAGTCTACCTTCTCGTTGATGACTACCTCGAAGCTACAGTGCTGTGTCAGTTCTTTGACCTGAGGTGCATCGGCAGTTCACCTTAAGGGTGTTATAGTTTGACTACACTATGATTCGATCTCCTAGCCATTTGGAATCCTGAGGTGTATGTTGGCTATAGCTTGTTCATTGTAGGAATTGGATTGCACCAAGAGGAAATCTATCTACCTCGATAGATGAAGAGAAGCCTTATGATGATCATGAGAATCAAGTCTATAAGCCCATGGCCATGGCAGAGTGAAATAACAGAAAGAGTTTCTATTAAGATTTTCACATCCGACTTGAATTAAATGATTAAATTGTATGACAGAAATTAGGGTTTGACGAGTTCACCTTAACACTAATATAATCGGAGCTCAAGATAGAAGAACTTAATCATACAAATAACTGCACCAAGAGGTTCATTTTTAGTTTTGATGGGTTGCCACCATATACTGCTAGGTGTCACTAGTGAATTTTGGGAGCAATTAGAATGATTTGGATGATCGATCATTCTTGTTGTCTGAATCAGAAAAGTTCTAATCTATTAGAAGGTGTTTCAATGATGTTGATGATAAAGATCATGACATATCCCATTACCATACAGAACTGAACTTAACTAGATCACACAAATAAGGGTTTTGATCTGGATATCATCAATTGGACTAACCCAGTTCAATTGATTTGAATTAGATTCAATTAGGTTCAAGAAAATCATGCTAGCACACGATTGAGCCAAATATTCTCCTTCTACAATGATTAAATGTTGTCTCAACTGAGCCAAATGTATTTGAGCTCACTCAAGTACCTTTACTTGGTCTGACTAGAGCTTATCTAGGTCAGAAAAAGGTTGTCTTAATTTATGAGATAAATTTGAGACAATACCTTCCATTTTTCATCACTTACTAATTCTTATCTTTTGACTTTGGTCAAACATTGACCTTTGACACTTAGACATCTGCCCATATGTCATGCACCCATAGGATAGCTGAAAGGGGCTTGTCCCCTTGCTAAAAAGAGGAAAGGAGGGGGTGCACGCCTAGGGAGGCGTGCGGCCAAGGATAGGGACGTCTGGAGTCCCATTGCTTCTTGAAATCAAACTAGGTGGCACCAAAAGACTCTACTTTGACCAGTCTTGGTGCCACCTAAGGGTGTTGGAGAGGGGCTCCCATCTAATTGGATCAGATGATGTCATCCTATCCATCATATTTAGATCTGATTGTATGAAGAAACGTGATTGGTCGAGATGATGTGGCACTGCATGCTGCAGTAGGGTTTATATAAACCCTATCTATGCCTAGCTTTTGAGAGGTTCACCCTTAGCCCATGCCATATTGCTCTCTCCCTCTCTCCTTCACACCTACCTCAGATCCTCTCTTTCTTCTCCATGCCCAAGAGATTTTGGGCTTCAGTTAGGTGTGATCCAAGCAAAAAAAATGTGACAAGAAAGGAAGAAGGCAGCACTGCTGCAAGAGGCGACGTCAAATCTTCAAAAGTTATTTTGAAGACCATCAAGATCAGATCTAGATCTAATCTTTGGAGAATAAATCGAGAAGGAGGAGATATCTAGATCCTACCCAAGTAGATATCGGTAGAGGCCAGGCGATTGTATGGCTACATTCAGAATCTCAGGCAATCAGCAGGGTCATCACAGGATAATTAGGTTACCCAAGAACAAGGTGTAAATTAAATCTGATTTAATTTATTTTTATTTTATTTTGCTAGATCTATCAAATTAAATTTAAAAAATATCAAATTTAATTTAGATCTAAGAAATTTTTTTTGAAATATTCTTCTTGATCAAATCAAATCTGAATGAATCTGACCCGAAAAATAGGTTTTTTTTTCTTCAACTAGTATCAGAGCCAGGTTCCCATAAATTGTTTAAATCTAATTTTAGTTTAATTTTGATATAATAATTAGATTATTTTAGATGTCACAGAGATATGATTAGATCTAAAATAAAAAAATTAAAATTAAATAATTTAGATCTAAGTTCTATAAGATGCATAACTAGTTGTAGAATAGAATTGTTCTATGTATGGTCTTGCATGATCATATTTTAATTTAATTAAGTTATAATTTTAGATTAATTTATTTATTATTTTTTTATGTTATAAATATTATAATAAGATCTAAAAAATAAAAAATAAAATTATTTAATTTTTGGTTAATATGAGATATGATGAATGCATGTTTAGACTAGTTATAGAATAGTTCTACATAATTATCTAGAATATAATTTATTTTGATGTGATCAATTTAAATTTAATTTTTTAGATAATTATGAGATAATTTAGATCTGAGAATATGCATGATATGATACATGAGATGTATGCAAAATATGATTATAGTTAGATCAATTTTTATATATGAGATATATGATGTAGATCTAACTAGTTTTGTAGTTTTTATATTTTTGATTAAGGCATTCCCCTTGGCCATCCGATCATAAGAATAAAGTAGGATTTAAATGCCCTCTCCTTCCATTCGATGGGGTGTTCTTATGATGTGTAAGGGTGCTACGCATTCATCCTTAATCAAAAATTCAAGAACTTATTTTCTGCAAAACCCTAGATCTTAAAACCCTAAGATTTTACTTATATGTTTTGTTTGTGAACCCTAATCTTAATTAAGAATTAAGATTATGAAATATGTTAGGTCTAAAATTGAGAATTTAAAATCTAAGATATATTCATAAAATTGGGTTCAAGATTGGGTAGCTCAATTAGGTCTAAGCGATTGATCAAATCGAATCAAGAGTTGGTTAAACGAGATCAAGAATGCTTAAATTGACCAGCCTAATAGGTCTAAGTCTGGGTCAAGATCGAATCTCGATCAAGCTAAGACCTAATTAGGCTCAGTGGTTAGTGTCTGGATTGTAGGCTAATTCGATTGGTTCTGGCTCAATAATTTGATGTCTAAGGTAGGTTTGGCAGATACGATCGACTGGTTTTTAATTGGGAGCTACTCAACTCGAATGCATTCTTATCGAGTTAATGGTATATCCCTTCCATTGATCTCACTTACTTGGCCATATTTGTTGGCTCAGTCCTGATCTGAGGTGGCCAATAATTCGAGCTAACCCATGCCACTAGATTAGTCATAATTATTATGACTATGTCAAGTCTAGTTTAATGAAACCTAAATCAAATTTTTCTAAGAAAAGATTAAGTCTATGATCTTTCACAATTGTAGATGTGCGGGCCCTTTCCAAGGTTGATTATTCTCGATTGGTTATAGTGGTTCAGTTGCACCAAAAAGATGCAACCATGTCTATTAGGCATTTGATGCTATGGGTTGGAGGATGGGTTGGGCTCAATATTCTGGATACAGTGAGAGACTCAACTAGAAATCCAAAATATACAAATGGTGGCTCTGACTTAACTAAGGAGTGGATCAATATTTCGAACACGGTGAGATTCATGAATTAGAGACCAAGTTTGGGTGCACCATGATTAGAGAATCATTGAACAAGAGTTGTTCACCCATTGGCTAATCCATCACCAATAACTATTAGGTGAAGTGATGAGTCAGTTGGTGGGATCACACCACCCACTATAAATTATTAATCAGGGATATTTTTGCATCTCTATAGAGGAAGTGTAGGGATCCACGAAAATAATAGAAGCTAATTTATTTAAAAATAAAATCTCTAAATAAATTGATCAAGTCTTAATTATAATATCTAACAGTAACTTTGACTCTCTGCAGAAAAATATCTGCATCCAACCCACTAGCACATATCCTGGACCCCCATAGACTGACCAGACCCAATTATAAGAATTGGCTTTGAAACTTCAAAATTATTTTGGATTTTGAGAAGTTAACTCATCTATTGGATCAGAACCCTCCCACCTTATCAGCTCATCCATCCGCTGAACAAAGAGCGTCTCTTAACAAGTGGACGGACAAAGATAACATGGTTAGATATTACATGTTGGGCTTGATGTCTGATGAGCTTCAGTACCAACATGAAGATATCAAAACTGCCCACCAAATATTGGCTCACCTATAAGAGATGTTTGGTGAACAGAGTCACGCGACCAAGTATCAAGTCACTAAATGACTATTCAAGGCTAAAATGCATGATGGGCAGTCAGTCCAAGATCATTATCTGACGATGATCAAGGACTTGAAAGAGCTTGAGAAGCTCGGAGTGAAGTTAGACCTAGATCTGTATAATGATATAATTCTGCAATCTTTGACTGATGCATATGGAAAGTTCATCATAAACTACCACATGCATAAACTTCAAAATTCCTTGGCCGAGCTTATGAACATGCTGGTTACTACTGAGCTTTCTATGAAAGGTTCGAAAGGCTCCATGCTTGCTATGAAACAGACTTCTTCTAAGAGAATGTCTTTTGGAAAGAAGAAGAAGTTTGTGAAAAGGCAAAAGATAGAAGGAGGAAAGAAGAAAAAGGCAGAACAAAGAAAGAAGGCCATTGACAAAGGAAAGTACTTTCATTACAATACTGACGGCCACTGGAAGCGAAACTGCCCTACTTACTTGGCCACCCTAAAGATTAAGAAGGAGGCAGGTCCTTTTGGAGGTATGCTCGTTATTGAGTCTAACCTTATGATTTCTTCTACATCTAGTTGGGTGCTTGACTTTGGTTCAAGTGCTTATTTATGTACTTTTATAAAGGATCTTGAGGATAGCAGGAGGCTGAGGGATGGTGAGATGATCTTGCACGTCGAAAATTGAGCAAAAGTTACTACTGTAGCCGTGAGAACATACCCTCTTTAGCTACCATCTGGTTTAGACTTAGTATTAAAAGATTGTTATTATGTGCCTCCAGCAAGCAGAAGTTTGATTTCTATTTCATGCCTAGCACTAGAAGGCTATGTTATTAGTTTTCTTAAGGACCATTGTAACATTCTTTATGAAAGAAATAAAATTGCAAGTGGTTTTCTTATTAACGGTCTTTACTAGTTACATATTGATGTATCTAATTTTAATATTGAGCAAAATGTGACTGCCATAAAATGACCTTGGGATAGTCCAAACAATAGGTATCTATGGCACCTAAGACTAGATCATATAGCAGAAGATAGGGTTAACAAATTAAAAAAAATTGGGCTATTGAGTCCATTGACTTTTGAGGCATATCCAATTTGTGAATCTTATCTTAATGGAAAAATGACTAAGCTCCCTTTTGTAGGACATGGGGAAAGGGCCACGAATCTTCTTGCCTTAGTACATATGGATGTATGTGCCCATTTGATATGCCAGCTAGAGGTAACTTTGTCTACTTCATAACCTTTACCGATGATTTATCTAGGTATGGGTATGTGTATCTTATGAGACACAAGTTTGAAGCTTTTGAAAAGTTCAACGAATTCAAATATGAAGTAGAGAAGCAAACTAGAAAATCCATTAAGGTTTTTTAATCAGATCGAAAAGGTGAATATCTTAGTCAAGAATTCCTAGACTATCTCAAGAAAAATGGTATAATCACTCAACGGACTCCACCCGGAACTCCTCAACTCAACGGGATTTTAGAATGGAGGAATCAGATCCTATTAGATATGGTTCGATCCATGATGAGCTTCATAGACCTTTCTGATTTTCTTTGGGGACATAGTTTGTTAACTGCAATATACTTACTGAATAGGGTTCCTTCTAAAATCGTTCCTACCATACCATATGAGATATGGCATGGTAAAAAATCAAGTCTGAGTCATCTTAGAATTTGGGATTGTCCGACTCATGTTAAAAGATAACAAACGGACAAGTTAGACTTTAGGTCCTTTAGAGCTCGATTTATAGGATATCCTAAATAGTCATTAGGATATTATTTCTACATTCTAGAAGATCATAATGTGATTGTGAGTCAGCATGCCATCTTTCTTAAAAAATAGTTTATTCAAGATAGTGGCATTGAAAAGTAGATCAAGCTCGAGGAGAAAGTCTCACAAGAGCAACGAGCTAAGGACCAAATGGAACCAAATTATATTGAGCCAATTCAATCAGTACCTACTCCACCTCGTAGATTGGAAAGAGTTTTTCATCCCCCTGAGAGGTACTTAGGTACTATTTTAGAGTAAGTAGAGGAAATATTCCTCGTAGGTAATGGGGTTCATGGTGATGATCCCAAAACCTATGATGAGGCGATATCGGATATCGACTCCAAAAAATGGTTAGAGGCAATGAAGTTAGAAATCGACTTGATGGACTCAAACCAAGTCTGAACCTTGGTAGATCCACCAAAAGGTATAGTACCTATTGGGTGTAAATAGATCTGCAAGAGAAAGATTGGTGCAGATGGAAATGTGAAGATATTCAAAGCTAGATTAGTGGTAAAAGGATATAGTCAACACGAAGGCATTGACATTTAGGATACCATTTTGTTAGTAGCTATGCTGAAATCCATTCGCACATTGCTTGCTATTACAGTCTATTTTGATTATGAAATATGGCAAATGGACATGAAAATGGTGTTCTTAAATGGATATCTTGATATCTTGAAGAAGATATCTATATGGAATAGCTGCTAGGTTTCACATCCAGTGATGCTGATCACAAAGTATGTAAGCTGCAAAGATCCATATATGGACTTAAGCAAGCATCTCGGAGCTAGAATACTCATTTTAATGATGTGATCAAAGTATTTAATTTCATCAAAAATGAGGAGGAATCATGTGTCTTCGAAAAGGTCAGTGGGAGCACTGTTGTCTTCCTCATATTGTACGTAGATGATATCTTTCTTATTGGGAATGATATTCCCATGTTGACCATAGTTAAAATGTGGTTATCCAAAGAATTCTCTACAAAAGACCTAGGAGAAATATCCTATATTCTAAGAATTAAGATCTATAGAGATAGACTGAATAGGATGCTAGGACTTTCACAGAAGATATACATAGAGGAAGTGCTAAAGAGCTTCAGTATGAAAAATTCTAAGAGGATTTTGGTACTCTTCAGACATGGCATTCATCTCTCCAAGAAGAAGTGCCCCAGCACACTTGAGGAGATAGAAGGCACGAGCAAGATTCCTTATGCTTCAGCAATAGGGAGCCTCATGTATGCCATGTTATGTACGCAACCTGATATAGCCCATGCTGTGAGTGTCCCAAGTAGATATCAATCGAATCTAGGTAAAGAATACTAGACTTCTATGAAATGTATCCTTAAGTACTTGAGAAGAACTAAGGATATGTTGTTGATTTTTGGTAATGGATAAATTCAAGTCCAGGGTTATATAGACTCAAATTTTATGTCCGATGTAGAGATCGAAAGTCGACGTCTGGGATACTATTTGTGTGTAATGGTGGTGCTATCAGTTGGAAGAGTTCCAAGCAAATAGTGATAGCAGATTCCACCATAGAAGCAGAATACATTGCTATATCAGAAGCTACGAAGGAAGCATTCTGGTACAAAACGTTTGCCACAGAGATTGGAGTGATGCCATCAGATGCTATTCCTCTTTACTGTGACAACAATGGTGCTATAGCCCTTGCTAAGGAGTCGAGGTCTCACTAGAAATTTAAGCACAATGAGCGGCGATACCACCTCATCCACAATTACCTCGAGAAGGGTTACGCCGAGGTCAAGAGAGTTGACTCTACAGATAATGCGGTGGACCCACTCACAAAGCTGTTGGGCCAACAGAAGATCGAAGCTCACCTTGAGAAGGTGGGACGTAGATTTGTAGCCAATTTGCTTTAGGTCAAGTAGGAGTTTGTTAGGTATGTGTGCCCTAGAAGCCAGAATTGACTGACACTTATTGTACACTTCTAAGGACAAAATTATAATTTTGATAATAAATAATAAAATGGATTATTTTATATCATAATGTGTATTTAGTGTCTGTGATACATCCCTTGAGTTAATGGTAATGATAATTCTTATTTTCAAGAGTTGAAAATTTAAGACGTGAATTTTCATTATTAACTCATAAAATGCTCCCGACCGTAGGATCATCATGAAGATGGTGATTGATCCAGAAGGTTGGTGTACAATCGCTTCTTTATAGTAGATAAGTCTTGAGTCTGCAGTATAAAGACATCGGAGCGAGAGTATAGGTACTCATTAGAGAACGAGGGCACTAAGCATGACTACCTCGAGCAGTCATAAGGAAGTCTACCTTATCGTCAATGATTGGCTCGAAGCTATAGTGGTGTGTCTGGTTCTTTGACCTAAGGTGCATCGGCAATTCACCTTGAGGGTGTTATAGTTTAACTATACCATGACTCGATCTTCTAGCCATTCGAAACCCTGAGGTGTATGTTGGCTATAGCATGTTCATTGTAGAAATTGGATTGCACTAAAAGGAAATTTATCTACCTCGGTAGATGAGGAGAAGCCATATGATGATCGTGAGAATCAAGTCCAAAAGCCCATGGCCATGACAGAGTGAAATAATAGAAAGAGTTTCTATTAAGGTTTTCACATCCGACTTGAATCAAATGATTAAATCATATGATAGAAATTAGGATTTGACGAGTTCACATTAACCCTAATCTGATCGGAGCTCAAGATAGAAGAGCTTAATCACACACGTAACTGCACCAAAAGGTTCATTTTCAATTTTGATGGATTGCCACCATATACTGCTAGGTGTCACTAGTGGATTTTTGGAGCAATTAGAATGATTTGGATGATCGATCATTCTAGTTATCTGAATCAAAAAGGTTCTGATCCATCGAAAGATATTTCGATGATGTTGATGATAGAGATCATGACATATCCCATTACCATATAGAATTGAACCTAACTGGATCACACAAATAAGGATTTGGATTTGGATATAATCAATTGGACTAACCCAGTTCAATTGATTTGAATTAGATTCAATTAGGTTTGAGGAAATCTGCTAGCATATGATTGAGCCTAATGTTCTCCTTCTACAATCATTAAATATCTCGACTGAGCCAAATATGTTTGGGCTCACTCAAGTACCTTTACTTGGTCTGACTGAAGCTTGTATAGATCAGAAAAGGGTTGTCTTAATTCATGAGATAAATTTGAGGCAATACCTACCATTTTTCGTCACTTGCTAATTTCTATCTTTTGACTTTGGTCAAATGTTGACCTTCGACACTTAGACATCTGCCCATATGTCATGCACCCATAGGAGAGCTGATAGGAGATTGTCTTCATGCTGGAAAGAGGAAAGGAGCGGGTGCACGCCTAGGGAGGCATGCGGCTAAGGATTGGGATGCCTGGAATCCCATACAGATAGGACTCCGAGTGCTCCTTGGAATCAAACTAGGTGGTGCCAAAGGACTCTACTTTGACCAATCTTGGTGCCACCTAAGGGTGTTGGAGAGGGGCTCTCATCTGATTGGATCAGATGATGTCATCCCACCAATCAGATTTAGATCTGATTGCATGAAGAACTGTGATTGATCGGGATGATGTGACACTGCATGGCACAGTAGGGTCTATATAAACCCTATCTATGCCTAGCTTTTGAGAGGTTCACCCATAGCACATGCCATATTGCTCTCTCCCTCTCTCCTCCATGCCTACCTCAGATCCTCTCTTTCTTCTCCACTTCTAAGAGATTTTGGGCTTCAGTTTGTTGTTGATCCAGGCAAGAAAAAGGCGACAGGAAAGGAAGAAGGCAGCACTGCTGCAAGAGATGACGTCGAATCTTCCAAAGTTATTTTGAAGATCTTCAAAATCAGATCCAAATCTGATCTTTAGATGATAAATTAAGAAGGAGGAGATATCCAGATCCTATCCGAGTGGATACTGGTAGAGGCCAGACAATTGCATGGCTACATCCAGAACCTCAGGCAATCGGCAGGATCATCATAGGATAATTAGGTTACCCAAGAATAAGGTACAAATTAAATCTGATTAAATTTATTTTTATTTTATTTTATTAGATCTATCAAATTAGATCTAAAATGTATCAGATTTGATTGAAATCTAAGATAAAATTTTTGGAATATTCCTCTTGATCAAATCAGATCTGAACGAACCTGATCAAAAAAATAAGTTTTTTTTCTTCAAAGGGGAGAGGCCCCAACAACGATCCTAATGTACCCCTATAGTCTGTTAGGAACAGGAGGAGAACCTCATCCTAACGTGAGCAAAGTTGAAGACCTCATCTATTTATGATGGAATGGGAGGAGAGGTCCTGTCAATGGCCCAAATGCACCCCCACAAGCTATGTTAGGAACAAAAGGAGAACCTCATCCTAACGTGAGCAAAGTTGACGACCTCATCGATATAAGATAGGATGGAGGGAGAGATCCTACCGACGATCCTAATGCACCCCCATAAGCTATGTTAAGAACAGAAGGAAAGCCTCATCCTAACATGAGCAAAAGTTAAAATCTCATAGACCAAAGACATGGAGAAGGAAGGAGCTTGGTGGATAATCCTTACACGTATTTTTCCATGACAACCTAACTACGTCAAGTATGAAAGACAGAACCTTATCCTGGTTTGCAAAAGAGATCCTAATTCGATGTCTACAACAAGCCCAGCATCCACAACAAGCTCGGCACCCATAACAAGTATTTCATAAGAAAATGATAGAGAAAAAAATGAGGTAAAGAAGGTAAGGTCGCAAATAGGCCTCAGGTTCATGTGAAATGAAAATAGCAAAAAAAGTATTATTTCATTACAAAAATGAGTTCATTATAAGCAAAGCATAGA
This sequence comes from Cocos nucifera, assembly GCA_006176705.1. NCBI lineage: Eukaryota > Viridiplantae > Streptophyta > Magnoliopsida > Arecales > Arecaceae > Cocos > Cocos nucifera. Next base: position 58,799 of record QRFJ01004051.1, on the reverse strand, counting down.
CTGACAAGGCTGATTACATTGAAAGAAAATAAAAGGAGGGGGAAGAGTCTGAAGCTCTAAGGCGAACCGAATTCTTCGAACTTCGAGCTGTCGGCTCCGGCCATCACCAAGGCCTACTTTAGCCTAAGGATCTCCTCCTCGAGCTCCTTCTTCTTGAAGAGATCATCTACATACATTCTATTGGTGAGTTGAAACTTACCCTCAAGCTCTCGTCGCTATCATCTTAAAACTTCGGACTCGACCTCCACATCCTCGACAACAAGATGTTCATAGGTGAGCTGAAGCTTCAATCGTTGAAACTCGGCCTGCTTCATCCCAACCGTCTCTAAAAGCTCACCAACGATCCTCTTCAAGGAGGCAATCTCCTCTAACTCACCACTCGCACTGGCTGCCCGATTATTGTGCAGTCGCTTCCAAAGATGAGCTGCCTCATCTCTGGCAACCTTGAGCTCGCCTTCAAGCCAGAACATCTTCTCCATCCAGGTCACTCGATAGCTATTATGCCAGTCCTTATATCTTACAGCTACTTCTGAAGCTAGAAAAACTTTATTGATCAGTCCCAATCATACCGAGCCTTATCAGTAGACCACGGTGAGCTTCCTTCTAGATGATGGATCTTTTTTTCGACCTCCTTCAGGTCAACTTCAAGAGAGCTGATCTTCGCTGTTAGTGCCCAAGACTTATCGCTTGCATTTCTTTTGAGTTCGGCGATCTCCTTCTCAAAGCTATCCTTCCGAATACTGAAGCTCAACACTTCCTTCATGTGCAAGCCTCAAAGGTGGGTGACCTCTTTGGTCACCTCAGAAGCACTCTTTCATAAGGCTCAAAGGTTGTCCTCCATCTTCTTCAACTTCTTCCTCAGAAGATAGACTTTCTTCATCAGGTTGTTTATCAAGGGCTTTATTGGAACCCCTCGAGACAATGGATCATTGTTGGTGGAAGACTGCATTTGAATTACGAAAAGCGCTCAACAATATGAAAAAAAATTCACTTCATTTAATCAAAACTTTTGAGTACAAGACACAAAAAAAATGTACAACTACTCTAGGATCTCAATCTCGGAGGGTGGAGCCGGATTGGTCTCGATCGCCTCAAGTTTTCGAACTAGTTTGGGCACCTCTACGGCAGGTTCAGATGGGCCAAAAGTGGGCTCCTCGAAGGAAAGGTCGACTATAGCATTAGATGGTCCCGCTTCCATGTTGTCTTCCTCCTCCTCCAGAAAGCTGAGGTCGAGCTCGGGGAACCCTCAGGCTATCCTACCTTCACAGAGCTTGAAACCCTTGATAAATTCTTCCTGGCCAAACTCGACGTTCAGGTTCTGCATCTCGAGAGAGGTCTTGAATTCTTCCATGGCCTAGGTCATTGCCTCCTAGATCAACTTCGCCATTTGGTTCTCCAGTTCGGTGATCCTATTTTTGGCTTTCTTTCTTCCTTCCTCCTCCAAGGCCAGTGCGGCCTTTAGTCTGGTCGAGGCAAACTCCTCTTTGCGGAGTGTGTCCTGAGGACTTCTGATGTCCACTGCCTTCTCCTTGGCGAGATGCTCGACCTCGTCGAACCTATCTTGAAGACGGTGGACCTCGGCTCGAAGGTCCTCTTGGGCCTTCTTTGTCTCCGCCTCTTGACAACATGCCATCTTGATGTGAGCGAGCATCTAGTGACCTAACTGCAATAAATGATTGGTGTTAAAAAAAAAAAAAGGAGAGAAGAAGAAAAGTGTAGAAGAGAAAAAATGTCGAGCAATAGAGCAATCACCTTGAGGATGGTTTCGAGAGAATTCAACATGAGCTACCATGGCTCCATGATCGCTATCTGGTCCACCACCTCGAGCATGGCAAACCTGTCGGCAAGATCCCAGATGATCTTCGGATTGTCGAAAGAATCCTCCCCTCATTCATTGTCGTCGCCATCCGGTGCGCCTAAGCGAGCCTTGCAGGATGTCTTCGCAATGGCTTTCTTTTTTCTTCTCTCTCCTATCCCTTTCATGATAGGGAGCTTCGAAACCCAATCCTCACTGAAAGGACCTAAGGGCATGGAAGGTTTTGGACCCATGCTAGCGGTGTCAACCATGGCAGTTGGGGCAATCTCGGTATCGACGATGACCTCGGATGCAGCGACAGTGGAGGCGGAGACTCCGAAGCTAGAAATACCAACCTTTGCCCTCTTTGAGCTATCATCTTGCACCTTTTCTTTCCTCTTTCTGGTGAAGAGTCCTTTGGTAAGCATCTTGGTAGCTTATGCATCCATCTCTATAGCAAGAAAAGAAGAGCGGTCAGTGGCAATAGACGTGTGCGAAATCATGTGGATTAAAAAATCAAAAGATGTACCAGTAGGATCACGGGGACTCAGACCCAGGTTGAACAAGATCTATTCCTTTAGAAGTTTAGGAAGAAGAAGAGCTTGGTACACCTTGAGTTTATTGAAGGAATCAAGGTCGACTTCGTCTAAGCTAGGAGCTCGGCGAACTAACTCTCTAATATAACCCCATGAAGGAAGACTAATGGCAAGGTCGGACAATATACAAAATAGAACTTTTTCTTTCAATTACGAACGAAACAAGGGGCACCTTTCAATAACCACTTCTTACCGACCTAGGAGGAAAAGTACCACCAATTCTTTACGGAAGGATGGTGCTTGAAGGTACAGAAATTTCTAAAAAGCAAAATGATCGGCTGGACTTCGATCAATCAATAGAGGGAGGGGAAACCAATGATGAACCAAAAAAAGTTTAGTATGACAAATGTGAAAAGGATGTTTAAAAATTGAAAGAGGGAAACTATGAATGAGGGTAGCGGGAGTCTGAGCTCGGTGTGCAAAGCTTCTAAGTACAAACAAAATTAGCCGATCGAAGGAGAATTGACTTGATCATCGTAGTTGGGGAGTTCAAGGTCATATTCTGAAGGGATTTCATATTGAATTTGGATCAAAGAAAGATCGTCCGAGGTAAGGATGGACGAGATGGTGTTTGGAGCAAAAGATGAGCGGGACATGTTCCTGGGTTCCACCTCGGTCAGGGGTGCAGAATCAAAGAAGGTTAGTCCGGACGAACCCCACGAACTGATGGAGTGGGAGGTTTTGGAAGACAATCGGATTGCGATAAACCGCAAGAAACCCCCCACCCCCCACCCTAAAAAAAAAATCAGGAAAGCAAGGAGCCAGAAGTGATAAGCACGAATTACCTAGGAGAAGGGTTGGGAAACTGATCTAAACTATCCAGGAAGGATGAAAGGATGATGGATGCGATGATGATCAATCGAAAGGATGTCCGAAGCTTAGGAAGATGAGAGAAGGATGAGACCCTTGGGAAGAAGGTGAACGGAGGCTGAAGGAAGAAGAAGACTCAGGCAGGAATGACTTGCGAACAATAGGAGAAGGCCTTAAATAGTCAGAGGTAATCTGAAGTAGTTATGATTGCCGATCGACTTCAGTCGGTCAGCGTGCGCCATATGTCCCACTCATCATGATAGAGGAGTGATGATGGTGGTGTCTTTATGGCACTGTACCTGAGACAGAATTTCGATGGGAGATTCGAAGGGCCATCTTTTTAGACTCCTTTGAGACTTAGAAAGTTTCGATCCCGGTACAGTAAACACCAAAATATCTCATCCTGATAAGCGCAGAAACTCAGGATCGAACTTCGGCTATCGCCTTTTTTCTCCCTTTCTTCAAATTTTGAACTCGAAAGTAGGAAGACTATTGTTGGGGATAAACCCCGCTCCCGTCATTATCCAGTCTGATGCTTAGCCTAATATAACTGATAATCATAAAAGAGCTTCGATCGAAAATTCTTTCTATTGGGACATCTCCAGCAGTCGAACTCCTTCCGGACTCCTCCCGCAGTCGAACTCCTTCCGGACCCCTCCAGTAGTCGAACTCCTTTTGGACTCCTCGAGTGGCCGAATCCCTTTCGGACTCCTCCAGCAGTCAAACTCCTTTTGAACTCCTTCAGCAGCCAAACTCCTTTCAGACTCCTCCAGTGGTTGAACCCCTTTCGATCTCCCCGCAGTCATTCAGGAAGGTCTCTGCATGAGTCCAATCTCTTCCACGTTATGAACCGACCCACATCCTAACTACCTTATAGAAGTTCGAACTCCTCTAGAATTGATATAGCTCAAAGGTCATCACCAATCGATGCCCACCCCTCCTAACTTTTACTATCAAATCTCAGACAGACTTGCCCCTCACGACAACAAACGCTATCCTCCAAAATAAAGTCCACGTGGCCCCGAGCGACCCACTACCCGACAGTCACGACTATCACTATCAGTTTGTTATAGGCTCTATCTATAAAAGGGACCCTCCAGATATGTTTTCTCTAGGCTCTCTTCTTCCTCCCAAAACTTTGCAACTTTCTTGACTTAACACCCCATTTCTGTTGGCCGAAAAAGCTAACTTGACAGTCGGAGGGTCTTGCCGGAGCCACCACCCTGGGCTCTGGATAAGACTTATTTTGCAGGTCACTAGTGGCGACCTCGTCTTCTTCGACTCCAGCACTTTTTCGATAGCAACCAGATTTTGCACCAACAGTATGCATGAAACCATGCATGTTTTTTCAATATGTAGAGGGTAAGTTTCCATGGCCACAACAACAACTCTTACTTGATATGCAAGATCATCTCGCCATCCCTCAGCCTCCTGCTATCCTGAAGATCCTACAAAGAAGTGCACAAATGAGCACTAGATCTAGAATTAAGCACCCAACTAGATGCCAAAAAAACTATTAGGCTTTTCTCAATGACGAGCATACCTTTAGGCTGGCCAGGTATGCAGGGCAGTTTTGTTTTCAATGGCCATCGGAGTTGCAGTGAAAACACTTTTCCTTCTCCACGATCTTCTCCTTTGGATCTCACTCCCTATCTTTCTTCTCTTGTTGCTTCTTCATAGACTTCTTTTTTTTCCTAGAGAATTTTCTCTTGGAAGAAGTCCACTCCACAGCAAGCATTGTGCCCCTTGAACTCTTCAAGGTCCCCTCAGTAGTAACCAGCAAATTCAACAACTCAATCAGGGTGTATTGAATCATATTCATATGAAAGTTCATAATGAACTACCAATATGAATTAGTCAAGGATTGCAGGATCAAATCAATCCACATGTCCTCATCCATCAACACCCTGAGCTTCTCAACCTCCTCTACGTCCTTGATCATTGACAAGCAATGATCATGGACCGACTATCCATCATGCATCGTCTCTTTAACACTTTGTAGCATGCTGAGCGACTCTGGTCATCATACAACTCTTATAGGTGCTAGCAGTCTTCATATTCTCGTGTTAGCACTATAATTCATTAGACATCAAGGCCAGCATGTTGCACCTGATCTTGTTGTCATCATCCATCCATTTTTCATGAGACATTCTCTGATCGATGGTCGAACGGGCTGGGAGAGTGAAAAGTTTTTGATCTAGGATATAAGTCAGCTTCTTAGAAATCAAAACTATTTTCAAGTTTTGAAGTCAATCCTTTTAATTTGATCCGATCAACCAGTGGATCTCAAAGATCCTGGCTAGGGGGTTGGACGTAGATATTTTTCTATAAAGAGTTAAAATTTCTAGTTAGACTTATAATTGACATAACCAATTTATTTAAAAATTTTATTTTTAAATAAATTTTAGGCTTCCACTATTTTTTTAGATCCACACACTCCCTTGGTAGAGATGCAAAAGTCTTCTTGATCATAGACTTTTAGTGGATGGTGCAGTCTCATCGATTGGCTCACCACCTCACTTAATAGTTATTGATGATTAGTAAGTCGATAAGTGGACAACTCTTGTCCATTGTTTCTCTAAACATGTTGCACCTAACCCGATCTCTAATTCATGAAGCTCATCATGCCCATAATATTACTATACTCCTTAGTTAAATAGTTGAAGAAACAGCTGTATAGTAAGCTCACCACGCCCAGTCTTTGCTATACTACTCGTCGATCTTCACATCCAAACTCATCACCTTATAACACACCTGATTGAACCTCTAGATATGTGTAACAAGATCTCCACCTTCAAGCATCCTCAGACTATATAGCTATTTCTTCAACCACAGCTTGTTCGTCATTTTCTTCCCCATGTATGTGTTCTCCAGTCTCTCCCAGAGCCCCTTTGCCATAGTTTCTATGTAAACCTCGAGCAAAAATTGATCAGCCAAGCACATCCAGATTATGCTAAAAGCAATTTTTTCCAACTCTTCCTAATCCTCAGCACTGATCTTTTTCGGTCTTTCTTTTATCAAGATCTTGTAAATCCTCTACTGAACCAACAAGTCCTTTACTCTTTGCTGCCATAGGGTAAAGTTTCCCTTGCTATCGAACTTCTCAAAATCCACCTTGAATCCACTTGATCCCATGACTTCAAATAAGTCAAGAACAGATTTCTAACACCCTTCACAATCACACACCAGTAAAACTACCCTTCACGAAAGATCTAATTAGCCCTAGATCTTCTTTCCAAACTTTCGTATCACCGTTCCTCTGTGAAAATAATCTCCACCTCAATCTAGAGCAACCACGAAGCAAACTAAAAGTTTTAGGATAATATTTGATGCAATAGATCCTGAATGTAGTAAATCCTAGGTGTCTTCATTCTTTTTATGCAACTCTACTATGATACCAAATGTTGGAAATATGCGCTCTTCCCATACAGATCGATGTGGCCGTTAGTATTAGCCAAGAAACAAGGAAGTACTTCTCAGAGATCTTTATGAAAGCATGATCAAATAAATCAAGGAATAAAAAAGAAGAAAATAAAAGATTTTTAGAAGAAAAGATCTTTTATTCAGCATATTTCAGCATACTTACAATCTTGACCTATTTTTAGTATATATACTTTACAAAGGATCAAGCCTAAGCTCATAGAAAAAATTTCTAAATCCAAACAACCCACGTACACAAAATAATAACCAATAAAAACTAAGCAGGCCCAGTTTTAGACTGAGCCGGCAAACCTATGACTGGATCGGCTCAGTCCGATACTGAGCCAACCTAGTTGTGTAGCGTGCTAACAGTCCAAAAATGCTATTTTCTATCTAAATTTTTCTTTAAAACCTAGCCGACTCGGTCTTAGACTTAGCGACCCAGTTTCCAACAGAGCTGGCTCAGTCTTAGAGTAAGCCGACCCAATTTTTAAACTTTATTATTGAGACTAATTCTTCTTTCGGCTCGCTCCCATCTTCTCATGACCTATTTTCTCATGTTTTCAAGACTTGGGAGTGCCACTTTTGAGCTCACATTCTCCATCTTGGTGCTTTCAAGTCGTTGTGAACTCATCTTTTCTCAACAGACCCATCCGTGCCATACATCCTTGATAGCTATCTTTGGGGAGTACCTTTGTGAGTGTATCAGACTGATTCTCCTTATTGTGGACCTTCATCAATTCCACTTCACCTTCCTCCACTAGCTCTTTGATTCTGTGGTACCTCACGTCTATATGCTTTGTATGCGCATGATAGACTGGGTTCTATGCCAATAACAGAGCACTCTGACTATCACTAAATAGTGTAACTTTGCCTTGCTCCAGCCCCAACTCATCAATCAGCCTCCTAAGCTAAAGAGCTTCCTTTTCAACCTCTGTTATCCCAATGTACCTGGCCTCTATGGTAGACAAGACCATGATTGACTGAAGGGTTGATCTCCAAGACACCGATCCACCATATACAAAGAAGAGGTCTCCAGTAGTAGACCTCTTTGTATCATGATCACCAGCATAATTTGCATCAATAAATCCTTCCAGAGGATCTAAACCTTCACACATCTTTATAGATTGTTCTCCAAATCCATCCGACTGTCCACCAAACACCAAACCATATTTCGTTGATCCATGCAGATATCTCAATATCCATTTCAATGCTTTCCAGTGTTCTTTCCTAGGGTTAGCCATGTATCTACTAACCATACTCACAGCATGTGCTATATCTGATCTACAGCATAATGAAGGGAAATCCTGATTTCTCGGTCCAGGTTCATTCAGATCTGATCAGATCAAGAGATATATTTCAAAAAAAAATTTCTTTGATCTGTATCAAATCTAGGATGTTTCAGATCTGATTCTTATTATTTTAATAAATAAAATAAAATAAGAATAAATTAAATCAAATTTAATTTACCTGATTTGGGTAATCCAATTACCCGTTGATGATCCTATATGCAGTGGAAGGTTCTGGATCTAGCCACGCAAGCGCCTGGCCTCTACCGATATCCACTCGAGCTTGATCTAGAGATTCTCTTCTTCTCTATCATGTCTCCAAAAATCAGATCTGGATCTGATCTGGAGGATCTTCAAAACTCCTTTTGAAGATCAGCAGTCGTCCTTTGCAGCAGTGCAGCCTTCTTGCTTTAACTCACCTTTCTTTGATCTGGATCGCACCAACCAAGGTCCAAAACTCCTTTTGGACGTGGAGAGGAGAGAAAGAAGGTGAGTTTGGCATGGAGAAAGAAGGGAGAGGTAGCCTTGGGGCATGGGGTTTCTCAAACTTATTCTGTGTTAGGCGCAGGGTCTTATTTATAGACTGTCTGTGATCCAACTTCTCTTCTTCCCAACCAATCACAACTCTTATGGAATCAGATCTAAATCTGATTGGTGGGAATAGAGTCCCCTAGATTCCTCCTTAGAGGGCATGACATGTGGTCAAAAGTCAAAGTGTCAATGGTCAACATTTGACCAGTCAAAGGTAGACTTTTGACCAAAGTCAAAGAACAAGAAATGGCAGATAATGTCTGACAAAATAAGACAACCTTTTCTGACTTGGACAACCTCCAATCAGACCATATGAAGGCCTCTGATTGAGCACAAACTCCTTTGGCTCAGACAGGACAACTTATTTATGATAGCAAAAGAAGAACGTTAGGTTCAATCGAGTGCTAGCACGATTTTCTTGAACCTAATTGAATCTCATTCAGATCAATTGAACTGGATCAGTTCAATTGATGATCACCAAATTCAAATCCTTGTTTGTGTGACCCAGTTAGGTTCAGTTCTGTATGGTAATGGGATATGTCATGATCTCTATCATCGACATCATCGAAACTCCTTTCGATGGATCAGAACTCTTCTGATTTGAACAGCTAGAATGATCGATCATCTAAATCATTCTAATTGCTCCCAAAATCCACCAGTGACACCTAGCAGTATATGGTGGCAATCCATCAGAGCTGAATGCGAATCTCTTGGTGCAACTACCTATTTGATTAAGTTCTTCTATCTTGAGCCCCGATCAGATTAGGGTTAAGGTAAACTCGTCAAACCCTAGTCTCTGTCATATGATGTAATCATTCGATTCGAGTCCGATGTAAAAATCTAAATAGAAATGCTTCTTATTATTTCACTCTACCATGGCCATGGACTTCTGGACTTGATTCTCATGATTATCATAGGGCTGCTCCTCTACCACCGAGGTGGATAGATTCCATCTTGATGCCATCCAGTTCCTACAATGAACATGTTATAGCCAACATACACCTCAGGGTTCCATATGGCTAGGAGATCGAGTAATGGTGTAGTCAAACTATAACACCCTCAAGGTGAACTGTCGATGCACCTCAGGTCAAAGAACCAGACACACTACTGCAGCATCGAGTCAGTCATTGACGAGAAGGTAGACTCCCTAATGACTACTCGAGGTGGTCAAGCTCAGTGCCCTTGTTCTCTAACGAGTACCTATACTCTCACTCCGGTGTCTCCACACCGTAGACTCAAGACTCATCTACTAAAGAGAAGCGATTGTACACCAACCTTCCGGATCAATCACCATCCTCGTGATGATCCTATGGTCGGGAGCATTTTATGAGTTAATAATGATGATTCATGTCTTAAATTTTCAACTCTTGAAAATATGAATTATCATTACCATTAACTCAAAGGATGTATCACAGACACTAAATACACATATATGATAGAAAATAATCCATTTTATTTATAGTCAAAATTATAATTTTGCCCCTAGAAGTGTATTACAAGTGTCAGCCAATTCTGGCTTCTAGGGCACATATATCTAACAATCTCCCACTTGTCCTAAAGCCAATTGGCTACAAGTCTAAGTCCCATCTTCTCAAGGTGGGCTTCGATCTTCTGCTGGCCCAACGGCTTTGTAAGTGGGTCTGCCACATTATCTGTGGAGTTGACTCTCTTGACCTCGACATAACCCTTCTCGAGGTAATCGCAGATGAGGTGGTATCGCCGCTCAATATGCTTGATTTTTGGTGAGACCTCGGCTCCTTAGCAAGGGCTATGGCGCCATTGTTGTCGCAGTATAGAGGAATGGCATCTGATGGCATTACTCCAATTTCTGCAGCAAACTTCTTGTACCAGAATGCTCCTTTGCAGCCTCTGATGCAGCTATATATTCTGCTTCCATGGTGGAATCTGCTATCAGTTTGCTTGGAACTC
>QRFJ01004051.1:0-47429 GCA_006176705.1 Cocos nucifera | reverse complement strand
GTAGATAGATTCCATCTTGATGCCATCCGATTCCTACAATGAACATGCTATAGCCAACATACACCTCAGGGTTCCATATGGCTAGGAGACCGAGTAATGGTGTAGTCAAACTATAACACCCTCAAGGTGAACTACCGATGCATCTCAGGTCAAAGAACCAGACACACTACTGCAGCATCGAGTCAGTCATTGACGAGAAGGTAGACTCCCTAATACTACTCGAGGTGGTCACGCTCAGTGCCCTTTCTCTAACGAGTATCTGTACTCTCGCTCCAGTGTCTCCACACCGTAGACTCAAGACTCATCTACTAAAGAGAAGCGATTGTACACCAACCTTTCGGATCAATCACCATCCTCGTGATGATCCTATGGTCGGGAGCATTTTATGAGTTAATAATGATTATTCATGTCTTAAATTTTCAACTCTTGAAAATATGAATTATCATTATCATTAACTCAAAGGATGTATCACAGACACTAAATACACATATGTGATAGAAAATAACCCATTTTATTGATTATAGTCAAAATTATAATTTTGCCCCTAGAAGTGTATTACAAGTGTCAGCCAATTCTGGCTTCTAGGGCACATATATCTAACAATCTCCCACTTGTCCTAAAGCCAATTGGCTACAAGTCTAAGTCCCATCTTCTCAAGGTGGGCTTCGATCTTCTGCTGGCCCAACGGCTTTGTAAGTGGGTCTGCCACATTATCTGTGGAGTTGACTCTCTTGACCTCGACATAACCCTTCTCAAGGTAATCGCGGATGAGGTGGTATCGCCGCTCAATATGCTTGGATTTCTGGTGAGACCTCGGCTCCTTAGCAAGGGCTATGGCGCCATTGTTGTCGCAGTATAGAGGAATGGCATCTGATGGCATTACTCCAATTTCTGCAGCAAACTTCTTGTACCAGAATGCTTCCTTCGCAGCCTTCTGATGCAGCGATATATTCTGCTTCCATGGTGGAATCTGCTATCACCGTTTGCTTGGAACTCTTCCAGCTGACAGCACCACCATTGCACACAAACAGACTCCCAGATGTCGACTTTCGATCATCTATATCGGACATGAAATCCGAGTCTGTGTATCCCTGGACTTGGAGTTCTCCGTTACCAAAGACCAACATCATATCCTTAGTTCTTCTCAAGTACTTAAGGATACATTTCACAGAAGTCCAGTGTTCTTCACCTGGATTTGACTGATATCTGCTTGTGACACTCACAGCATGGGCTATATCAGGTCGTGTACATAGCATGGCATACATGAGGCTCCCTATTGCAGAAGCATAAGGGATCTTGCTCATGCATTCTATTTCCTCAGGTGTGCTGGGGCACATCTTCTTGGAAAGATGAATACCATGTCTGAAGGGTATTAATCCCCTCTTAGAGTTTTCCATACTAAACCTCTTTAGTACTTTCTCTATGTACATCTTCTGTGAAAGTCCTAGCATCCTATTCGGTCTATCCCTATAGACCTTAATTCCTAGAATAAAGGATGCTTCACCTAGGTCTTTCATGGAGAATTCCTTGGACAACCATAATTTTGACTGATTGTCATCACATGGGAATATCATTCCCAATAAGGAGGATGTCATCCACGTACAATACGAGGAAGACAACAGCGCTCCCACTGACCTTTTGAAAACACATGGTTCCTCTTCATTTTTGATGAAACCAAACATTTTTGATCACATCATTGAAACGAGTGTTCCAGCTCCGAGATGCTTGCTTAAGTCCATATATGGACCTTTGCAGCTTGCAAACCTTGTGATCAGTATCACTGGATGTGAAACCTAGCGGCTGTTCCATATAGATATCTTCCTCAAGATATCCATTTAAGAATGCCGTTTTTCACGTCCATTTGCCATATTTCATAATCGAAATAGGCTGCAACAGGCAAGCAATGTGCGGATGGATTTTAGCATAGCCACTGGGAAAAAGGTATCCTGATAGTCAATGCCTTCGCGTTGACTATAACCTTTTGCCACTAGTCTAGCCTTGAATGTCTCCACATTCCCATCTGCACCAATCTTTCTCTTGAAGATCCATTTACACCCAATAGGTACTATACCTTCTGGTGGATCTACCAAGGTCCAGACTTGGTTTGAGTGCATCGAGTCAATTTCTGACTGCATTGCCTCTAGCCATTTCTCGGAGTCGATATCTGATATCGCCTCATTGTAGGTTTTGGGATCATCACCATGAGCACCATTACCTACGAGGAACATTTCCTCTACTTCCTCTGAAATAATACCTAAGTATCTTTCAGGGGGACGGGAAAACTCTTTCCGATCTACGAGGTGGAGGAGGTAGTGTTCTTATTGGCTCAACCTGATTTGGTTCCAATTGGTCCTTAGCTCGTTGTACTTGTGAGACTTTCTCATCAAGCTTGATCTGCTTTCCAATGCCGCTATCTTGAATAAACTATTTTTCAAGAAAGATGGCATGTCGACTCACAATCACATTGTGGTCTTCTGGAATGTAGAAATAGTATCCTAATGACTCTTTAGGATATCCTATGAATCGAGCTCTAAAGGACCTAAACTCTAACTTGTCCGCTTGTTGTCTTTTGACATGAGCCGGACAACCCCAAATTCTGAGATGACTCAGACTTGGTTTCTTACCGTGCCATATCTCATACGGTGTGGTAGGAACGGTTTTAGAGGGAACCCTATTCAGTAGATAAATTGAAGTTAACAATGAATGTCCCCAAAGAAAATCAGGGAGGTCTGTGAAGCTCATCATGGATCGAACCATATCCAATAGAGTCCGATTTCTCCATTCTGAAACCCCGTTGAGTTGAGGTGTTCCTGGTGGAGTCCATTGAGAGACTATGCCATTTTCCTTAAGATAGTCTAGGAATTCCGGCTAAGGTATTCACCTCCTCGATCTGATCGAAGAACCTTAATGGGTTTTTCCAGTTTATTTTTCTACTTCATGTCTGAATTCTTTGAACTTTTCAAAAGCTTCAGACTTGTGTCTCATAAGATACACATACCCATACCTAGACAGATCATCGGTAAAGGTAATGAAGTAGACAAAATTGCCTCTAGCCGGCACATCAAATGGGCCGCACACATCAGTATGTACTAGGGCAAGGAGATCTGTGGCCCTCTCCCCATGTCCAACAAAAGGGAGTTTAGTCATTTTGCCTTGAAGACAAGATTCACAAGTTGGATATGACTCGAAAGTCAATGGACTCAATAGCCCATTTTTCTCCAATTTGTTGATCCTATCTTCTGCTATATGACCTAATCTCAGGTGCCATAGATATCTATCGTTTGGACTATCCCTAGGTCGTTTGGCATTCACGTTTTGCTCGATAGTTAGAACAGGTACATCAATATGTAGCTGATAAAGACCATTAATAAGGAAACCATTTGCAATTTTATTTCTTTCATAAAGAATGTTACAATGGTCCTTAAAGAAGGTAATCACATAGCCTTCTTGTGCTAAGCATGAAACAGAAATCAAATTCCTGCTAGCTGCAGGCACATAATAACAGTCTTTTAAAACTAAGTCTAAACCAGATGGTAATCGAAGAGGGTATGTTCCCACGGCTACTGCAGCAACTCTTGCTCCATTACCGATGCGTAGGATCATGTCTCCATCCCTCAGCCTCCTGCTATCCTCAAGACCCTGCATGGAAGTGCACAGATGAGCACTAGAACCAGAGTCAAGCACCCAACTGGATGCAGAAGAAACCGTAAGGTTAGACTCAATAACGAGCATACCTCCAGAAGGACCTTCCTTCTTGTTCTTCAGGGTGGCCAGGTAAGTAGGGCAGTTCCGCTTCCAATGGCCGTCGCTGTTGCAATGGAAACACTTTCCTTTGACATCGGCCTTCTTTCTTCGGCTTCTGCCTTCTTCTTCTTTGATCCTTCCACCTTTTGCTTTTTCACAGACTTCTTTTTCTTTCCATAAGACTTTCTTTTGGAAGAAGTCCGTTCCATAGCAAGAACTGAGCCTTTAGAACCTTTCATAGAAAGCTCAGCGGTAACCAGCATATTCATTAATTCGGCCAAGGAATTTTGAAGTTTATGCATGTGGTAATTCATGATGAATTGCCCATATGCATCAGTCAAGGATTGCAGAATAATATCGTTCTGCAGATCCAAGTCCAACTTCACACCGAGCTTCTCAAGCTCTTCCATGTCCTTGATCATTGTCAGACAGTGATCTTGGACTGACTGCCCATCACGCATCTTAGCCTTAAAAAGTCATTTCGTGACTTGATATTTGGCTGCGCGACTCTGTTCACCAAACATCTCCTGCAGGTGAGCCAACATTTGGCGAGCAGTCCCGATATCTTCATGTTGGCGCTGGAGCTCATCAGACATCGAGCCCAACATGTAATATCTGGCCTTATTATCTTCGTCTATCCATTTTTTCCAGAGACGCTCTCTGTTCAATGGATGGACGGGCTGGTAAGGTGGGAGGGTCCTGGTCCAAAACATGGGTTAACTTCTCAGAACCCAAAACTATTTTGTAGTTCCTGAGCCAATCTTTATAATTGGGTCCGGTCAGTCTATGTGTGTCCAGGATACGTGCCAATGGGTTGGACGCAGACATTTTTCTGTAGAGAGTCAAAGATTCTAGTTAGATACTGTAATTTTGACTTGACCAATTTATTTAGGAATTTTATTTTTAAACAAATTAGCTCCCACTATTTTCTCGGATCCCTACACTCCCTCTGTAGAGATGCAAAAATCTCCACGATTAATGATTTCTAGTGGGTGGTGCGGTCTCACCAACTGACTCATCACCTCACCTAACAGTTATTGGTGATGGGTTAGCCAATGAGTGAACAACTCTTGTTCAATGATTCTCTAATCATGGTGCACCCAAACTTGGTCTCTAATTCATGAATCTCACCGTATCCGAAATATTGATCCACTCCTTAGTTAAGTCAGACCCACCATTTGCATAGACTGGGTTCCTAATTGAGTCTCTCACCGTATCCGAAATATTGAGCCCAACTCATCCTCCAGCCCATAGCATCCAATGCCTAATAGACATGGTTGCATCTTCCGGTGCAACTGAGCCACTGTATCCAGCCGAGAACAATCAACCCCGGGAAGGGCCCGCACATCTACAATGGTGGAAGACCTCAGACTTAATCTTTTCTTAGGGAGAATTGATTCAGGTCTCATTAAACTAGACTTGTCATAGTCATAACAATTATGACTAACCTAGTGGCATGGGTTAGCTCGGATTATTGACCACCTCAGATCAGAACTGTGTCAACAGATATGGCCAGGTAAGTGAGACCGGTGGAAGGAATATGCCATTAACTCGTACAAGAACGCATTCAGGTCGAGTAGCTTCCAATTAAAAATCCAGTCGGTCGTATGTGCCAAACTTACCTTAGACACCAAATTGTTGAGTCAGAACCAATTGGGTTAGCCTACAATCCAGACTCTAACCTCTGAGCCTAATTAGGTCTTGCTTGATCGTGACTCGATCTTGACCCAGACTTAATCCTATTAGGCTGGTCAATTTAAGCATTGTTGATCCCATCTAACCAACTCTTGATTCGGTTTGATCAACCGCTTAGACCTAATTGAGCTACCCAAGCCCGAACCCAGTATTATGAATATGTCTTAGATCTAAAATTCTCAATTTTAGACCTAATTGATATTCCATAATCTTAATTTTTAATTAAGTAGGGTTCATAAACAAAATATGCACAATAAATCCTAGGGTTTCAGGATCTAGGGTTTTGCAGAAAGTAAGTTTTGGATTTCTGATTAAGGACGAACACGCAGCACCCCTACACATCATAAGAACACCCCATCGAATGGAAAGAGAGGGCCTTTAAACCCTTCTTCATTCTTATGACCGGACGGCCAAGAGGAACGCCTTAATCAGGAACATGCAATACTACAAAATAGTTTTAGATCTATATCATATATCTCATATACAAATCAGATCTAATCATGGCATATTTTGCATACATCTCATGTATCGAATCATGCATATTTTCAGATCTAAATTATCTCATAATAATCTAAAAAATTAGATTTAAATTGATCTAATCAAAATAAATTCTAATCTAGATAATTATGTAGAACTATTCTACAACTAGTCTAGACATGCATCTATCATATCTCATATGATGTTCAAAAATTAAATAATTTTTATTTGCTATTTTTTAGATGTTATTATAACTATTATAATATCAAAAAATAGTAAATAAATAGATCTAAAATATGATTTAATCAAATTAAATTGAAAACATGCAAGACTATTCTATAGAACTATTCTATTTTGGAACTAGTCATGCATATTTTCTAATCTTAGATCCAAATCATTTAATTTTAATTTTTTCTGAATTTCAGATCTGATCACATCTCATGTGACATCTAAAATCACTTATTTTTTAATTAAAATAAATTTAAAATTAGATCTAAATACTTTTAGAACCTTGGCTCTGATACCAGTTGAAGGAAAATCCTGATTTTTCCGGACCAGGTTCGTTCAGATCTGATCAGATCAAGAGATATATTTCAAAAATTTTTTCTTTGATCTAGATCAGATCTAAGATATTTTAGATCTAATTATTATTATTTTAAAAATTAAAATAAAATTAGATAAATTAAATCAAATTTAATTTACCTTGAAGTGGGTAATCCTATTACCCGTTGATGATCCTGTATGCAGCGGAAGGTTCTGGATCTAGCCACGCAAGTGCCTGGCCTCTACCGGTATCCACTCAGGCTGGATCTAGAGATCCTCTTCTTCTCTATCACATCTCCAAAAATTAGATCTGGATCTGATCTGGAGGATCTTCAAAACTCTTTTTGAAGATCAGCAGTCGTCCTTTGCAGCAGTGCAGCCTTCTAGCTTTCAGTCGCCTTTCTTTGATCTGGATCGCACCAACCAAGATCCAAAACTCCTTTTGGACATGGAGAGGAGAGGGAGAAGGTGAGTTTGGCATGGAGGAAGAAGGGAGAGGCAGCCTTGGGGCATGGGGTTTTCAAACTTAATTTGAGTTGGGCGCAGGATCTTATTTATAGACTGTCTGTGATCCAACTTCTCTTCTTCCCAACCAATCACAACTCTTTGTGAAATCAGATCTAAATCTGATTGGTGGGAATAGAGTCCCCTGGATTCCTCTTAGAGGGTGCCAGTCAAAGACAACATTTGACCAGTCAAAGGTAGACTTTTGACCAAAGTCAAAGAACAAGAAATGGTAGGTAATGTCTTACAAAATAAGACAACCTTTTTGACTTGGACAACCTCCAGTCAGACCATATGAAGGCCTCTGATTGAGCACAAACTCCTTTGGCTCAGATAGGACAACTTATTTATGATAGCAAAAGAAGAACGTTAGGTTCAATCGAGTGCTAGCACGAATTTCCTTGAACCTAATTGAATCTCATTCAGATCAATTGGACTAGATCAGTTCAATTGATGATCACCAGATTCAAACCCTTATTTGTGTGACCCAGTTAGGTTCAGTTCTATATGGTAATGGGATATGTCATGATCTCTATCATCGACATCATCGAAACTCCTTTCGATGGATCAGAACTCTTCTAATTCGAACAGCTAGAATGATCGATCATCTAAATCATTCTAATTGCTCCCAAAATCCACCAGTGACACCTAGCAGTATATGGTGGCAACCCATCAGAGCTGAATGCGAACCTCTTGGTGCAGCTACCTGTGTGATTAAGTTCTTCTATCTTGAGCCCCGATCAGATTAGGGTTAAGGTAAACTCGTCAAACCCTAGTCTCTGTCATATGATGTAATCATTCGATTCGAGTCCGATGTGAAAATCTAAATAGAAACTCTTTCTATTATTTCACTCTGCCATGGCCATGGACTTCTGGACTTGATTCTCATGATTATCATAGGGCTGCTCCTCTACCACCGAGGTAGATAGATTCCATCTTGATGCCATCCAGTTCCTACAATGAACATGTTATAGCCAACATACACCTTAGGGTTCCATATGGCTACGAGATCGAGTAATGGTGTAGTCAAACTATAATACCCTCAAGGTGAACTACCGATGCACCTCAGGTCAAAGAACCAGACACACTACTGCAGCATCGAGTCAGTCATTGACGAGAAGGTAGACTCCCTAATGACTACTCGAGGTGGTCACGCTCAGTGCCCTCGTTCTCTAACGAGTGCCTGTACTCTCGCTCCGCTGTCTCCACATCGTAGACTCAAGACTCATCTACTAAAGAGAAGCGATTGTACACCAACCTTCCGGATCAGTCACCATCCTCGTGATGATCCTATAGTCGGGAGCATTTTATGAGTTAACAATGATTATTCATGTCTTAAATTTTCAATTCTTGAAAATATGAATTATCATTACCATTAACTCAAAGGATGTATCACTGACACTAAATACACATATGTGATAGAAAATAATCTATTTTATTCATTATAGTCAAAATTATAATTTTGCCCCTAGAAGTGTATTACAAGTGTCAGTCAATTTTGGGTTCTAGGGCACATATATCTAACACATAACATAGTGTACATCACACTGCCTACTACATTTGCATAAGAGACTCATTCCATGTACTCTCTATCCTCTTCTAACTAACTTATAGAGAGCATTGGCTCGGCAATGGAGTCTCTACAGGTTTGGCCTTCTCCATCCCAAACCTCTCCAGAACCTTCTGGACATACTTTTTTTATGACAAATGGAGCACTCCTTTACCCCTATCTCTGCAAATCTCTATTCCAAGGACTTTCTTAGCTGGAACGAAATCTTTCATCTCAAATTCAGATGTTAATGCCCTTTTCAACCTTTTCACAGCATCCATGCTTCTACTGGCTATGAGCATATCATCTACATACAATAATGGGTACAAGGCATCCTCCTCATCTACATCCTTGACGTAGACACAACAATCATGTTCACATCTATTGAAACCCAAGCTAAAGACAAAGCTATCAAACCTTCACCACCACCGACGAGGGGATTGTTTCAAGCCATACAAAGACTTTCTGAGTAAACACAACTTTTCTTCCTATCTCATCTCCATGAAATCATCTGGCTGCTTCATGTAGATTCTTTTCTCTAAAGTCCCATGAAGGAGGTCATCTTCACGTTCATCTGTTCCAATTTTATGTTATGCTGTGCCACCAGTGATAGCAAAATTCGAATAGATGTATGATGCACTACAGGAGAGAAAATTTCAATACAATCAATCCCTTCCTTTTGTGGGTATCCCTTTGCTACCAGCCTTGCTTTGAATCAGACTCCATCTTGTTCTGAAGGTACTTCTTTCTTTGTGAACACCCACTTTGAGCCAATAGGTTGAGCATCCTCTAGAAGATCCACCAACTGCCATGTCTGATTCTTTTCAAGTGATTCCATCTCCTCCATCATGGCCTACATCCATGAATCATGATTCTCACTCTCCATAGCCTCTGCATAATTTTCTGGATCTTCATTAATAGTGATGAGTGCATAGGAGATAACCTCATCAATGCCATATCTGATCGATCTCCTAATAGTATCTAGGGCTTGTGCAAAGCCACTCCCACTGGCACATCTTTGCCTGATGTTTGTGGCTACTCCTGTACATTTATTTGAACTGTCGGCCCTCCATGCTGATTTTCAATCTGAGATAATACTTTTCTTCCAAGCTCCACCTCAACAGGAATACTCTTGTAAGTGGATGTAATATGCATTCCATCATTCTCTGACTGACCGCCATTGTTCACCTTTATTTCTCTGATTCTATCTATCCCAGACCTCCTTAAGATGCTCTTCTCATCAAAGATAATGTCCTTGCTGATCACTGACTTCTGTGCCTGAGAGTTCAATGGTAGGTACCCCTTGACTCCTTATGGATACCCTATGAATGTCATCTTTTGAGATTTTGGATCCAATTTGCTCCTCTCGGTTGCCTCCATATGTGCATAGACTATGCAACCAAAGACTTTCAAGTGGCCAAGCTCCACCTTCTTTCCACTTCAAATCTCTTCTGGAATGCCTCCATTCAGCTTATAATGAGGAGACCTATTCACAAGAAAATAAGAAAAAGTTAGAGCATCACCCCAAAAGGACTTTGGGAGTGATGTCTACAATCTCAAACTCCATGCCTTCTCGATCAGTGTCTGGTTCATCCTCTCTGCACCACCATTCTACTAGAGAGTCATCCTCATCGTGTAAAGGCATTTGATGCTATTTTTCTCACAATAACTCTTATAAACTCCAGGCTAGTATACTCTCCTCCATTGTCTTTCCTCAGATACTTTACCTATCTCCCTAACTCCTCTACTTTAGCTCTCTAGGCTCTTAACCAGGCAAACACCTCTGATTTTTCTCTAATCAGATAAATACATATCTTTCATAAAAAATCATCAATGAAAGTAACAAAATATTTTGCCCCACCTCTAGCTGATACAGGAGCTAGTCCCCACACATCTAAGTGCACTAAATCCAGCACTCCCTTACTGTGCTTGGTACTTCTGACAAACTTCATCCTATGATATTTGCAAAAGATACACGGCTTATAAAGATCTATGCCCTCCTTCAGGGCTAGGATCATACCTCTTCTGCTTAGTTCTGTGAGCCCACGGTCACTCATATGACCCATCCGATAGTACCACAGTTGATATAAAATCTGCTCCTCTTGTGCCGCTGCTGCTAGCATATCTACACTATTATTTACCACTAAGCCTTCCATTCTATAAAGATTGTTACTCAGCCTTCTACCTCTCATCATCACCAAAGTTCTCTTAAAAATTTTCAGACATCCACTCCTAGCCTAGCTACTAAAAGCATAACCCTACTCCTCCAAGTAGTCCAAAGAAATTAAATTCTTTTTTAACTTTGGTACATGCCTGACATTTGATAATGTACGAATGACCCCATCATACATCCTCATCCTGATAGAGTCGATTCTAGCTACTTTGCATGGGTGATAATCTCCAAGACTGACACTTCCATCATTGGCCTTCTGGTAGGTAACAAACAACTCCTGATGAGAAGTATAGTGGTGCGAGCATGATGAATCTAATATCCACATAGTATCGTACTTTGTGGATCCATCTGATACAACTAGCAGGTCTTCTCTACTGCTCACAGAAGCTGTATCATCTCCATTGCTTGCCTTTCCTTTTTCTAATCTCAAAAGAGGATAATCTCTACTAAGGTGTCTAGGCTAATGACATTTATAATATTTTAATATCATTATCCTCTGATCACGAGACTTTGACCTGCCCTTGGATTTTTCTCTTATCTTATTCTTTGATCTTCCCTATCTTTCGTTCATAGCCAAGATCTCAGACTTAGGGTCTCCCTTATAGATCTTCTTCTTTTGCTCATTTGATTTGAGCATACCAACAACCTCTTCATAGTTTAGGATCTCCTTTCCATAAACTAGAGTTGTTATGAGACCATCATAAGAACCAGAGAGAGAACATAATAGCTGCAATGTCCAATCCTCCTCGTCGATCTTCACATCCAAACTCATCACCTCAGAACACACTTGATTGAACCTGTGGATATGTGCAACAAGATCTTCGCCTCCAGGCAGTCTCAGACTATACAGCTGTTTCTTCAACCATAGCTTATTCATCATATTCTTCCCCATGTATGTATTCTCCAATCTCTTCTAGAGCCCCTTTGCCATAGTTTTTATGCAAACCTTGGGCAAAACCCGATCAGCCAAGCACATCCAAATTGTGCTAAAATCAATTTCCTCCAACTCTTCCCAATCCTCAGCACTGCCCTTTTTTGGCCTTTCTTTTATCAAGACCTTGTAGATCCTCTACTAAGCCAACAAGTCCTTTATTCTTTACTGCCATAAGATAAAACTTTCCTTGCCATCGAACTTTCCAAAATTCATCTTGAATCCACTTGATCCCATGACTTCAAACAAGTCAAGAACAAAATCCTAACACCCTTCACGATCAAACACCAATAAAACTATACTTCATAGAAGATCTAACTAGCCCTAGATCCTCTTTCCAAACTTCTATATCACCGTTCCTCCATGTAAACAATCTCCACCTCAATCTAGAGACAACCATAAAGCAAACTAGAAGCTTTTGAATAAAACCTGGTGCAATAGATCCTAGATGTAGTAAATCCTAGATGTCTTTCTTTCTTCCATGCAACACCACTCTGATACCAAATGTTGGAAATATACGCTCTTCCCACATGGATCGGTGTGGCCATCGGTGATTAGCCAAGCAATAAAGAAGTACTTCTCAGAGATCTCTATAGAAGCACAATCAAATAAATCAAGGCATAGAGAAGAAGAGAAGAAGAGATTTTCGAAAGAAAAAAGCTTTTATTCAGCACATTTCAGCACACTTATAATCTTGACCTATTTTCAATATATATACTTTATAAAGGATCAAGCCCAAGCTCATAGAAAAACTCTCTAAATCCAAACAACCCACGTACATAAAATAATAACCCACAAAAATTGAGCCGACCCAGTTTCAAACTGAGCTAGCTAACCTGTGACTGGGTTGGCTCGATCCGATACTGAGCCGACCCAATTGTGTACCATGCCAATAGTCCAAAAATGCTGCTTTCTATCTAAATTTTTCTTTAAGACCTAGCCAACCCAGTCTTGGACTGAGCCAACCCAATTTTTAATTGAGCTAACTCAGTCTCAGAGTGAGCCAGCCCAATTTTTGAACTTTACTATTGAGACTAATTCTTCTTCCAGCTTGCTCCCGTCTTTCCATGACCTATCTTCTCATGTTTCCAAGACTTGAGAGTACCACTTCTAAGCTCACACGATGGGAGGGATGTGCCACTAACTTGCTGTGGATGCATTACGGTCGAGTAGCTTTGAATTAAAAATCACTAATCAAATCTGCCAGACATACCTTAGACACCAATTTGTTGGACCAGAACTGATTGGGATCGCCTATAATCAATGCTCGAACCGCTGAGCTGGATTAGGTTTTGAGGTGGTCGACCATATGTGGCTTTGAGTCGACCTCGACCAAACTTTTTACTATAGGGATGGTTAATTTTAAGCACTCATGATCCTGTCTAACCAACTCTTAATTCGGTTTGATTAACCACTCATGCAAGACCTAATCAAGCTACCCATACCCTAAACCCATATTTTTTGAAGGTGTTTTAGATCTAAAAATTCTTAATTTTTAGATCTAATTAGTTTCATGACTTAACTCTTAATTAATTGTAAACATGGTTCAAAAATAAAGTATGTATTTAGATCATAGGATTTTCGGATCTAGGATTTTGTAGAAAAGTAAATTTTGCTTTTTACATTGAGGATAGACACGCCACACCCCTACATGCCATAAAAGCACCCCATCATATGAAAAGCAAGGAGCTTTAAACCTTTCTTACTCTTATGACCGGATGACCAAGAGGAATGCCTTAATCAAAAAAGTAAACTATGCTACAAAACTAGATCTAACGCATATATCACATATACGATAATAGATTTATTCTACATATGCTTTGCATACATCTCATGTAGCAAAATTTAAATTACATCTCATAGATCTGATTATATCTTATATAATATTAGAAAATTAAATGATCATATCAAAATTAATTTTTAGATTTAATCTAATCTAGATCTAGAACTACAACCTGGCTCTGATACTAGTTGAAGAAAATACTTAAGCAGGATCGGCCTGATCGGATTAGATCATGCAGCAAAATTTTAAAATTTTTTTTATCTGATCTGATTAGATATGAGAATTCTTAGATCTAATTAGATTGATTTAAAATAAAAATAAAAATTATGACATCAAATATTACCTAATTTGTGTGAACAGTTCACCCACAGTGATGATCTAAATACTGATGGAGGTACTAATTATAGCCGCGCATGTGCTCAACCTCTACTAGCATCCACTCAGGTCAAATATGAAAGTCTTCTCTTTCTAGATCTAATGTCAGAAAATTAGATCTGGAACTTCAAGGGTGCGCCTTCAATCCAATCTCCAGTAGCTAGTTGATTATCGCACGATCAGGAACTCGTCGATGTGGTCTTGTAGCAGCAGCACCCTAATGCTTGGATGGCTGATCTGTCCAACCCTTAGGCATGGAGAAGAGGGAGAAAAGAAGGAAGAGGAGGCATGGGAGAGAGAGAGAGAGAAGCAGAGTTTGGGTGTGGTGAATAATATTTGATTGCCAAACCCCTTTGGCTAGGCGTCTACTTATATATAAAACCAAACCCTAGAGTCCTAAGGCTTTAAGCAATCAATTTGCTTAAAGTAGAAGGACTCTCCCCATAACCCGATGCTATATTCTAATTTTTCCATCTTATTTTATCGCATAAAATAGGATGAAACATGGTGCCACCTTATCTGATAATGTGGAGTTGGTGTAAGGGTTCTCTTTCCAACAGTTTGAACTATTTCAAACCGCATTGACCCATTCAAACCTATTTGAATGGGGAACCACCATACTTATCTACTAGGGGTGCATGCTAGGGGGGCATGTGCCTTATAACTTCACACAAACCATCTAGGGCTCATGCCCCAAGAGGAATCCCAGGAGGCATGAGACTCCTCCCTTCTTTCCTGCAAAAATCGGGTCAAAATTATCGTTGTCCTAATGCCCCTCGTATGAGATCAGGACAAGCCCTGATCTGATTAGGACAAGCCTTGATTTGATCAGGATAAATTCATACAAGGTTCCTGAATGAGCCAAATCAAATTTAACTAAGTCAAACAAACTAGAGAGTCCATAGAAGGAGAAAGTTAGGTTCAATCGTGTGCTAGTACAATTTTCTTGAACTTAATTAGAACTAATCCAAATCAATCGGACCATGTTAGTCCAATTAATGACATCCAGATCTAAACTCTTGTTTATATGATCTAGTTAGGTTCAATTATACATAGTAATGGGATGTGTCATGATCTCTATAATTAACATCATCGAAACATGTTTTGATAGACCAAAACTCTTTCTTATTCATCTAATTAAAATCATCGATCATCAAGACAATTCTACTTGATCCCAAAATCCACAGCGACATCTAGCAGTATGTGGTAGCAACCCATTAGAACTAAATATGAACCTCTCAATGCAGCCAACTCTATGATTGGGTTCTTCTATCATGAGCCCTGATAGAATCTAGGTCAAGATGAACTCGTCAGACCTAACACCTATTATATGAATGAATCATTTGATTTGAGTTCGATAAGAAATTCTACTAGAAATTTCTTTCTATTATTTCACATTGCCATAGCCATGAGCTTTAGGACTCAATCTCATGATCATCATAGGACTACTCCTTCTCTACCGAGGTTGATAGATCCCATCTTGGTGCAATCCAATTCTTATAATGAACATGCTATAGCCAACATACACCTCAGGATTTTGAATGGCTAAGAGACCAAGTTATAGTATAGTTAAACTATAACACCCTTAAGGTGATCTTCCGATGCACCTTAGGCTAAAGAACCAGATATACAACTGCAGTATTAAGTTAGTCATCGATAAGAAGGTAGACTCCCTTATGACTGCTCGAGGTGGTCTTGCTTAGTATCCTTATTTTCAACAAGTACTTATACTCTTACTCCAGTATCTTCATACTATAGACTCAAGACTCATCTATGTGAAGAAAGCAATCATATATCAATCTTTCAAATTTATCACCATCCTCATGATGATCTTATGATTGAGAGCAGTTTATGAGTTAATTATGATAACGCATGTCTTAAATTCTCAACTCTTGAAAATATGTGTTATCATATTTGTAAAGCCAATGGATGTATCACAAACACTTTAATATAAAAATATGATAGAAGAAATAATTTTTTATTAATTATAAGTTAAAATTATAAAAATGCTCCTAGAATATTTTTATAAGTATCAACCAATCAGACTTCTAGAGCCCACATTTAACAAATTGGTTGCAAGTCACCATAGTGATATCAAGTCAGAGGGACACATATATCCACATCCCTTCGGAGCAAATCTTGATAGCAGAATGTTCTAGAGTTGGTCATATTTAGTATAGATGTACCTCTACATCTTATCTGCATGCCATATCAGTATCTCCACACTCATTGGTTAAGAGGATAACCAATCCATATGGCACACAATAAGCTATACTCAATAAATATTATCATCCTAAGTAACAACATATCATTTAATCACGAATAAATTTAAAGACTAAATGATAAATCCTCCTTTATTAATTCTAAATAGTCCTAAAGACTTTATCACAACATGGGATTTCAAAAAAGAAAGATGCACAACTTATGATGAATAAGCCAAAATAAACTTTTTATTTATAATAAATTATTATAATTTATAAAATTAGCTCAATCATCAACATGCTGATGATTGATTTTGAAACATAATTTCAAATACATTCTGGATCGGGGCTGAGTGGTCGAGCTCTTCAAGCAATTGGTTCATTTCTTAAAGATTCTGATCAAGATCATCATCTCGATCATGAATCTTAAAGTGTGGTGATCTTGATGGAGCCAATGACTTTCTAGAAGTAGAGTCGTGCTTGGAATAGGGACTCGTAGCCCTTTATTTTCCTTTCCTAGGGTTTTTTGGTTGGCTTCTCTAGGTGGGCCTTCCTTACTCCAAATTCTAGTGCTCCGATGATGGCTTTGTAGGTAGTGTCAGTGCTAGAGCCTACTGCATAGTCTATACAGCTTCCGTAAGGCTTCTTACTTGCTATACCAGCAAGTTAAATTGGCTTGCATCTACTTTCCTTGCTGGTTAGGGAGGCTATAGTGCAGGCGATAATGCCAAAATTAGACAATCGGCTTGTTTTAGATTCGATCAAGCGACGGTGGCAATAGATTGCTGGGATGATGCTCTTTTGAGAGGCATTTTACTTGAATGGTGGAGGCAATTTCTTGATTGGATACTCCTTTTAGAATAAAAGCTGACAAAGCACTTTCTCTAGTGCTAATTTTATTGGTGCAGAAAATAGATTGCCATCGGAGATTGCTGAAGATGGAGTTTAGGATCTCAATGGTGAAACCTGCAAGATAAAGTTCTAGCTAGAGGTGGCTCCTGTGCAGATCCTTCGATGGTCAAGTTAGTAGTTTGCCCAACAAGAATAGTATATATAGGAGATTTCTAATGGAGAGAGTGCTTAGAGAAGAAAGCATATATGAAGGGTTTTATCTATAGATGGAGCCTATAACAGATTGATGGTGACGTAACCGAATGTCAATAGGCCATTTAGACAACTTAGAGTTTGTTATGAAGAGTGGGCTATTGTTTATCACCACTGGCTAGTGGTTGGACATCATTTATTGAAGATCGGATAGAAGGTCAAATACTTTCGAGCTTGTTTATTGGTGGCTTGACCTATGGTTATGCTGCTGGAGCTTAGGATTGGATGATCTTGAACTTGAAGATCATTCTTTTGATCAATGGTGTTGAGGTTGTAGGTTGGATTTCTGATTTGAACTGTAGTAGGGCTACATCAACTTCTTACAGAAGCTCGGCTGCCTTTAAGGTCGGCCCTTAATTGAAGCATTCAAACTAAACTAGAACACTAGGTTCGGACAAACTTGGGGGCTGGACTTGATTGATATGGTGTCGAGGTCTTGAACATCGAGTTGAAGGAGGTCAGCCGTGAGCAGGGTCGAATCTTACCAAACTTTAGTGTTGCAAAAAGATTGATATTTCCTCCACCCCCGAGGTGGGAATCAATCAAGTACTAAACATCCTTAAGAATTAAAATCCCTTCTAACTGAAGGTCGAATCATGATTAGGTCTATTATGGTGACAATGTTGTTATCAAGCTTAGATCCTGCTAACCTTGAGGGAGTAGATTCTTCTATATTGAGTATGGTTTTGAGAGTAAGCCGAACTTCATCTTAGGTGAGAGCATAACTTTAGCTTGGGAGACACCTTATGAAGATCGGCAAGATCTGATTGCGTTGGACTTTAGTAGGAAATATTTGTTTTTCTAACAAGCAGTATCAAAGTGGGTCACTTTGATTTATGCATGTACGTTTACAATAGGCCACTAGAATATGGATGTTACTTAATCATGTGATGATTTGGATGCTTGGATAATGATCATAAATTTTTTTTGGTGGAAATTGGTTTAGGAATATTACATTTTTTTCTATTTTTAGATTTATTGTAAATCCAATTATATGGGTATAGGACGATCATGAAATTTTTGTTATTATCTATATCTTTTTTATGTTCATCGGTGGCCAACAAGGTGGTGATAGTGATCGATGGCAGCAGACGATGGACGACTGGCAATAGGTGGTTGTCCAGCGACTAGCGATGGTGCACAGCGGCTATGGTGGACCCGATTGCTTGCATTGGCAGCATGTGTTTGGTTTATGTTAGATATACGTCCATGGGTTCATTTTTTATGGATTGTAAACTAAAATTGGATTTTAGAAAACCATATCCAAAAGCTATTTTGGATATTGAGATGCAAGTTGTTGTGATCTAAATTTTGGCAATCTGAAAATTATTTATGGGTTTGAAATTGATAAGAAAATCCAAAAGTTTGAGATAGTCTCAAGCACCACCTTATAAACCCAAACTTATTCGGTGCTTGTAGGTGCAATTGTCAAAGAAACCCACCCCTAAATGTATTAGATAATATTATGGGTTGTAAGTTTAAAAATACCGGAGTTGCCACCTGGTCATTGTTCCATCTATTTATTTATTTGAAAATTATGTATAAATTGTTTATGACCATGCATATAACATGCCATATAGATCTAGAAAGTGCCTACTTTGCATTATAACATGCCATGCATGCATATGCATCTTATTATATAACTTGTTTATATGAAATATAAATTAGTGATTAATGAGACTAAACACTAATATAAAAAAACTAAAAATAAAAATAAAAAAAAGGTGCAAAGTTTTTAAATAGTTTAAAAATGCTTCCATAATGTGATTTAGGGTTTAATAGTTAAACTTTGTAATATCACATTGATTTAGGTAACTTAAATAAAATGTTTATCTAGAAAAGCTCAGATGATTATAATGAATTTAAGTTTTAATAGGAAATTAGGTAAATTCATTATAAGATTGATAATCCACAAAGCCTAGTAGAGAAAGAATAATAAATAGTTTATTAATTCATATCCAAGGATAATAAGACATAGGATGTTTTATAAAAATAAAATGCAAATATTTAAAATAGTGAGTGAGAGTGGGTGGTTAGTCATTGTTGGAAATATGACCCTCTCATGGACCGGCCTGGCCACCAGTGATTAGTCAGCAATAAGAAAGGAATTCTCCTAGGATCAATATGGAAGCACCATCAATTGTTTCAAGGGATAGAGAGAACCAATGTTTTTCAGAAAAAAAAGAGCTTTATTGCAAACCCATACCTGAGCTTACATTCTCCACCTTGGTGCTCCCAGGTCCTTTATGAACTCATTCTTACATGCAAACCCATCTATGCCACACGCATCAAAAAGCTATCTCTGGGGAGTACCTTTATAAGTGCATCCAACTAATTCTCCTTAGTATGTGTTAGATGTGTGCCCTAGAGGTCAGATTGGCTAACACTTATCATACACTTCCAAGGATAATTTTATAACTTTGACTATAAATTAATAAAAAAATTATTTTCTATCATAGTGTGTATTTTAATTGTATATGATACATCCTTTGAGTTAATGGTAATGACAATTCATATTTTTAAATAGTTAAAAATTTAAGACATGAATTTTCATAATTAACTCATAAACTGCTCCCAACCGTAGGATCATCACGAGGATGGTGATTGATCCAGAAGATTGGTGTACGATCACTTTCTTTGAGTAAATCAGTCTTGAGTCTACGGTGTGGAGACACCATAGTAAGAGTATAGGTACTCATTAGAGAATGAGGGCACTGAGTGTGACCACCTCGAGTATTCATAAGAAAGTCTACCTTCTCGTCGATAATTGGCTCGATGTTGCAGTAGTGTGTCTGGTTCTTTGACCTGAGGTGCATCGATAATTTACCTTGAGGGTGTTGTAGTTTGACTATACCATAACTCGATCACCTTGTCATTTGGAACTCTGAGGTGTATGTTGGCTATAGTACGTTCATTGTAGGAATTGGATTGCACCAATAAGGGATCTATCTACCTCGATAGATGAGGAGTACTCTTATGATGATTATGAGAATCAAGTCCATAAGCCCATGGCCATGGCAGAGTGAAGATGATAGAAAGAGTTTTTATAAAGGGTTTCACATGGACTCGAATCAAATGATTAATTCATACGATGGATATTGGGTTTGACGAGTCCACCTTAATCCTAATCTTATTGGGGCTCAAGAAAGAAGAACACAATCACATAGGTAGCAGCATCGAGAGATTCACTTTCAATTTTGATGGGTTGCCACCATATACTGCTAGGTATCACTGATAGATTTTGGAAGCAATTAGAATGATTTTGATGATCGATCATTCTAATTGTATATGAAGCAGAAAAATTCTGGTCCATCGAAAGGTATTTCAATGATGTCGATGAAGGAGATCATGACATGTCTCATTACCATATGAAATTGAACCTATCTGAATCTCACAAACAAAGGTTTTGGTCTAGATATCATCAATTGAGCTAACCTAGTTTTATTGATTTGGAATAGATCAAATCAAGTTCAAGGTAATCGTGCTAGCACACGATTGAGCCTGACTTTCTCCTTTTGTAATCTATCTGATTCATCATAACTGAGTCAAATTTGATTTGATGTATTTTTGTATCTTGAATGAGTTTATTTTTATCTGACTGGAATAAGTTTAGGTTAGATTAATTACGAAAAAAATTTATTCCTAGTGCAATTGGACTAGGGTCAATAGTTGATCCAATTGAGAGAATTGAAGGTCACATGATCAAAGAATTTTATAAATTTCTTTAGAAACTATTTTACTCTAATTTTTTGCTATATGATAGGGCATGATTATACTTTAGATATACAAAATTTTATGATTTTTAGAGGTGTCTAGATCAGGTTTTGATAGAGTTTGATGGATCAAACTCTTGAGGGAAGAGTCCTAGACGCACATGGACTCTTCCTTATCCTTTCATGCCGCCACCTTTCAGATAGAATTGTGCCATCAAAATCAAATAAGATCTGAGGTTTTTTGTGGAGATCAGGTCTAGGAATCCCAATGGTCAAATTAATAAGATTTTTGATCAAAAAGGGACTCTTTATGGTGCTATGTATAGTAAAAGAACTCTTCTCATGAAATTATCTCAATGTAATTTATTTTTTCCACACCTAAAGGATCCTTTCCTCTGATACCCACACCCCCTCTATCCACTC
Organism: Cocos nucifera; assembly: GCA_006176705.1. Classification (NCBI taxonomy): domain Eukaryota; kingdom Viridiplantae; phylum Streptophyta; class Magnoliopsida; order Arecales; family Arecaceae; genus Cocos; species Cocos nucifera. Next base: position 26,214 of record QRFJ01004051.1, on the reverse strand, counting down.
TCTCCCTCCTTTCTACATGCCTAAAAAGTTAGGTATATATCTATTAAATATATGTGCCCTAGAAGTCAGAATTGGCTGACACTTGTAATACACTTCTAAGGGCAAAATTATAATTTTGACTATTATCAATAAAATGGGTTATTTTCTATCACATATGTGTATTTAGTATCTGCGATACATCCTATGAGTTAATGGTAATGATAATTCATATTTTCAAGAGTTGAAAATTTAAGACATGAATAATTATTATTAACTCATAAAATGCTCTCGACCATAGGATCATCACGAGGATGGTGATTGATCCGGAAGGTTGGTTTACAATTGCTTTCCTTTAGTAGATGAGTCTTGAGTCTACGGTGTGGAGACACCGGAGCGAGAGTACAGATACTCGTTAGAGAACGAGGGCACTGAGCGTGACCACCTCGAGTAGTCATTAGGAAGTCTACCTTCTCGTCAATGACTGACTCGATGCTGCAGTAGTGTGTCTGGTTCTTTGACCTGAGATGCATCGATAGTTCACCTTGAGGGTGTTATAGTTTGACTACACCATAACTCGGTCTCCTAGCCATATGGAACCCTGAGGTGTATGTTGGCTATAGCATGTTCATTGTAGGAACTGGATTGCATCAAGATGGAATCTATCTACCTCGGTGGTAGAGGAGCAGCCCTATGATGATCATGAGAATCAAGTCCAGAAGCCCATGGCCATGGCAGAGTGAAATAATAGAAAGAGTTTCTATTTAGATTTTCACATCGGACTCGAATCGAATGATTACATCATATGACAGAAACTAGGGTTTGACGAGTTCACCTTAACCCTAATCTGATCGGGGCTCAAGATAGAAGAACTTAATCACACAGGGTAGCTGCACCAAGAGGTTCACATTCAGCTCTGATGGATTGCCACCATATACTGCTAGGTGTCACTGGTGGATTTTGGGAGCAATTAGAATGATTTAGATGATCGATCATTCTAGCTGTTCGAATCAGAAGAGTTCTGATCCATCGAAAGGAGTTTCGATGATGTCGATGATAGAGATCATGACATATCCCATTACCATACAGAACTGAACCTAACTGGGTCACACAAACAAGGGTTTGAATCTGGTGATCATCAATTGAACTGATCTAGTTCAATTGATCTGAATGAGATTCAATTAGGTTCAAGAAAATCGTGCTAGCACTCGATTGAACCTAACGTTCTTCTTTTACTATCATAAATAAGTTGTCCTGACTGAGCCAAAGAAGTTTGTGCTCAATCAGAGGCCTTCATATGGTCTGACTGGAGGTTGTCCAAGAGTCAGAAAAGGTTGTCTTATTTTGTAAGACAATTACCTGCCATTTTTGGTCACCTGCCATTTCTTGTTCTTTGACTTTGGTCAAAAGTCTACCTTTGACTGGTCAAATGTTGACCATTGACACTTTGACTTTTGATCCATGTGTCACGCACCTATTGGAGAGCTGGTGGGGGCTTGTCCTCCTGCTAGAACCTGGCAAGGAGGAGGGCGCACGCCACCCTTGGCGTGTGCCCAAGTTGGAGGCGCCCAGGAGTCCCTGTTGGATAGGGACTCCATCTCCTTTTTGGATTCCAATTAGAGTTCTCCTAAGAACCAAGTTTGACTGGTCTTAGGCACCCTCTAAGGAGGAATCCAAGGGACTCTATTCCCACCAATCAGATTTAGATCTGATTTCACAAAGGGTTGTGATTGGTTGGGAAGAAGAGGAGTTGGATCACACATAGTCTATAAATAAGACCCTGCGCCCAACTCAAAGAGCAATTGAATTCTCCATGCCCCAAGGCTGCCTCTCTCCTCCTCCTCCATGCCAAACCATCTTCTCCCTCTCCTCTCCATGTCCCAAAAGTAGTTTTGGATCCAAGGTTGGTGCAATCCAGATCAGAAGAAAGGCGATCAGAAAGCTAGAAGGCTGCGCTGCTGCAAAGGACAACTGCTGATCTTCGAAAGGTATTTTGAAGATCCTCCAGATCAGATCCAGATCTAATTTTTGGAGATGTGATAGAGAAGAAGAGGATCTCTAGATCCAGCCTAAGTGGATACCGGTAGAGGCCAGGCACTTGCGTGGCTAGATCCAGAACCTTCCGCTGCTTACAGGATCATCAACGGGTAATAGGATTACCCACATCAAGGTAAATTAAATTTAATTTAATTTATCTAAATTTTATTTTAATTATTAAAATAATAAAGATCAGATCTGAAATATCTCAGATCTAATTAGATCAAAGAAAAAATTTTTTGAAATATATCTCTTGATCTGATCAGATCTGAACGAACCTGGATCCGGAAATCAGGATTTCCCTTCAACTGGTATCAGAGCCATGGTTCTAAAATGTTTAGATCTGATTTTAAATTTATTTTAATTAAAAAATAAGTGATTTTAGATGTCACATGAGATGTGATCAGATCTGAAATCAAAAAAATTAAAATTAAATAATTTGGATCTAAGATTAGAAAATATGCATGACTAGTTCTAAAATAGAATAGTTCTATAGAATAGTCTTGCATGTTTTTAATTTAATTTGATTAAATCATATTTTAGATCTATTTATTTACTATTTTTTGATATTATAATTATTATAATAACATCTAAAAAATAGCAAATAAAAATTATTTAATTTTAAACATCATATGAGATATGATTGATGCATGTCTAGACTAGTTGTAGAATAGTTCTACATAATTGTCTAGATTAGAATTTATTTTGATTAGATCAATTTAAATCTAATTTTTTAGATTATTATGAGATAATTTAGATCTAAAAATATGCATGATTCGATACATGAGATGTATGCAAAATATGCCATGATTAGATCTAATTTGTATATGAGATATATGATATAGATCTAAAACTGTTTTGTAGTATTACATGTTCCTGATTAAGGCGTTCCTCTTGGCCGTCCGGTCATAAGAATGAAGAAGGGTTTAAAGGCCCTCTCTTCCCATTCGATGGGGTGTTCTTATGATGTGTAGGGGTGCTGCGTGTTCGTCCTTAATCAGAAATCCAAAACTTACTTTCTGCAAAACCCTAGATCCTGAAAGATCCTAAAATCTAGGATTTATTGTGCATATTTTGTTTATGAACCCTACTTAATTAAGAATTAAGATTATGGAATATTAATTAGGTCTAAAATTGAGAATTTTAGATCTAAGACATATTCATAATACTGGGTTCGGGCTTGGGTAGCTCAATTAGGTCTAAGCGGTTGATCAAACCGAATCAAGAGTTGGTTAGATGGGATCAACAATGCTTAAATTGACCAGCCTAATAGGATTAAGTCTGGGTCAAGATCGAGTCACGATCAAGCAAGACCTAATTAGGCTCAGAGGTTAGAGTCTGGATTGTAGGCTAACCCAATTGGTTCTGACTCAACAATTTGGTGTCTAAGGTAAGTTTGGCACATACGATCGACTGGTTTTTAATTGGAAGCTACTCGACCTGAATGCATTCTTGTACGAGTTAATGGCATATCTCTTCCATCGATCTCACTTACCTGGCCATATCTATTGACACAGTTCTGATCTGAGGTGGTCAATAATCTCCGAGCTAACCCATGCCACTAGGTTAGTCATAATTGTTATGACTATGACAAGTCTAGTTTAATGAGACCTGAATCAATTCTCCCTAAGAAAAGATTAAGTTCTGAGGTCTTCCACCATTGTAGATGCGTGGGCCCTTCCTGAGGTTGATTATTCTCGGCTGGATACAGTGGCTCAGTTGCACCGGAAAGATGCAACCATGTCTATTAGGCATTGGATGCTATGGGCTGGAGGATGAGTTGGGCTCAATATTTCGGATACGGTGAGAGACTCAATTAGGAATTCAGTCTGTGCAAATGGTGGGTCTGACTTAACTAAGGAGTGGATCAATATTTCGGATACGGTGAGATTCATGAATTAGAGACCAAGTTTGGGTGCACCATGATTAGAGAATCATTGAACAAGAGTTGTTCACTCATTGGCTAACCCATCACCAATAACTGTTAGGTGAGGTGATGAGCAGTTGGTGAGACCGCACCACCCACTAGAAATCATTAATCATGGAGATTTTTACATCTCTACAGAGGGAGTGTAGGGATCCGAAAAAATAGTGGGAGCTAATTTGTTTAAAAATAAAATTTCTAAACAAATTGGTCAAGTCATAATTATAGTATCTAACTAGAATCTTTGACTCTCTACAGGAAAATATCTGCATCCAATCCATTAGCACGTATCCTGGACACACATAGACTGACCGGACCCAATTATAAAGATTGGCTCAGGAACTACAAAATTATTTTGGGTTCCGAGAAGTTAACCCATGTACTGGATCAGGACCCTCCCACCTTACCAGCCCGTCCATCCATTGAACAGAGAGCATCTCTGAAGAAAATGGATAGACGAAGATAATAAGGCCAGATATTACATGTTGGGCTCGATGTCTGATGAGCTCCAGCGCCAACATGAAGATATCGGGACTGCTCGCCAAATGTTGGCTCACCTACAGGAGATGTTTGGTGAACAGAGTCGCGCAGCCAAGTATCAAGTCACGAAATGACTTTTTAAGGCTAAGATGCGTGATGGGCAGTCAGTCCAAGATCACTGTCTGATGAATGATCAAGGACATTGGAAGAGCTTGAGAAGCTCGGTGTGAAGTTAGACTTGGACCTGCAGAACGATATTATTCTGCAATCCTTGACTGATGCATATGGGCAATTCATCATGAATTACCACATGCATAAACTTCAAAATTCCTTGGCCGAATTAATGAATATGCTGGTTACCGCTGAGCTTTCTATGAAAGGTTCTAAAGGCTCAGTTCTTGCTATGGAACGGACTTCTTCCAAAAGAAAGTCTTATGGAAAGAAAAAGAAGTCTGTGAAAAAGCAAAAGGTGGAAGGATCAAAGAAGAAGAAGGCAGAACCGAAGAAAAAGGCCGATGTCAAAGGAAAGTGTTTCCATTGCAACAGCGACGGCCATTGGAAGCGGAACTGCCCTACTTACCTGGCCACCCTGAAGAACAAGAAGGAAGGTCCTTCTGGAGGTATGCTCGTTATTGAGTCTAACCTTACGGTTTCTTCTGCATCCAGTTGGGTGCTTGACTCTGGTTCTAGTGCTCATCTGTGCACTTCCATGCAGGATCTTGAGGATAGCAGGAGGCTGAGGGATGGAGACATGATCCTACGCATCGATAATGGAGCAAGAGTTGCTGCAGTAGCCGTGGGAACATACCCTCTTCGATTACCATCTGGTTTAGACTTAGTTTTGAAAGACTGTTATTATGTGCCTGCAGCTAGCAGGAATTTGATTTCTATTTCATGCTTAGCACTAGAAGGCTATGTGATTACCTTCTTTAAGGACCATTGTAACATTCTTTATGAAAGAAATAAAATTGCAAATGGTTTCCTTATTAATGATCTTTATCAGCTACATATTGATGTATCCTGTTCTAACTATCGAGCAAAACGTGAATGCCAAACGACCTAGGGATAGTCCAAACGACAGATATCTATGGCACCTGAGATTAGGTCATATAGCAGAAGATAGGATTAACAAATTGGAGAAAAATGGGCTATTGAGTCCATTGACTTCTTGAGTCATATCCAACTTGTGAATCTTGTCTTCAAGGCAAAATGACTAAACTCCCTTTTTGTTGGACATGGGGAGAGGGCCACAGATCTCCTTGCCCTAGTACATACTGATGTGTGCGGCCCATTTGATGTGCCGGCTAGAGGCAATTTTGTCTACTTCATTACCTTTACCGATGATCTGTCTAGGTATGGGTATGTGTATCTTATGAGACACAAGTCTGAAGCTTTTGAAAAGTTCAAAGAATTCAGACATGAAGTAGAAAAACAAATTGAAAAACCCATTAAGGTTCTTCGATCAGATCGAGGAGGTGAATACCTTAGCCGAGAATTCCTAGACTATCTCAAGGAAAATGGCATAGTCTCTTAATGGACTCCACCAGGAACACCTCAACTCAACGGGATTTCAGAATGGAGAAATCGGACTCTATTGGATATGGTTCGATCCATGATGAGCTTCACAGACCTTCCTGATTTTCTTTGGGGACACTCATTGTTAACTTCAATTTATCTACTGAATAGGGTTCCCTCTAAAATCGTTCCTACCACACCGTATGAGATATGGCACGGTAAGAAACCAAGTCTGAGTCATCTCAGAATTTGGGGTTGTCCGGCTCATGTCAAAAGACAACAAGCGGACAAGTTAGAGTTTAGGTCCTTTAGAGCTCGATTCATAGGATATCCTAAAGAGTCATTAGGATACTATTTCTACATTCCAGAAGACCACAATGTGATTGTGAGTCGACATGCCATCTTTCTTGAAAAATAGTTTATTCAAGATAGCGGCATTGGAAAGCAGATCAAGCTTGATGAGAAAGTCTCACAAGTACAATGAGCTAAGGACCAATTGGAACCAAATCAGGTTGAGCCAATAAGAACACTACCTCCTCCACCTCGTAGATCGAAAAGAGTTTCCCATCCCCCTGAAAGATACTTAGGTATTATTTCAGAGGAAGTAGAGGAAACATGTTCCTCGTAGGTAATGGTGCTCATGGTGATGATCCCAAAACCTACAACGAGGCGATATCAGATATCGACTCCGAGAAATGGCTAGAGGCAATGCAGTCAGAAATTGACTCGATGCACTCAAACCAAGTCTGGACCTTGGTAGATCCACCAGAAGGTATAGTACCTATTGGGTGTAAATGGATCTTCAAGAGAAAGATTGGTGCAGATGGGAATGTGGAGACATTCAAGGCTAGACTAGTGGCAAAAGGTTATAGTCAACGCGAAGGCATTGACTATCAGGATACCTTTTTTCCCAGTGGCTATGCTAAAATCCATCCGCACATTGCTTGCCGTTGCAGCCTATTTCGATTATGAAATATGGCAAATGGACGTGAAAACGGCATTCTTGAAATGGATATCTTGAGGAAGATATCTATATGGAACAGCCGCTAGGTTTCACATCCAGTGATACTGATCACAAGGTTTGCAAGCTGCAAAGGTCCATATATGGACTTAAGCAAGCATCTCGAAGCTGGAACACTCGTTTCAATGATGTGATCAAAATATTTGGTTTCATCAAAAATGAAGAGGAAATCGTGTGTTTTCAAAAAGGTCAGTGGGAGCGCTGTTGTCTTCCTCGTATTGTACGTGGATGACATCCTCCTTATTGAAAATGATATTCCCATGTTGACAACAGTCAAAATATGGTTGTCCAAGGAATTCTCCATGAAAGACCTAGGTGAAGCATCCTTTATTCTAGGAATTAAGGTCTATAGGGATAGACCGAATAGGATGCTAGGACTTTCACAGAAGATGTACATAGAGAAAGTACTAAAGAGGTTTAGTATGGAAAACTCTAAGAGGGGATTAATACCCTTCAGACATGGTATTCATCTTTCCAAGAAGATGTGCCCCAGCACACCTGAGGAAATAGAATGCATGAGCAAGATCCCTTATGCTTCTGCAATAGGGAGCCTCATGTATGCCATGCTATGTACACGACCTGATATAGCCCATGCTGTGAGTGTCACAAGCAGATATCAGTCAAATCCAGGTGAAGAACACTGGACTTCTGTGAAATGTATCCTTAAGTACTTAAGAAGAACTAAGGATATGATGTTGGTCTTTGGTAACGGAGAACTCCAAGTCCAGGGATACACAGACTCGGATTTCATGTCCGATATAGATGATCGAAAGTCGACATCTGGGAGTCTGTTTGTGTGCAATGGTGGTGCTGTCAGCTGGAAGAGTTCCAAGCAAACGGTGATAGCAGATTCCACCATGGAAGCAGAATATATCGCTGCATCAGAGGCTGCGAAGGAAGCATTCTGGTATAAGAAGTTTGCTGCAGAAATTGGAGTAATGCCATCAGATGCCATTCCTCTATACTGCGACAATGGCGCCATAGCCCTTGCTAAGGAGCCGAGGTCTCACCAAAAATCCAAGCATATTGAGCGGCGATACCACCTCATCCGCGATTACCTCGAGAAGGGTTATGTCGAGGTCAAGAGAGTCAACTCCACAGACAATGTGGCAGACCCACTTACAAAGCCGTTGGGCCAGCAGAAGATCGAAGCCCACCTTGAGAAGATGGGACTTAGACTTATAGCCAATTGGCTTTAGGACAAGTGGGAGATTGTTAGATATATGTGCCCTAGAAGCCAGAATTGGCTGACACTTGTAATACACTTCTAGGGGCAAAATTATAATTTTGACTAATATCAATAAAATGGGTTATTTTCTATCACATATGTGTATTTAGTGTCTGTGATACATCCTTTGAGTTAATGGTAATGATAATTCATATTTTCAAGAGTTGAAAATTTAAGACATGAATAATCATTATTAACTCATAAAATGCTTCCGACCATAGGATCATCACGAGGATGGTGATTGATCCGGAAAGGTTGGTGTACAATCGCTTCTCTTTAGTAGATGAGTCTTGAGTCTATGGTGTGGAGACACCGGAGCGAGAGTACAGGTACTCGTTAGAGAATGAGGGCACTGAGCGTGACCACCTCGAGTAGTCATTAGGGAGTCTACCTTCTCGTCAATGACTGACTCGATGCTGCAGTAGTGTGTCTGGTTCTTTGACCTGAGATGCATCGGCAGTTCACCTTGAGGGTGTTATAGTTTGACTACACCATTACTCGGTCTCCTAGCCATATGGAACCCTGAGGTGTATGTTGGCTATAGCATGTTCATTGTAGGAACTGGATTGGCATCAAGATGGAATCTATCTACCTCGGTGGTAGAGGAGCAGCCCTATGATGAATCATGAGAATCAAGTCCAGAAGTCCCATGGCCATGGCAGAGTGAAATAATAGAAAGAGTTTCTATTTAGATTTTCACATCGGACTCGAATCGAATGATTACATCATATGACAGAAACTAGGGTTTGACGAGTTCACCTTAACCCTAATCTGATCGGGGCTCAAGATAGAAGAACTTAATCACACAGGTAGCTGCACCAAGAGGTTCGCATTCAGCTCTGATGGGTTGCCACCATATACTGCTAGGTGTCACTGGTGGATTTTGGGAGCAATTAGAATGATTTAGATGATCGATCATTCTAGCTGTTCGAATCAGAAGAGTTCTGATCCATCGAAAGGAGTTTCGATGATGTCGATGATAGAGATCATGACATATCCCATTACCATACAGAACTGAACCTAACTGGGTCACACAAATAAGGGTTTGAATCTGGTGATCATCAATTGAACTGATCCAGTTCAATTGATCTGAATGAGATTCAATTAGGTTCAAGGAAAATCGTGCTAGCACTCGATTGAACCTAACGTTCTTCTTTTGCTATCATAAATAAGTTGTCCTGACTGAGCCAAAGGAGTTTGTGCTCAATCAGAGGCCTTCATATGGTCTGACTGGAGGTTGTCCAAGTCAGAAAAGGTTGTCTTATTTTGTAAGACATTACCTACCATTTTTGGTCACCTGCCATTTCTTGTTCTTTGACTTTGGTCAAAAGTCTACCTTTGACTGGTCAAATGTTGACCATTGACACTTTGACTTTTGACCATATGTGTCATGCACCTATTGGAGAGCTGGTGGGGGCCTGTCCCCCTACCAGAACCTGGCAAGGAGGAGGGCGCACGCCACCCTTGGCGTGTGCCCAAGTTGGAGGCGCCTAGGAGTCCCTGTTGGACAGGGACTCCATCTCCTTTTTGGATTCCAATTAGAGTTCTCCTAAGAACCAACTTTGACTGGTCTTAGGCACCCTCTAAGGAGGAATCCAGGGGACTCTATTCCCACCAATCAGATTTAGATCTGATTTCACAAAGGGTTGTGATTGGTTGGGAAGAAGAGGAGTTGGATCACAGCATTAGTCTATAAATAAGACCCTGCGCCCAACTCAGATCAAAGAAGCAATTGAATTCTCCATGCCCCAAGGCTGCCTCTCTCCTCCTCCTCCATGCCAAACCATCCTTCTCCCTCTCCTCTCCATGTCCCAAAAGTAGTTTGGGATCCAAGTTGGTGCAATTCAAATGAGAGAAAGGCGATAGAAAGCTAGAAGGCTGCGCTGCTGCAAAGGACAACTGGTGATCTTCAAAAGGCATTTTGAAGATCCTCTAAATTAGATTCAGATCTGATTTTTGAACACGTGATAGAGAAGAAGAGGATCTCCAGATCCAGCTCGAGTGGATATCCGTAGAGGTCAGGCACTTGCGTGGTAAGATTCAAAACCTTCCGCTGCTTATAAATCATCAACGGGTAATAGGATTATCCTACATCAAGGTAAATTAAATTTGATTTAATTTATCTAAATTTATTTGAATTATTAAAATAATAAAGATTAGATTTAAAACATCCCAGATCTGATCTGGATTAAAGAAAAAAAATTTTAAAATATATCTCTTGATCCGATCAGATCTGAACGAATCTGGTCTGGAAAACTAGGATTTTTCTTCAAAATCTGAGTTGAAGATCTAAGATTTTTGGCACAAGATTCAGCATCTACGCGATGGTGTTCGTGAGACGAACAGGCTGCCCTGAGATATTATTTTGAAGGTTTTTCAAATTAGATCTAGATTCAATTTTTGGAAGAGAGATTTATAAGGAGAAGATGTTCAGATCTTGCTTGAGTGGATATCGGTAGAGGCCAAGCATGTGCATGGCTCCTTCCAGAACCTCAGGAATCAATAGGCTCATTACAGGATAATTAGATGATCAAATCAAGTACTTAAAATTAAATCTAATTTAATTTTATTTTTAACTTTTAATATCAAATCTTTGTGATCAAATCTGAGAAGTCTCAGATCTAATTAAGATTTTAGAAAAAAAATTTTAAAATATTTCTTCAGATCCAATTAGATCTGAACAATCCTATGTCGAAAAAATAGATTTTTTCTTCAACTGATATCAGAGCCAGGTTAAAATTCTTTGGATTTATTTATGATCTAATTTTATTTTTTATTTTATTTAATATTAAAAAGTTTTAGATGTCACATCAGATGTGATTAGATCTAAACTAAAAAAATTAAAATTAAATTATTTAGATCTAATATATATGAGATGCATGACTAGACTGAGAGTAAAATAGTTCTATGTGTAGTCTAGTATAATAATGTTATTAATTTAATTAAATATAATTTTAGATCTATTTAATTTTTATTTTTCTAATATTATAATTATTGTAATCAGATCTAAAAAATAATATTTTTAATTTTTGATTTATTCATATGTGATATGAAAAGATGCATGTTTAGACTAGTTGTAGAATAGTTCTATAAATTATCTAGAATAATTTTTTTTTGATATAATCAAATTTAAATTTATTTTTTAGATATTATATATGATATTTTAGATATAAAAAATATGCATATTTAATTTAGTGATGATACATGAGATGTATTCAAAGAATGTATTAGTTAGGTCATTAATTATATATGTGATATATGATCTAGATCTAACTAGTTTTGTAATTTCAATTATATTTCTGATTAAGGCATTGTCCTTGATCGTTCGATCATAAGAAAAATATAGGGTTTAAAGGCCCTCTCGTTCTATTCGATGAGTTATTCTTATGGTATGTAAGGGTGCTGCGCGTTCATCCTTAATCAGAAATTAGAACTTATTTTCTGTAAAACTCTAGATTCTGAAACCCTAGGATTTTGGTACTTACTTTTTATTTATAAATCCAAACTTAATTAAGAATTAAGATTATGAAACTAATTAGATCTAAAATTAAGAATTTTTAGATCTAAGATATTTTCATAAAATTGGGTTCGGACTTGGATAGCTTAATTAGGTCTAGCGGTTGATCAAATCGAATCAAGAGTTGGTTAGGTGGGATTAAGAGTGCTTAGAATTGACCAGCCTAATAGTTGTAAGTCTGGGTCAAGATCGACTCACAGCCACATGTGATCGATCCAATTAAGATCTAATTTGGCTCCGTGGTTCGAGCCTAGATTATAGGCTAACTCAATTGGTTCTGATTCAATAATTTGGTGTTCAAGGTAAGTTTGGCAGATACAATCGACTGGTTTTTAGTTAGAAGCTACTCGACCTAAATGCATTCTTATCGAGTTAATGGCATATCCCTTCCATCGGTCTCACTTACCTAGCCATTTATATCGGTCCAATTTTGATTTGAGGTGGCTAACAATTCGAGCTAACCCATGCCACTAGGCTTGTCATAACCGTTATGACTAAGTCAAGTCAAGTTTAAAGAGATCTAAATTAAATCTTTCTAAAAAAATATTAAGTCTAAGATCTTCCACCATTATAGATGTGTGGGCCCTTCCTGGGGTTGATTGTTCTCGACTAGCTATAGTGATTCAGTTGCGCTAGAACGATGCAACGATGTCTATTAGGCATTGGATGCTATGGGTTGGAGGATGGGTTGGGCTCAATATTTTGGATACGATGAGGGACCCAATCAAGAATCCAATTCATGCAAATAGTGGATCTGACTTAACTAAGAAGTGGATCAATATTTTGGACACAGTGAAATTCATGAATTAGAGGTTAGGATTAGGTGTATCATGATTAGAGAATCATTGGATAAGAGTTATCCACTCATCGATTGATCCATCACCAATAACTATTAGGTGAGGTGGTGAGCCAATAGGTGGGACCGCATCATCAACTAGAAATCAATTGATCATGAAGATTTTTGCATCTCTGCCTAGGAAGATAGGGATTCGAGAAAATAGTGGTAGCCTAATTTATTTAAAAATTAAATTTTTAAATAAATTGATTAAGTCTAATTATAAAATCTAACTAGAAATTTTGACTCTCTATAGCAAAATATCTGCATTCAAATCCACTAGCACGTATCCTGGACACCCATAGATTGATCGGATCCAACTTCAAGGATTTGCTCCAAAACTTCAAAATTATTTTGGATTTTGAGAAGTTGACTCATGTGTTGGAACAGGATCCTCCTACTTTACCGGCCCATCCATCCGTTGATCAGAGAGCATCTTAGAGAAGTGGATGGATGATGATAACAAAGTTAGGTATTACATGTTGGGCTCGATGTCTGATGAGCTCTAGTGCCAATATGAAGACATTAAGACTACCCACCAAATGTTGGCTCACCTACAAGAGTTGTTTGAAGAAGAATGTCGTGCAACCAAATATCAAGTCACTAGAAGATTTTTTAAGGCTCAAAAGCGTGATGGGCAGTCGGTCCAAGATCATTGTCTGATGATGATCAAGGACTTAGAAGAGCTTGAGAAGCTCAATGTCAAGTTGGATAAGGATTTGCAGATTGATATAATTCTATAATCATTGACTGATGCGTATGGGCAGTTCATCATGAACTACCATATGCATAAACTATAGAATACTCTGGCAGAACTTATGAATATGCTGGTTACTGCTGAGCTTTCTATGAAAGGTTCTAAAGGTTCAGTACTTGCTGTGGAGTGGACTTCTTCCAAGAGAAAGTCATTTGAAAAGAAGAAATAGTCCATAAAGAAGCAGAAGGTAGATGGTGGGAAGAAGAAGAAGGCAGAGCCAAAGAAGAAGGCCACTAATAAAGAAAAATATTTTCATTGCAACACAGACGGTCATTGAAAGTAGAACTGCACCTTGTACCTAGTCAGTCTGAAGAACAAGAAGGAGACAAGTCCTTCTGGAGGTATGCTCGTTATAGAATCTATCCTTATGGTTTCTTTTGCATCTAGTTGGATGCTTGACTCTGGTTCTAGTGCTCACTTATACACTTCTATGCAGGGTCTTGAGGATAGCTGAAGGTTGAGAGATGGTGAGATGATCCTATGCATCAAAAATGAAGCAAGAGTTGCTATAGTGGTCGTGGGAACCAACCCTCTATGATTACCGTTAGGATTAGATTTAGTTATTGAAGACTGTTTTTATGTGCCTACAGCAAGCAGGAATTTGATTTTTGTTTCATGTTTAGCACAGGAAGCCTATGTAATTAGTTTTCTTAAGGATCATTATAATATTCTTTATGAAAGAAATAAAATTGCAAGTGGTTACCTTATAAATGGTCTCTATCAGTTACATATTGATATTTCTATTTTCAATATCGAGCAAAACGTGAATGCTATAGGATCAAAATAACCTAGGGATAGTCTTGATAGGTATCTGTGGCACCTTAGGCTAGATCATATAGTGGAAGACAGGATTAACAAATTAAAGAAATCTAGGCTATTGAGTCCATTGACTTTTGAGTTATATCCAATTTGTGAATCATGCCTTCATGATAAAATAACCAAGCTTCCTTTTGCAAGACATGGGGAAAGGGCCATAGAACTACTTGCCCTAGTACATACTAATGTGTGCACCCATTTGATGTGCAGGCTAGAGGCAACTATGTCTACTTCATCATCTTTATCGATGATTTATCTCAGTACGGGTATGTGTATTTGATGCAACATAAATTTGAAGCTTTTGAAAAGTTCAAAAAATTCAGACATGAAGTAGAAAAATAAACTATAAAACCCATTAAGATTCTTTGATCAAATCAAGGAGATGAATACTTTAGTCAAAAATTCCTAAACTATAAGCAAAATGATATAGTCTTTTAATGGACTCTACCTGGAACACCTCAACTCAATGAGATTTCAAAATGAAGAAATCAGACCTTATTAGATATGGTCCATTCTATGATGAGCTTCACGGACCTCCCTGAGTTTCTTTGGGGACATAGTCTAATGACCACTATATATTTAGTGAATAGGATTTCCACTAAAACCGTTCCTACCACACCGTATGAGATATGGCATGGTAAGAAACCAAGTCTAAGTCACCTTAGAATTTGGGGTTGTCCGGCTTATGTCAAGATACAATAGGCGGACAAGTTAGAGTATAGGTCCTTTAGAGCTTGGTTCATAGGATATCCTAAAGAGTCATTAAGATATTATTTCTACATTCCAAAAGACCACAATGTGATTGTGAGTCAACATGCCATCTTCCTTGAAAAATAGTTTATTCAAGATGGTAGCATCGGAAGGTAGATTAGGCTCGAGGAGAAAGTCTCTCAAAAGCAACGAGCTAAGGATCCTATAAAGCCCAATCAGATTGAGCTAGTCCAATCACTACCTCCTCCACCTCATAGATCAGAAAGAATTTCCCATCCTTCTGAAAGGTACTTAGGTACTATTTGAAAGAACGTAGAGAAAATGTTCCTCATGAAAAATGGAGTTTATGGTGATGATCCCAAACCCTATGACAAGACGATATTAGATATCGACTCTGAGAAATGGTTAGAGGCAATGAAGTCAGAGATTGACTCAATACGCTCGAACCAAGTCTGGACCTTGATAGATCCACCTGAAGGTATAATACCTATTGGATATAAATGGATCTACAAGAGAAAGATAGGTATAGATGGGAATGTGGAGACATTCAAACCTAGATTAGTGGCAAAAATGTATAGTCAGCGCGAGGGCATTGATTGTCAGGATATCATCTCACCAGTAGCCATGCTATAATCCATCCAGATATTGCTTGTTGTTGTAGCCTATTTTCATTATGAAATATAGCAGATGGATGTGAAAATGGCCTTCTTAAATGGATACCTTGAGGAAGATATCTATATGGAACAGCCATTAGGTTTCACATCCAGTAATGCTGATCACAAGGTCTGCAAGATGCAAAGGTTCATCTATGGACTTAAGCAAGCATCTCGGAGCTGAAATGCTCATTTTAATGATGTAATCAAATCATTTGAATTCATCAAGAATGAGGAGGAACCATGTGTATTCAGAAAGATCAGTGGAAGCGCTGTTGTCTTCCTCGTACTATACATGGATGACATCCTCCTTATTAGGAATGATATTCCTATATTGACCACAGTTAAAATATTGTTATCAAAAGAGTTCTCTATGAAAGACCTAGGAGAAGCATCCTTTATTCTAGAAATTAAGATCTATAGGGATAGATCGAATAGGATGCTAGGTCTCTCTCAGAAGATGTACATAGAGGAGGTACTAAAGAGGTTTAGCATGGAAAACTCCAAGAGGAGATTGGTGCCCTTCAGACATGTAATTCATCTCTCCAAGAAGATGTGTCCCAACACACCTGAGGAGATTGAATGCATGAGCAAGATCCCTTATGCTTCGGTAATAGGGAGCCTCATCTATGCCATGCTATGTACATGATCTGATATTGCCTGTGCTATGATTGTCACGAGCAGATATCAGTCGAATCCAGATGAAGAGCACTGGACTTCAGTGAAATGTATCTTTAAGTACTTAAGAAGGACTAAGGATATGTTTTTTATTTTTGATAATGGAGAACTCCAGGTCTAGGATTATACAGACTCAGATTTTATGTCTAATATAGATGATTGAAAGTCGATATCTGGTAGTCTATTTATATGTAATAATGGTGCTGTTAGGTGAAAGAGTTTCAAGTAGACTGTGATAGCAGATTCAACCATGGAAGCAAAATACATCGCTACATCGAAAGTTGCAACTGAGATATTTTGGTACAAGAAGTTTGCCATAGAACTTGAAGTGATGCCATCAGATGCCGTTCCTCTGTACTACAATAACAATGGCATCATAGCCCTAACTAAGGAGCTGAGGTCTCATCAAAAATCCAAGCACATCGAGCGGCGAATCCACCTTATCCGCGATGACCTCAAGAAGGGTTACGTCGAGATCAAGAGAGTCAACCTCATGGATAATGCGACCCACTAATGAAGCCTTTAGGCCAGCAGAAGAACGAAGCCCACCTTGAAAAGATGGGACTTAGATTTGTAGCCAATTGGCTTTAGATCAAGTGAAAGTTTGTTAGATATGTGCTCTAAAAGTTAGATTGGCTAACACTTGTAATACACTTCTAAGAAAAATTTTATAATTTTGACTATAAATTAATAAAAGAATTATTTTCTATCACAGCATGTATTTATGTGATACATTCTTTGAGTCAATGGTAATGACAATTCATATTTTCAAATAGTTAAAAATTTAAAACATGAATTTTCATAATTAACTCAAAAATTGCTTCCCACCATAGGATCATCATGAGGATGATGATTGATCTAGAAGGTTGGTGTATGATCGCTTTCTTTGAGTAGATGAATTTTAAGTCTATTGTGTAGAGACATTGGAGTGAGAGTATAGATACTCGTTAGAGAATGAGAACACTAAGCATGACCACCTCGAGCATTCATATGAAAGTCACCCTTCTCATTGATGACTGGCTCGATGTTGCAGTAGGATGTCTAGTTCTTTGATCTGAGGTGCATCAGCAATTCATCTTGAGGGTGTTATAGTTTGACTACACCATAACTCGATCTCCTAGCCATTCAAAATCCTGAGGTGTATGTTGGCTATAGTACGTTCATTGTAGAAATTGGATTGCACCAATAAGGGATCTATCTACCTCGGTAGACGAGGAGTAGCCCTATGATGATTATGAGAATCAAGTTCATAAGTCCATGGCCATGGCAGAGTGAAGATGATAGAAAGAGTTTCTATAAAGGGTTTCACGTAGGACTCGAATCGAATGATTAATTCATATGATGGATATTAGGTTTGATGAGTTCACCTTAGTCCTAATCATGTTGGGACTCAAGATAGAAGAACCAAATCACACAGGCAGATGCACCGAGAGGTTCACCGAGAGGTTCACTTTCATATCTGATGGGTTGCCATCATATACTGCTAGGTGTCACTGGTGCATTTTGGAAGCAATTAGAATGATTTTGATGATCGATCATTCTAATTGTATAAATCAGAAAAGTTCTAGTCCATCGAAAGATGTTTTGATGTTATTGATAATGAAGATCACGACATGTCTCATTACTATATGGAATTGAACCTAACTAATGGAGTAAGCTTTTTTGATTTCCCTTAAGATTGTTGGAGACTTGAATGAGCTCTTGAGAGGTTAGTGAACTTGAAATGAAAGCTTCTTTGCTTGAAGATGAGTTTTGCTTAGGACAGAATTGAATAATTGAAATCTCTCTTGTTTTTCTCTTTTTTATAGCCTTTTAAATCTTCAATGGATGGAGGAGAGAATCCTGGGCAAGATTTGCAGCTATTAGAGACCTTAAAGAAAGTTTTAAAAGCTATCAAAATGGGATAAAACTAGCCATTGTAAAAAAATTTTCGTCATAGGGGTCGATCTCTAGCACAGGGGTCAACCTCTGAGATAGAATCTAGAAAATCAACTATTTTGTATTTTTAACCTTCAAAACAACAGAGGTCGATCCTAGGGATGACCCTTGGCATAGAGACAGCATGCCAATCTACTTGTTTCAGCAGGGGACAACCTAGGGGTCGATCCTTTTACTTCAAACTTGATTTTCTTCCAAAATATGCATCAAAAAATTATGGGACTACCTCCAAAAAATCAAAAATCTTCTATTCTTACTCTTGAGGCTCTCAGATCAAAACTTGATAAAATTATAATTTTGAACCTGAAATACAAAATGTTTTTTTCAAGCCAAATTCATTAGTAATCCTCTTAAATGCTTTATAATAATCAAAATCAATTCTTAGAGCAATAGAGCCCATTAAAGTGGCATTTTTAAGGAGATTTGGTAGAATACCACGTTAGCTGAATAGATACTTATGTGTCTTGGTTTGTGATGGTGATCCTCTTGAGCTCAATGAGAATAACAAGGATTTGATCACCTATAAGGATGCAATGTTGTGGTCTGACTCTGAGAAGTGGCTTGGAGCCACATAATCCAAATTGAAGTCCGTGAAAATCAATAGTATGTGGACATTAGATGATTTACCTAAAGGAATAAAATCCATTGGGTATAAATGAATTTTCAAAAGGATCAGAGTAACATAGACAGCAAGGCAAAGACCTGTAAAGCCCGTTTGGCTATTATCTCAGTTTTGGAACACACATTTTGAATGTATGTCTTTGTTATAAATAAAGATAAACCCTACATTTGTAAGTGGACAAAATGTTCTATAATGTTATTTCTTATGTTGTCTATGAGTTCTCTTAATCGAAAATAGCATTCTAGCATTGCAAGGAATAAAGGTTTGGCGGTCATCTAATTTCTCCATGTTCAAAATCAAATATGGTATACTCAGTAATGATAGTGAGTAGATACTAGTCTGATCTAAGTGAGAATCACTGAAAGACTGAATAGACAATCCTCATGTATTTGAAAAATACTAAGGTCCAGTGACTCAAATATGAAAATACTAACTTAAAATAAGTGGATATTTTAATTTTAGTCAGATCAAGATGACAATAAGAAAGCATCGGATCATACCCTAATTACAAGAGCAATCTACTAGAAAGGTTCCAAGCAGGATTCTATAGCCTATTCAGTTAGTGATGTAAAGTAAATCATGACATATGATGCTACCATGTAAGTTGCGTAGTTGCTATGTTGAATAAGCAAGTTGGGAGTGGCACCTTCCACCGATGGTCCAGTCCTATCATAGCATTCGAACCATAGCTCAGGCTAAAGAATCGAAGGATTAGCATATTCTAGATCGCTATCACCTTTGATTTTAGATCAGGGTAATGCCAATCATTAGAAAATCGATGAAAAGGAAGAACTTGGTTGACCTATTCGCTAAGACCTTAGAACTAAGGAGTTCTATGAACTCATGTGGTGTTAGATATATGTGCCCTAGAAGCCAGAATTAGCTGACACTTGTAATACACTTCTAGGGGCAAAATTGTAATTTTCACTAATATCAATAAAGTTGGTTATTTTCTATTACATATGTGTATTTAGTGTCTGTGATACATCCTTTCAGTTAATGGCAATGGTAATTCATATTTTCAAGAGTTGAAAATTTAAGATATGAATAATCATTATTAACTCATAAAATGCTCCCGACCATAGGATCATCACGAGGATGGTGATTGATCCGGAAGGTTGGTGTACAATCGCTTCTCTTTAGTAGATGAGTCTTGAGTCTACGGTGTGGAGACACCAGAGTGAGAGTATAGGTACTCGTTAGAGAATGAGGGCACTAAGCGTGACCACCTCGAGTAGTCATTAGGGAGTCTACCTTCTCGTCAATGACTGACTCGATGCTGTAGTGGTGTGTCTGGTTCTTTGACCTGAGATGCATCAGCAGTTCACCTTGAGGGTGTTATAGTTTGACTACACCATTACTCGATCTCCTAGCCATATGGAATCCTGAGGTGTATGTTGGCTATAGCATGTTCATTGTAGGAACTGGATGGCATCAAGATGGAATCTATCTACCTCGGTGGTAGAGGAGCAGCCCTATGATAATCATGAGAATCAAGTCCAAAAGTCCATGGCCATGGTAGAGTGAAATAATAGAAAGAGTTTCTATTTAGATTTTCACATCGGACTCGAATCGAATGATTACATCATATGACAGAAACTAGGGTTTGACGAGTTCACCTTAACCCTAATCTGATCGGGGCTCAAGATAGAAGAACTTAATCACACAGGTAGCTGCACCAAGAGGTTCACATTCAGCTCTGATGGGTTGCCACCATATACTGCTAGGTGTCACTGGTGGATTTTGGGAGCAATTAGAATGATTTAGATGATCGATCATTCTAGCTGTTCGAATCAGAAGAGTTCTGATCCATCGAAAGGAGTTTCGATGATGTCGATGATAGAGATCATGACATATCCCATTACCATACAGAACTGAACCTAACTGGGTCACACAAACAAGGGTTTGAATCTGGTGATCATCAATTGAACTGATCCAGTTCAATTGATCTGAATGAGATTCAATTAGGTTCAAGGAAATCGTGCTAGCACTCGATTGAACCTAACGTTCTTCTTTTGCTATCATAAATAAGTTGTCCTGACTGAGCCAAAGGAGTTTGTGCTCAATCAGAGGCCTTCATATGGTCTGACTGGAGGTTGTCCAAGTCAGAAAAGGTTGTCTTATTTTGTAAGACATTACCTACCATTTTTGGTCACCTGCCATTTCTTGTTCTTTGACTTTGGTCAAAAGTCTACCTTTGACTGGTCAAATGTTGACCTTTGACACTTTGACTTTTGACCATATGTTATGCACCTATTGGAGAGTTGGTGGGGGTTTGTCTTCCTGCCAGAACCTGGCAAGGAAGAGGGTGCACACCACCTTTGGCGTGTGCCCAAGTTGGAGGCGCCTAGGAGTCCCTATTGGACAAGGACTCCATCTCCTTTTTGGATTCCAATTAGAGTTCTCCTAAGAACCAACTTTGACTGGTCTTAGGCGCCCTCTAAGGAGAAATCCAGGGGACTCTATTCCCACCAATCAATTTAAGATCTGATTTCATAAAGAGTTGTGATTGGTTGGGAAGAAGAGAAGTTGGATCACGGACAGTCTATAAATAAGATCCTGCGCCCAACCCAGATGGTGATTGAAAGTTTAAGAATTACAATTCCCCACGCCCCAAGGCTGCCTCTTCCCTCTTCCTCCATGCCAAACCCACCTTCTCCCCTCTCCTCTCCAAGTTTAGAGGCCAGGCACTTGAATGGCTAGATCCAGAACCTTCCACTGCATACAGGATTATCAACGGGTAATTGGATTACCCATATCAAGGTAAATTAATTTTCATTTAATTTATTTAGATATTATTTTATTTCTAAAATAATAATAATTAGATCTAAAATATCTCAGATCTGATTAAGATTAAAGAAAAAAATTTTTGAAATATATCTCTTGATCTGATCAGATCTGAACGAACTTGGTCCGGGAAATCAGGATTTTTCTTCAACTGGTATCAGAGCCAAGGTTCTAAAAGTGTTTAGATCTAATTTTAAATTTATTTTAATTAAAAAATAAGTAATTTTAGATGTCACATGAGATGTGATCAGATCTGAAATCAGAAAAAATTAAAATTAAATGATTTGGATCTAAGATTAGAAAATATGCATGACTAGTTCTAAAATAGAATAGTTCTATAGAATAGTCTTGCATGTTTTTAATTTAATTTGATTAAATCATATTTTAGATCTATTTATTTACTATTTTTTGATATTATAATGGTTATAATAACATCTAAAAAATAGCAAATAAAAATTATTTAATTTTTGAACATCATATGAGATATGATTGATGCATGTCTAGACTAGTTGTAGAATAGTTCTACATAATTGTCTAGATTAGAATTTATTTTGATTAGATCAATTTAAATCTAATTTTTTAGATTATTATGAGATAATTTAGATCTAAAAATATGCATGATTCGATACATGAGATGTATGCAAAATATGCCATGATTAGATCTAATTTGTATATGAGATATATGATATAGATCTAAAACTATTTTGTAGTATTGCATGTTCCTGATTAAGGCGTTCCTCTTGGCCGTCCGGTCATAAGAATGAAGAAGGGTTTAAAGGCCCTCTCTTCCCATTCGATGGGGTGTTCTTATGATGTGTAGGGGTGCTGCGTGTTCGTCCTTAATCAGAAACCCAAAACTTACTTTCTGCAAAACCCTAGATCCTGAAACCCTAGGATTTATTGTGCATATTTTGTTTATGAACCCTACTTAATTAAAAATTAAGATTATGGAATATTAATTAGGTCTAAAATTGAGAATTTCAGATCTAAGACATATTCATAATACTGGGTTCGGGCTTGGGTAGCTCAATTAGGTCTAAGCGGTTGATCAAACCGAATCAAGAGTTGGTTAGATGGGATCAACAATGCTTAAATTGACCAGCCTAATAGGATTAAGTCTGGGTCAAGATCGAGTCACGATCAAGCAAGACCTAATTAGGCTCAGAGGTTAGAGTCTGGATTGTAGGCTAACCCAATTGGTTCTGGCTCAACAATTTGGTGTCTAAGGTAAGTTTGGCACATACGACCGACTGATTTTTAATTGGAAGCTACTCGACCTGAATGCGTTCTTGTACGAGTTAATGGCATATTCCTTCCACCGGTCTCACTTACCTGGCCATATCTGTTGACACAGTTCTGATCTGAGGTGGTCAATAATCCGAGCTAACCCATGCCACTAGGTTAGTCATAATTGTTATGACTATGACCAAGTCTAGTTTAATGAGACCTGAATCAATTCTCCCTAAGAAAAGATTAAGTCTGAGGTCTTCCACCATTGTAGATGTGCGGGCCCTTCCCGGGGTTGATTGTTCTCGGCTGGATACAGTGGCTCAGTTGCACCGAAAAGATGCAACCATGTCTATTAGGCATTGGATGCTATGGGCTGGAGGATGAGTTGGGCTCAATATTTTGGATACGGTGAGAGACTCAATTAGGAACCCAGTCTATGCAAATGGTGGGTCTGACTTAACTAAGGAGTGGATCAATATTTCGGATACGGTGAGATTCATGAATTAGAGACCAAGTTTGGGTGCACCATGATTAGAGAATCATTGAACAAGAGTTGTTCACTCATTGGCTAACCCATCACCAATAACTGTTAGGTGAGGTGATGAGTCAGTTGGTGAGACCGCACCACCCACTAGAAATCATTAATCATGGAGATTTTTGCATCTCTACAGAGGGAGTGTAGGGATCCGAGAAAATAGTGGGAGCTAATTTGTTTAAAAATAAAATCTCTAAATAAATTGGTCAAGTCATAATTACAGTATCTAACTAGAATCTTTGACTCTCTACAGGAAAATGTCTGCATCCAACCCATTGGCACGTATCCTGGACACACATAGACTGACTGGACCCAATTATAAAGATTGGCTCAGGAACTACAAAATAGTTTTGGGTTCCGAGAAGTTAACCCATGTACTGGACCAGGACCCTCCCACCTTACCAGCTCCGTCCATCTATTGAACAGAGAGCGTCTCTGAAAAAATGGATAGACGAAGATAATAAGGCCAGATATTACATGTTGGGCTCGATGTCTGATGAGCTCCAGCGCCAACATGAAGATATCGGGACTGCTCGCCAAATGTTGGCTCACCTACAGGAGATGTTTGGTGAACAGAGTCGCGCAGCCAAATATCAAGTCACGAAAATGAACTTTTTAAGGCTAAGATGCATGATGGGCAGTCAGTCCAAGATCACTGTCTGATGAATGATCAAGGACATTGGAAGAGCTTGAGAAGCTCGGTGTGAAGTTAGACTTGGACCTGCAGAACGATATTATTCTGCAATCCTTGACTGATGCATATGGGCAATTCATCATGAATTACCACATGCATAAACTTCAAAATTCCTTGGCCGAATTAATGAATATGCTGGTTACCGCTGAGCTTTCTATGAAAGGTTCTAAAGGCTCAGTTCTTGCTATGGAATGGACTTCTTCCAAAAGAAAGTCTTATGGAAAGAAAAAGAAGTCTGTGAAAAAGCAAAAGGTGGAAGGAACAAAGAAGAAGAAGGCAGAACCGAAGAAAAAGGCCGATGTCAAAGAAAAGTGTTTCCATTGCAACAGCGACGGCCATTGGAAGCGGAACTGCCCTACTTACCTGGCCACCCTGAAGAACAAGAAGGAAGGTCCTTCTGGAGGTATGCTCGTTATTGAGTCTAACCTTACGGTTTCTTCTGCATCCAGTTGGGTGCTTGACTCTGGTTCTAGTGCTCATCTGTGCACTTCCATGCAGGGTCTTGAGGATAGCAGGAGGCTGAGGGATGGAGACATGATCCTACGCATCGGTAATGGAGCAAGAGTTGCTGCAGTAGCCGTGGGAACATACCCTCTTCGATTACCATCTGGTTTAGACTTAGTTTTGAAAGACTGTTATTATGTGCCTGCAGCTAGCAGGAATTTGATTTCTGTTTCATGCTTAGCACAAGAAGGCTATGTGATTACCTTCTTTAAGGACCATTGTAACATTCTTTATGAAAGAAATAAAATTGCAAATGGTTTTCCTTATTAATGGTCTTTATCAGCTACATATTGATGTACCTGTTCTAACTATCGAGCAAAACGTGAATGCCAAACGACCTAGGGATAGTCCAAACGATAGATATCTATGGCACCTGAGATTAGGTCATATAGCAGAAGATAGGATCAACAAATTGGAGAAAAATGGGCTATTGAGTCCATTGACTTCCGAGTCATATCCAACTTGTGAATCTTGTCTTCAAGGCAAAATGACTAAACTCCCTTTTGTTGGACATGGGGAGAGGGCCACAGATCTCCTTGCCCTAGTACATACTGATGTGTGCGGCCCATTTGATGTGCCGGCTAGAGGCAATTTTGTCTACTTCATTACCTTTACCGATGATCTGTCTAGGTATGGGTATGTGTATCTTATGAGACATAAGTCTGAAGCTTTTGAAAAGTTCAAAGAATTCAGACATGAAGTAGAAAAACAAACTGGAAAACCCATTAAGGTTCTTCGATCAGATCGAGGAGGTGAATACCTTAGCCGAGAATTCCTAGACTATCTTAAGGAAAATGGCATAGTCTCTCAATGGACTCCACCAGGAACACCTCAACTCAACGGGATTTCAGAACGGAGAAATCGGACTCTATTGGATATGGTTCGATCCATGATGAGCTTCACAGACCTCCCTGATTTTCTTTGGGGACATTCATTGTTAACTTCAATTTATCTACTGAATAGGGTTCCCTCTAAAACTCTTTCCTACCACACCGTATGAGATATGGCACGGTAAGAAACCAAGTCTGAGTCATCTCAGAATTTGGGGTTGTCCGGCTCATGTCAAAAGACAACAAGCGGACAAGTTAGAGTTTAGGTCCTTTAGAGCTCGATTCATAGGATATCCTAAAGAGTCATTAGGATACTATTTCTACATTCCAGAAGACCACAATGTGATTGTGAGTCGACATGCCATCTTTCTTGAAAAATAGTTTATTCAAGATAGTGGCATTGGAAGGCAGATCAAGCTTGATGAGAAAGTCTCATAAGTACAACGAGCTAAGGACCAATTGGAACCAAATCAGGTTGAGCCAATAAGAACACTACCTCCTCCACCTCGTAGATCGGAAAGAGTTTCCCGTCCCCCTGAGAGATACTTAGGTATTATTTCAGAGGAAGTAGAGGAAACATTCCTCATAGGTAATGGTGCTTATGGTGATGATCCCAAAATCTACAATGAGGCGATATCAGATATCGACTTCGAGAAATAGCTAGAGGCAATGCAGTCAGAAATTGACTCGATGCACTCAAACCAAGTCTGGACCTTGGTAGATCCACCAGAAGGTATAGTACCTATTGGGTGTAAATGGATCTTCAAGAGAAAGATTGGTGCAGATGGGAATGTGGAGACATTCAAGGTTAGACTAGTGGCAAAAGGTTATAGTCAACGCGAAGGCATTGACTATCAGGATACCTTTACCCCAGTGCTATGCCAAGTCATCCGCACATTGTGCCACTCAGCCTATTTCGATTATGA